>JAYEVI010000479.1:0-143573 GCA_036346575.1 Dendrocalamus sinicus | reverse complement strand
TGATCATGTTGATTGTGATGTGGTTCCCATGCAAGTATGCTCTCTTTTATTGGGTCGACCTTGGGAATTTGATAATGATGCTTTACACCATGGTAGTAGTAACAAATACACTTTTATGCATAAGGAAAGAACGTTACTTTTACTGCCTTTGACCCAGTGAGATTATAGAGGCCGATAGGGAGAGAGCTGCTGCTACTAATGATCCAAAAGAACATGAAAAATCTGAAAAACAGCAAGTACTCCATTTGAAAAATTCTGTTATGCTTGCCACAAAATCAGACCTTGCTGCAATTAATGATGTTAATGATACATGCTATGCTTTTGTGTGCAAAGATGCTTTATTTTCTCTTGATAATATGCCTTGCACTTTGCCTGCTCCTGTCACTAACCTTTGCAGGAGTTTAGAGATGTTTTCCGATGAGATACCTCCGGACTTCCACCCATTCGAGGGATTGAGCACCAGATTGACTTGATCCTGGAGCGAGTTTGCCAAACCGTGCGGCGTGACAGAACAATCCGAAGAGACTAAGGAGATTCAGCGACAAGTCAAAGACCTTTTGGACCGTGGGTACGCATATGAGAGCCTTAGTCCTTGTGTTGTCCCTGTTAATTTGGTTCCCAAAAATGGTTCTTGGCGTATGTGTGTAGATTGTAGAGCCATTAACAACATTACTATATGGTATCGTCATCCTATTCCTAGGCTAGACGACATGCTTGATGAGTTGTGTGGTGCTATAATTTTCACAAAGTTTTACTTGCGTAGTTGATACCACCAAATAAGAATGAAACTTGGCGATGAATGAAAACTGCTTTTAAAACTAAGTTCGGCTTGTATGAGTGGTTAGTCATGCCTTTTGGTTTAACTAATGCACCTAGCACTTTCATGAGATTAATGAACGAGATTTTACGTCCATTCATTGGCAAATTTGTGGTCGTTTACTTTGATGATATCTTGATTTATAGCAAGTCCATGGAGGAACATTTGAATCACTTACGTGCTGTTTTAATGCTTTGAGAGATGCATGTTTGTTTGGTAACCTTGAGAAGTGCACCTTTTGCACGGATCGAGTCTCTTTTCTTGGCTATGTTGTGACTCCACAGGGAATTGAGGTTGATAGAGCCAAGGTGGAGGCGATATGGAGTTGGCCAACGCCCACAACGGTCTCCCAAGTGCGGAGTTTTCTTGGCCTTGCAGGATTTTATCGCCGCTTTGTCAAGGAATTCAGCACCATTGCGACACCGTTGATTGAGTTGACAAAGAAAAGCGTCGTGTTCCATTGGGGCCATCACAAGAGGAGTCCTTTAATCTTTTGAAGGACAAGCTTACACACACACCATTGCTCCAACTTCCGGATTTTGGTAAGACTTTTGAGCTGGAATGTGATGCTAGCGGAATTGGTATTGGTGGTGTTTTGATGCAAGAAGGCAAACATGTTGCCTAGTTTAGTGAAAAATTGAATGGTCCTACTCTTAATTATTCCACGTATGATAAAGAATTGTATGCTCTTGTTCGTTCTTTAGAGCGTGGCAACACTATTTATGGCCTAAAGAATTTGTCATTCATTCCGATCATGAATCACTTAAGCATATTCGTAGTCAAACCAATTTGAATCGTAGGCATGCTAAGTGGGTTGAATTTATTGAATCTTTTCCTTATGTCATTAAACACAAGAAAGGGAAAGATAATGTGATTGCTGATGCTTTGTCTCGACGCTATACCATGTTGTCTCAACTTGATTGTCGCATTTTTGGTCTTGAACCTATTAAAGCACAATATGCTTTTGATGCTGATTTTATGGATGTGTTGTTGCTTTGTGAACAGGGACAAGCATGGAATAAATTTGTGATCAATGATGGGTTTTTGTTCAGAGCTAACCGCTTATGCATTCCAGTTGGATCCGTTCGTCTTTTGTTGTTGCAGGAGGCGCATGGAGGCGGTTTGATGGGACATTTTGGTGCTAAGAAGACGGAGGATATTATGGCCACACACTTCTTTTGGCCAAAGATGAGGCGAGATGTTGAGCGGTTTGTGGCTCGCTGCACTACATGTCAAAAAGCTAAGTCTCGCTTGAATCCACATGGTTTATATATGCCTCTTCCTGTTCCTTCTATTCCGTGGGCGATATTTCTATGGACTTTGTTTTAGGATTGCCCAAAACTAAGAGGGGAGGGATAGCATTTTTGTTGTTGTGGATCGCTTTTCTAAGATGGTTCACTTTATACCATGTCATAAAACCGATGATGCCGTTCATATTGCTGACCTTTTTTTCAAAGAGATAGTTCGTTTGCATGGTATGCCTTCTACTATAGTTTCAGATCGTGATGCCAAGTTCTTGAGTCACTTTTGGCGTACTCTATGGAACAAGTTGGGTACAAAGTTGTTATTCTCTACAACATGTCACCCACAAACTGATGGCCAAACTGAGGTGGTGAACCGCACATTGTCTACCATGTTGAGAGCTATTTTGAAGAATAATTTGAAGCTGTGGGAAGAGTGTTTGCCGCATGTTGAGTTCGCATATAATCGAGCGGAACACTCCACCACCAAGGTAAGTCCTTTTCAGGTAGTGTATGGATTCAATCCACGTGCCCCTATTGATATTTTACCTTTGCCTACTAGTGAGAGAGTTCATAATGATGCTAAGGAGCGTGCTGATTTTATTGTCAAAATGCATGAGACTACTAAGGCAAACATTGAAAAGATGAATGAAAAATATAGGATTACTGTAGTAAAGGTAGAAAGAAGTTAAACTTGAACCGGTGATTTTGTTTGGTTGCACTTGAGAAAGGATAGATTTCTGAGTTAAGAAAGTCAAAATTGATGCCTAGAGCTGCTGGTCCTTTTAAGATAGTTGAGAAGATAAATGATAATGCATATAAACTTGAGTTGCCTCCGAGTTTGGGGTTAGTCCCACCTTTAACATTTCAGATTTGAAGCCATACTTGGGAGAAGAAGATGAGGTGAGTTGAGGACAACTCTGTTGGTGATATGCCCTAGAGGCAACATGGAGATGTTGAATATATCACATACTATGTTTATGATACATTGTTTTGTTCCTTGAAATAGACATTATCATTATTGATCAATGAGTATGTGACTTATTCATGAGACTCTTAATGCCAAAATGTTGCTATTTCTAAATGATCCCTGATCATATATCATATGAGGAACAAATATGATTCAAAGATCAGCATATGTATTGATTGATGATCATGTCTCATGGATCATGGTATGGAGATACCAAATCAATAATATGGACATGTGTTAGTGAACATATGTTGGATAGACCCGCCATGAGACACTGCAGAGATTCCATGTGTCATTAGTTGGTCTCAAGTAGTGTTTATGTAGAATCCTTAGACTTGAGATCATCATGGTTCCCAACATGCGTAGTAGCCTATTTTGGGACTACTAACCACTACTCCGTGAATCGGGTAGTCATAAAAGTAGTCTTGGGTTTGCTATGAAACATGTAGTGGGATGTGAATGATCAAGATAGAATTTGCCCCTCCTTATGGGAGAGATATGTCAGGCCTCGATGTAATGGATTATGAAAGTGCATGACCATGCCAATGTGATTGAGGAGTCAATCACAAGTTTATAATCCATCACGGAATCGAGAGAGTGATTGAGCTATTAAGAGGATGACACAGTCTCGCCTTGAGCTTAATCTATATCGTGAGGCAAAGGGATTCGTACATGAGAACATTACAGTTCAGCCGATATGATCTTTACGTATACTTTGGGGTTAATATGTCTTGCTAGAGGCCGCTATTAACGGGGTGACCGAAAAGGTGTTTCGGGTCGCGACCAAGTATCGTGAACCTACAGGTCGCACACTTAACGGTTGGAACACTAATTCGAATGTGATTCGAATGTGGGCTCAATTCGGATAGAGATCCGGATAGACTCCTATTGGGCCTCGGTCCACGAGGCCCAAGTGAGGAGGTCTATATATTTGGAGGCGGGGCCGAGGATGTACGCTCTGTTCCTCCCGAGCAAAACCCTAGCCGCCACCTCCGAGCCAAACCCTAGCCGCCGCAAGTCTTTGGTACACTCGCGATCGGCGTTCAGCCCCGGACGTGTGGATACCGGTGGAGGCGCTGCTCGTTGCGGCGTTGATCGGCATCAACAAACTACGATTGGTTCGCTCGTGGTGTGGTTGATCGCGTGGAGGAGACGATCTGTTCGGGACGATCGGCTACTTCCACTACTACCTCGACGCCGCGTGGTTGGATCGGCTTCTCCAACTCTTCTTCACAGCGCTGCGTCTAGTGGTAACGATCTATGATCCCTCCTTAGCATGATGTCCTGGTGTGCGCGGTAGAAATTTTTATTTTCTGCTATCGTAGCCTCGCGCGTTCCTTCAAACTCCACTTCAAGAGGGGAGGATGATGAGGACATCACTTCTTCGGATACACACAACACTCCACTTGACATTCAAGGACCAATCACTAGAGCTCGCGCCACAATTGAATTTACAGTGAGCTTGTTCCTAAGTACTTCTTTTGTTCAATTGAGAATCGATTGCTACCTAATGATTTAATTATGATTAGGAACCATGGAGAGGACCTAGAAGTACTTGGAGAAGGACTACGAGATGCACAAGTCCAGCAAGGGCGGTCGAATCATGTTGGAGGGCCAACTCAAGCCGACTTCGAATCCAATTCGGAGTCCAGGACCAGGCCGCACTAACATGGATGCCCAGATCGCATCCGGGCTTCGTTTTGGACATTCTACATATGGATAGAAAGCTGAGAAGACAACCTTTCCAATGGCTCTGGTCCCATGTCAAAATTCCTTCTGAGTCAACGGAATCATCAATACAAGTGGGTGTTCAGAATCTGTCAGGTGCTGCGTCACCGTCTTTTGGGCCGTTCGGCTTTGTATCGTGTTGGAGCCCATTAGGCGCGTCCAGGGTTTTGCACGCCCCTCACTCCTTTATATACAGCTGCCACCCCACCATTAGGGTTTGAGTTTTGCTTAGATTAATCTGTTTTTGAACAGTTTCGCCGTTCATCGGTTTGTGAGACCCCATCTTTCGAGTGCTAAATCAATACATCTGCAATTCAGTTGTGTTCTTCCTTGTTCTTGCTTGTATTCTTTGATTCACAGGCGAGGATTAGCCTTCTTGGCGAGTCAACGGGCTGCGCACGGTTGATAACCTAAGGAGACGTGGTGCTGCGATTGCGGGGTTCGGAACGTGTTGTTCGAAAGCCAGATCGATTTGTGTCGCGCCTCCACCAAATCGAACATATCCAGAACTTGTTGGAAGATCGGGACCCCGTTCCTATCACAACATTTTGAAACCATCATGCCCACATGTAAACTTGTTTGAAAAAAATCAAACTTATCTGAAACTAGTACTTGGCTAAACATCTAGAACATGTACTCAAAGTAATATACCCAAAATTTGACATTAGCTATATCTAACCATGTCCTAAGGGTTACAACAATAACGATATCAAATTTACATGTAGGGTTCAATGCATTCGAGTGGTTGTAACTACTATTACCCACAGTATAGCAATTTTACTGAAACATACATGCATACATAATAGATTTTGTAACTAATATACAATAATTGAAATACTGGGATCATCATGGTCAAAGGGGTGCTTGTCTTGCTCTGTTGCTCAGAGAATGTTTCCGATGCGTTCTTAGTGTTGTTTGGCGCGAAGTCGTACATCCGATAAAATGCAGATAAATGCAAATAAAAGCCAAGTAAACAGAGACAAGACTAAGATATTTTTGTACAATCAAGAAGATAATGAGTTTAGAAGAATTTAAAAATAAAGATCACTAAATTTGAGTTTGCACAAAAAGTTATAAGCATTTTGAGTTTTGGCTTTGTTTGAATTATCTCTTTACGACTACTACGTTCTTTGGCCGCTATGGTACTTGGGCACACCGACTACCGAATACCGACTACCAACCACAGTGCTTCGACTACACAGGCTTTGAGCACCTAATGTGTCTTCAGAACTTACGACCGATCTACTATACTAACGACTATTGTACTTACAACTAATGTACTTACGACCGATCTACTATACTTACGACTAATCTACTATACATATGACAGTTTGCGGTAGTCAAGGATTACGAGCCTAAAGGCGATGGAAGATTTCAACACAATGATGATGGAAGATTTCAACATAGCGCGGTTGAAGATGTCAACTCCGATGAGCGATGGAGATCTCGACTATGGCTACGGCCAGAGATTCTAACACGTCGTGATCGAAGACCTTGACTCGGTAATGGTCGAAGCTCACCTACGGATCGTGGTCAAAGCTCTCGCTTTGGTGGCGATCAAAGGTTTCGACAACGGCTGCGTCGTTGAAGATTTCGACAATGGCTGCGGTCAAAGATTACAACAATGCTAGTGATGAGGACATCACTTCTCCGGATACACACAACACTCCTCCACTTGACATTCAAGGACCAATCACGAGCTCGCGCCGACAATTGAATTTACAGTGAGCTCGTTCCTAAGTACTTCTTTTTGTTCATTTGAGAATCGATTGCTACCTAATGATTTAATTATGATTAGGAACCATGGAGAGGACCTGGAAGTACTTGCAGAAGGACTACGAGATGCACAAGTCCAGCAAGGGCGGTCAAATCATGTTGGAGACCCAACTCAAGCCGACTTCGAATCCAATTCGGAGTTCAGGACCAGGCCGCACTAAAACGGACGCCCAGATCGCATCTGGACTCCGTTTTGGACGTTCTACATATGTATGGAAAGCTAAGAAGACAACCTTTCCAATGGCTCAGTCCCATGCCAAAATTCCTTCTGAGTCAACGGGAGTCGTCGAAACAAGTGGGCGTTCAGAATCTGTCAGGGTGCTGCGTCACCGTATTTTGGGCCGTTCGGCTTTGTATCGTGTTGGAGCCCATTAGGCGCGTCCAGGGGTTTGCACGCCCCTCACTCCTTTATATCCAGCCACCCCCCACCATTAGGGTTGGGTTTTGCTTAGATTAATTCTG
The DNA here is from genome assembly GCA_036346575.1 of Dendrocalamus sinicus. Classification (NCBI taxonomy): domain Eukaryota; kingdom Viridiplantae; phylum Streptophyta; class Magnoliopsida; order Poales; family Poaceae; genus Dendrocalamus; species Dendrocalamus sinicus. Next base: position 136,579 of record JAYEVI010000479.1, on the reverse strand, counting down.
TCTTTGAACAGTTTCGCCGTTCATCGGTTTGTGAGACCCCAACTTTCGAGTGCTACATCAATACATTCGCAATTCAGTTGTGTTTTTCCTTGTTCTTGCTTGTGTTCATCGATTCGCAGGCAAGGATTAGCCTTCTTGGCGAGGTCAACCGGGCCGCGCACGGTTGATAACCTGAGGAGACGTGGTGCTGCGATTGCGGGGTTCAGAACGTGTCGTTGGATCGATTTGTGTCGCGCCTCCACCAAATCGAACATATCCAGAACCTGTTGGAAGATCGGGACCCCATTCCCATCAAGTGGTAATCAGAGCTTCGGGTGTTCCTTCAGGTTTGAGTTTACCCTACCTTTGTTGCTTTCAGTTTCATCCTAGAGTCCAAGAAAGAGCCCTAAAAACAATTTTTAGTCATAGGTTGTTTCCTGTCCCAGATCTCATTTAGCCTTTTGTGCAATTTGATTTCAGAGTCTGTAGTGTTGAGTTTGTGTCCTTAGTCGAGTTGTGTTGCTGGTTTAGATTGTGTTTTGTTTTGGGTTGTCTTGCTTCCGCTACCTCTCATACAAACCCTAGCCGTCAATTTTGTTTTCCCACCCATATCCCACCCTCTGCTTTGCGACATCCATCGCATCCCGTGATCACCCAGCACCATCCCCACTTTTCCCGAGCTTCGCCCCAAATTCCACCGATTTCCTCCACCCGATTTCGTTTGGCCTCCACAGAACCATAACTTGGAGCCCTCCTTCAAACGGCCATAACTTTCGCATACGAACTCGAAATCAGGCGATTTTTGTTTGAAATTTTGTGAAATTAAATTTTGCATCCAAAACTCCCTAACTTTGTCGGGTTCGGTGATTTTATTTTTCCCAAATTCGGCCTGGAAAGTGCAGTACTCGAGCTCCAAAATTTCATCACCGAATTTACAGACATTCATTATTTTCTCAGAGGCCACACATTACATCGATTGAGGTGAAACTTTGTGTGGTTCCTATTTCTATGCTCTGCTCTGTGAAAAAAATAAAATAAAAAAGACAAAAAAAGAAAAATTTCGGCTATAGTGCTGAGGAGAGAGAGAGAGAGAGAGAGTGCTATCCGTGGCAAAAAAAAGAAAAAAAGTGACAGAGCACAGTTTTAGGTGACAGAAATTCATTTGTTTTGTGCTTATGCTGAATTAAGTCTCTCGGTGCTGCCATCTTTGTTCTTGTCTTGCCTTACTATTCAGGTCTTGACTCCTTGTTCATTATATCTTAACCCTGATATAGGACACATTTAGACCAGCAACTAGGACCAGTGCTTTGGACATTTATTCAGCATTACTATCTATTATTGATTTGTGCTCCACTGACATATTTGGCCTGCCAAGCTCCATATATCTACTGATAGCACGCTTTGACCCTTCCAATCGTACCCACGCCGACATGGTTTCACGAACCACCACCGGTTGTACCACTGCTGCTTTGGTAAGAACACTTGTAAGAGCTTGGTAAGCCACTTCCTTTGCGAGTTCCCACCGCCTTCATTTGTAGTTGATAGGGATAATCCTTTTGTTTTCCCTGTGTTTCCACTAACCATGGCAGGAGACGAAGGAGATGGGACACCGGGCGATTTCAACGGGTGTGTTAGTTGCGGCCAGCAACAAGCTATGCTCGACAAACAAAATGCTTCACTCAGCGCAAGACTGGACACCATCGTCGCCGCCATTGCCCAGTTGAACACCACGGAAGGCATTGAGCGGGTGGAGCGACGGATGGCTGACCTCACTGGTCGGATGGACACATTGGAGGCACGCCTGCCACCTATCAATGACGGCCATCATCATGATGAGGAAACAGTGTATGATGCGGATGGCAACAATGATCAGCGGGCGACACAAGATGCATGACTACGTCGGCGTCTTCAGCGAAACCGACGTGGTATGGAAGGTAATAACCAGCACCGTCATGGTAACGACGACCCTTTTGCTAAAGTCAAGTTTACCATTCAATCTTTTTCTGGTCTTTATGATGCTGAAATATATCTTGATTGAGAGATGACGGTAGAGCAGAAATTTAATTCTCGCTTGGTTCCTGAACAACATAGAGTTAGACAAGCTACAAGTGAGTTTAAGGACTTTGCTATTATCTGGTGGAATGAACTGGGTACCATGCGTGTACAACCTGATACATGGGAGCGGTTAAAAGAAGCTATGCGTAATCGTTTTGTTCCTCCCTCATATAAACGTGATTTGAGAAAAAAATTGCAGCGTTTAGAACAAGGTGATAGTTCTGTTCAGGACTATTATGCTGAGCTTCAAAAGGGTATGGTGCGTTGTGGGTTGTTGAGGAAACAGAGGATAAGATTTGTCGTTTCTACGAGGGGTTACGGCGTGAAATTCAGGACATTGTTGATTATAAAGAGTTTACTACTGTCAACCTGTTGTTCCAGCTTGCTATGCTTGCAGAAAAAGAATTGCAGGGATGCAAGGAATCAGCGAAGGCAAGCACCGGACGACCATTCTACACGCCGCAAACGACTACATCGACGGGACTGCCCAAGTCTTCTTCGAGTTTTCGTTCTCCTCCACCACCTGCAGCAGCGCCATCGAAGCCACCCTCCATGACACGCCTTGCAGATTCTACAAAAAATTCTTTGCAGGGTCTAGCTAAGAGTTCTTCTTCCGTGGTTTCAACGGGCCGCTCCTTCGACATTCAGTGCCACCGCTGCCATGGGCTTGGTCATGTGCAGAAGAATTGCCCTAGCCAACGGGCATACATCGCCACGTAAGATGGAGGCTACATTAGCACCGGATGTCGAAGAGGATGATGATGTTGCTGCTGCCTCGGACGACAATGGCGGTGGTGATGACAACCTGGTCCTTGGTGGGGCATCCACAGCGACGCTAGGGAGCATCATTGTGCAGCGAGTCCTCAGCACACAGGTACAACAAACCGATAAGCTTCAATGCCATAATTTGTTTCAGACTTTCTTCGCAATGAAGAACCGGCGCGCACGTGTCATCATTGATGGAGGAAGCTGCAACAACTTGGTGAGTTCTGATATGGTCAAGAAGCTTGGCTTGACCACGCGACCGCATTCACATCCATACCATATTCAATGGTTAAATGAATCTAGAAAAGCTAAGGTAACACAAACATGCCGCGTCCATTTTTCCATTGGTGGTTATGCTGATCATGTTGATTGTGATGTGGTTCCCATGCAAGCATGCTCTCTTTTATTGGGTCGACCTTGGGAATTTGATAATGATGCTTTACACCATGGTAGTAGTAACAAATACACTTTTATGCATAAGGGAAAGAAAGTTACTTTACTGCCTTTGACCCCAGATGAAATTATAGAGGCCGATAGGGAGAGAGCTGCTGCTGCTAATGATACAAAGGAACATGAAAAATCTGAAAAACAGCAAGTACTCCATTTGAAAAATTCTGTTATGCTTGCCACAAAATCAGACCTTGCTGAAATTGATGATGTTAATGATACATGCTATGCTTTTGTGTGCAAAGATGCTTTATTTTCTCTTGATAATATGCCTTGCACTTTGCCTGCTCCTGTCACTAACCTTTTGCGGGAGTTTAGAGATGTTTTCCCTGATGAGATACCTCCAGGACTTCCACCCATTAGAGGGATTGAGCACCAGATTGACTTGATCCCTGGAGCGAGTTTGCCAAACCATGCGGCGTACAGGACCAATCCCGAAGAGACTAAGGAGATTCTGCGACAAGTCCAAGACCTTTTGGACCATGGGTACATACGTGACAGCCTTAGTCCTTATGCTGTTCCTGTTCTTTTGGTTCCCAAAAAAGATGGTTCTTGGCGTATGTGTGTAGATTGTAGAGCCATTAACAACATTACTATAAGGTATCGTCATCCTATTCCTAGGCTAGACGACATGCTTGATGAGTTGTGTGGTGCTATAATTTTCACAAAGATTGACTTGCGTAGTGGATACCACCAAATAAAAATGAAACTTGGCGATGAATGCAAACTGCTTTTAAAACTAAGTTCGGCTTGTATGAGTGGTTAGTCATGCCTTTTGGTTTAACTAATGCACCTAGCACTTTCATGAGATTAATGAACGAGATTTTACGTCCTTTCATTGGCAAATTTGTGGTTGTTTACTTTGATGATATCTTGATTTATAGCAAGTCCATGGATGAACATTTGAATCACTTACGTGCTGTTTTTAGTGCTTTGAGAGATGCACGTTTGTTTGGTAACCTTGGAAAGTGCACCTTTTGCACGGATCGAGTCTCTTTCTTGGCTATGTTGTGACTCCACAGGGAATTGAGGTTGATAGAGCCAAGGTGGAGGCGATATGGAGTTGGCCCACGCCCACGACGGTCTCCCAAGTGCGGAGTTTTCTTGGCCTTGCAGGATTTTATCGCCGCTTGGTCAAGGAATTCATCACCATTGCGACACCATTGATTGAGTTGACAAAGAAGGGCGTCGTGTTCCATTGAGGGCCATCACAAGAGGAGTCCTTTAATCTTTTGAAGGACAAGCTTACACACGCACCATTGCTCCAACTTCCGGATTTTGGTAAGACTTTTGAGCTAGAATGTGATGCTTGCGGAATTGGTATTGGTGGTGTTCTGATGCAAGAAGGCAAACCTGTTGCCTACTTTAGTGAAAAATTGAATGGTCCTGCTCTTAATTATTCCACGTATGATAAAGAATTGTATGTTCTTGTTCGTTCTTTAGAGACGTGGCAACACTATTTATGGCCTATAGAATTTGTCATTCATTCCGATCATGAATCACTTAAGCATATTCGTAGTCAAACCAATTTGAATCGTAGACATGCTAAGTGGGTTGAATTTATTGAATCTTTTCCTTATGTCATTAAACACAAGAAAGGGAAGGATAATGTGATTGCTGATGCTTTGTCTCGACGCTATACCATGTTGTCTTAACTTGATTGTCGTATTTTTGGTCTTGAACCTATTAAAGCACAATATGCTTTTGATGCTGATTTTAAGGATGTGTTGCTGCATTGTAAAGAGGGACAAGCATGGAATAAATTCGTGATCAATGATGGGTTTTTGTTTAGAGCTAACCGTCTATGCATTCCAGTTGGATCCGTTCGTCTTTTGTTGTTGCAGGAGGCGCATGGAGGCAGTTTGATGGGACATTTTGGTGCTAAGAAGACGGAGGACGTTCTGGCCACACACTTCTTTTGGCCAAAGATAAGGTGAGATGTTGAGCGGTTTGTGGCTCGCTGCACTACATGTCAAAAAGCTAAGTCTCGCTTGAATCCATATGGTTTATATATGCCTCTTCCTGTTCCTTCTATTCCGTGGGCAGATATTTCTATGGACTTTATTTTAGGATTGCCTAGGACAAAGAGGGGGAGGGATAGCATTTTTGTTGTTGTGGATCGTTTTTCTAAGATGGCTCATTTTATACCATGTCATAAAACCGATGATGCCGTTCATATTGCTGACCTCTTTTTCAAAGAGATAGTTCGTTTGCATGGTATGCCTTCTACTATTGTTTCAGATCGCGATGCCAAGTTTTTGAGTCACTTTTGGCGTACTCTGTGGAACAAGTTGGGTACAAAGTTGTTGTTCTCTACAACATGTCACCCACAAACTAATGGCCAAACCGAGGTGGTGAACCGCACATTGTCTACCATGTTGAGAGCTGTTTTGCAGAATAATTTGAAGCTGTGAGAAGAGTGTTTGCCGCATGTTGAGTTTGCATATAATCGAGCGGAACACTCCACCACCAAGGTAAGTCCTTTTCAGGTAGTGTATGGATTCAATCCCCGTGCTCCTCTTGATATTTTACCTTTGCCTACTAGTGAGAGAATTCATAATGATGCTAAGGAGCGTGCTGATTTTATTGTCAAAATGCATGAGACTACTAAGGCAAACATTGAAAAGATGAATGAAAAATATAGGATTGCTGGTAGTAAAGGTAGAAAGGCAGTTAAACTTGAACCGGGTGATTTTGTTTGGTTGCACTTGAGAAAGGATAGATTTCCTGAGTTAAGAAAGTCAAAATTGATGCCTCGAGCTACTGGTCCTTTTAAGATAATTGAGAAGATAAATGATAATGCATATAAACTTGAGTTGCCTCCCGAGTTTGGGGTTAGTCCCACCTTTAACATTTCATATTTGAAGCCATACTTGGGAGAAAAAGATGAGGCTGAGTTGAGGACAACTCCGCTTCAAGAGGGGGAGGATGATGAGGACATCACTTCTCCGGATACACACAACACTCCTCCACTTGACATTCAAGGACCAATCACTAGAGCTCGCGCCCGACAATTGAAATTACAGGTGAGCTCGTTCCTATGTACTTCTTTTTGTTCATTTGAGAATCGATTGCTACCTAATGATTTAATTATGATTAGGAACCATGGAGAGGACCTGGAAGTACTTGGAGAAGGACTACGAAATGCACAAGTCCAGCAAGGGCGGTCGAATCATGTTGGAGATCCAGCTCAAGCTGACTTCAAATCCAATTCGGAGTCCAGGACCAAGCCGCACTAAAACGGACGCCCAGATCGCATCCGGACTCCGTTTTGGACGTTCTACATATGTATGGAAAGTTAAGAAGATAGCCTTTCCAATGGCTCTAGTCCCATGTCAAAATTCCTTCTGAGTCGACAAGAATTGTCGAAACAAGTGGGCATTCAGAATCTATCAGGGTGCTGCGTCACCGTATTTTGGGCCATTCGGCTTTGTATCGTGTTGCAGCCCATTAGGGCGCGTCCAGGGGTTTTGCACGCCCCTCACTCCTTTATATCCAGCCGCCACCACCACCATTAGGGTTGGGTTTTGCTTAGATTAATTCTGTCTTTGAATAGTTTCGCCGTTCATCGGTTTGTGAGACCCCAACTTCGAGTGCTACATCAATACATCCGCAATTCAGTTGTGTTCTTCCTTGTTCTTGCTTGTGTTCTTCAATTCGCAGGCGAGGATTAGCCTTCTTGGCGTGGTCAACCAGGCTGCGCACGGTTGATAACCTGAGGAGACGTGGTGCTGCAATTGCGGGGTTCGGAACGTGTCGTTCGGAAGCCGGATCGATTTGTGTGCGCCTCCACCAAATCGAACATATCCAGAACCTGTTGGAAGATCGGAACCCCGTTCCTATCAATAATTACTTGATCGGTAACTACTGTGATATATATATTGATCATAAGAGTCTCAAGTATATCTTCATACAATTAGATCTGAACTTGAGGCAAAGGAGGTGGCTGGAATTGATCAAGAATTATGACTTAGGTTTGCACTATCATCCTACAAAAGCTAATGTGATACCTGATGTCTTGAGTTGCAATCCATACTATAATAACATCATGGTTCAATAATAGCAGCCTGAGCTTCATAAGGAACTAAAGGCCCTCAACCTAGAGATAGTAAGCAAGGTACCATAGCTACCATGGAAGTACAACCAAGTATAGATCATAGTCGCACAGAAAGAGAGCTCAAATGTCCTACAATTCAAGTGCTAGATGGCGAAGGGAAAGACTCCTAAAATGATTGAGAATCAGTAAGGTGTTCTAGGATATGGGAAATGCATCTTTGTACCTTGCCAAAAAGGACTTAAGGAATATACTTAAAGAAGCCCACAGCTCAGCATGTTCCTTCCACCCTAGGAGTACCATGACATGAAGTGATGGTATTGGTGTCCATGCATGAAGAGAGACATCGCTGAGTATGTTGCATGTTGTGATGTATGTCAGAGTGTTAAAGCCAAACACCATAGACCAGCAGGGTTGCTGCAGCCATTACAAATTCCCTAGTTGAAATGGGAAGAGGTTGGAATGGACTTCATGGCTGGATTACCGTGAACTAAATCAGGGTATATCTCCATATGGGCGATAGTGAATAGACCAACAGAGTTTGCCCACTTAATCCCCGTGAAGACTACCTATAGAGGAGACAAGCTGGAAAAACTATACATGTGAAGTGTCATGTGCTTACATGGTGTGCCTAAGAGAATAGTCTCAGATTGGGGTTCGCAATTTACCTCGCATTTCTGGGCTAGCCTTCATGAAGCCCTCAGTGCCTACTAATGGCCAAGCAGAGAGTGAACCAAATCCTCAAAGATATGCTTCAAGCATGTGCTTTGGACTTCACCAAGGATTGGGAGAAATGCCTGCCCTTCGCTAAATTTTCCTACAACAACATCTATCAATCCATCCTAAAGATGCCCCCATTTCAAGCCTTGTATAGAAGAAAGTGCCAAACTCCTTTACATTGTGCAGAAGTAGGAGAAGGCTATTTCTTTGGACCAGATACCTTGAAACAGGTTGAGAAGAAAGTTTGCCTGATTAGGGATGATAGATTACAAGCAACCCAATCAAGGTAGAATAGTTATGCTGATAGATGATGCATACCACAATTTTTCAGATTGGAGACCATGTCTACTTATAGGTATCACCTTTAGGAGGAATTAGAAGGTTTAAGGTTAAAGGCAAGCTTGCACTGCGATATGTTGGGCCATTCCAAATCATGGCCAAGAGAGGAGAAGTAGCATATTAGCTAGAGCTACCAACGAATTTAGCGATGTGACCAATTTGTTCCATGTTTCTCAACTAAAGAAATACCTCAGGGTGCGAGAAGAACAAACCCCCTTGGAAACAATCAAACCGAGGAAAGACCTGCAGCATCCAGTGCATCTTGCCAAAATCCTTAACGTCATGGAAAGACAAACAAGATGTCAAGTTATCCATCTTTGCAAGGTTCAATGGAGCAACCCCACCCCATCGTCGGCTTGGGATGCCATCACTCGAGTAATGCCAGTGTATTGCTCCCCTTCACTCCGCTGCTAATAGACACTACAAGCTAGAGGGGTAAATCAAGCTCTCTCTCTCTCTCTATATATATATATATATATATATATATTCATGGTAGACAATGAAACAAATGAGCAAGAAAATACATAGCATGGCAAGCACATAATCAAGGACAAAGAATGCAAAAAAATGCTATGTCAAAGCTTATCTATCCATAATTTGCAATACCACTTGTATTACCAACATCATTTAAGAATAAAACATATCATTGAACCAAACATGCCCAAATTGTGCTAACATAGATCAAGAGTAAGGTATGTTAATATAGATATCTAATAGATACATGGATACTGACAGACCCAGATTTTGTCAATCCAAAATTCTCTTTGATTCCACTACACTATTCCTTGGATCAGTTGATAGTGCTCATAGATACATTACTATATACCAAAAATATATCATACAGAAGCGTAGTTCATACAGTAATAACTTACTCATGGGCTAGTCAGGTTGAAATCATTAAGATGCAGGAGCGAAAATGGAACTTCACACAAGTGGGACCCTTAGGATATGCCCACAGGCAGCCAACTGGGGTTTGTGCCTTAGTTTTTGGCCTTGTCATCTTCCAACTCTGTCGATTCCTTTAAAGCACCGTAGGGCTTGATCTTCTTTCTCTTACTGACTGGATAATGGTAATTGAGCAAGAATAAGTACAATATTACTTAACAAGCCACCACACAAATGCAATAGTTAATAGATGCAAAGCTGTCAAGGGAGGCTTGGGGTCTTTTAGTTGCTAAAGGCATCATTTTGAAAGCTACCATAAATAGGAAGCCCCTAAGACTTAGCAGTTTTAACTAAACCAGATTTTCTAAAGTTGTTTGAGAGAATACACCAATAATAGTAGCACAGGTTACATCCACCGTATGCTTAATTTTGACTACTGGGTTACTTCCACCCTATTATTAACAATGGAGTACATCCCATAGGAAAAATAAAGTCAAGGTTTCGTCCACTTGACATGTTTTCATCCCACTTACAAAGGTTTTTGAAATATACAATAACTCAAGTAAGTTCCCATGTTTTCCCTTGATCACGGGCATATCTTTTCGAACAATTTATACTTTGCAGAGACTGTACACTTCACCTATGTAACATCCCAAAAAGGGAACTATTGTAATTGCAAAAATTATAAAATCTTTTAATCGTTTTTCCATGTGTATCTCAAAAATTATGGCGTTATTCAAATTTCTTAAGTTGGTCTCTTGCCCAAAAACTCGGTTAATAAAAAAAACCTTGGAATCAAGAACCAAGACTAAAAATCAAATTAAGAGAATCCAAATTTCCTGGGAAGTCTCAAATTTAAAATCTAACAATTTAGATTCCGGATATCCAAAACCAAGAATGGAAACTGAAACCAATATAAAATCTTTCCCATCCCATTTGCATATCTAAAAAATTCAAGTTTCAAAAAATTTAGAATTATTTCTCAAGGTTCGAACAATCTTAAAATTAAAATTTTTGAATCCAAAAATGTGAACCAAGTTTCAAATTCAAAATCTTATCACAAATCCAAATTCAAAAATTTCTAAAATTCCCAAAATTTCTCTTGGGCCCAACCCATTTCCTTTTTCAGCCCATTTTCCTTTTCCTTTTTCTTCTTCCTTTTTCCTCTCCCCGGCCTGCTTCTTCCGCCCGGCCCTCCTTCTTTTCTCTGGCCTCCGAACCAGCAAACGCAGCCATCTTCTTCTCCTTCCACTGTTTTCCTTCCTTCTCCTCCCCCAGTTCTTGGCGCTCGCTGTCCCAGCCCCGTGCGTTGGCCTTGACCACCGTCTATAGCCACCCAACCTCACCTCGGCCTCCATACACCAACCTGCCGCCCCTACCACCGGCCTAGCCATGCGCCACTCCCCTATGCCTTGCCCTGTCTTCAATGTCACTGCCCATGCCAGCATTACTCCACCGCCGTGCGCATCTGCAATTCGCCCAGCTACCAACCACATTTGTTGCCTATAAGAGTCCAGCCAAACCCTATTGCTTCTCTTCCCCCATTGGCCTTCTCCCTCGCCCTTCTCCCTTGCTTCTGGCCGAGCCACCCTGGGCTTGTGTCGCCGCCGCCCCTTCCCGTCCCGGCTGCCTTCGGCAAGCGTTTCACGAGCCCCCCGCGTCACGGTGTGCCCCTGGCCTTCCTCTGCCTCTCCACTCGGGTAATCGAAGAATCATTGCTTGGGCACGCCACACCCTTTCTGTCTTCACTTTCGGCCAGCCACCGTCATTTCCGCCATTGTCTCCCCTTAGTCAACCCCAGCCCGATTCCACACGGTGAGAGTTGCCCATCGATTCCCTAGAGCTTCCCCAATGGTCGGCCGATGAGCTTCCCCGCCGGTGTGACCCCTCCGCGTGAGCTACCCACCACTGCCCCAGGTCTCCGTCAACAACCCTCCTCGGCCTCCCTCCGGCTCCGCTGACCCCCTAGGTAAGTTCCCCGTGGCCCAATCTTGCTCATGCACGCCCCTCCTTTCGTCACCCTTCTGGCCGCCAACACTCAATGTTCCTCTTACCGTCGGCCACCTAGAGACACTGCTAGCTCGTCTGAGCGCCACCCCAGCCGAAGCTGCCGCCTTCGGTAGCCTTCTCGTCGCTTAGCAACCCATTTTGCCAGTCGCCACCTCCTCCCTGGCCGATCCCCGCCAGCGACGCCGCACGGCTCCGCTGCCACCTTGCCTCCCCTATTTTCCGCTGCTTCTGCCCTCTGCTCTATTTTAGCTAGCCGAGCAACCACTCTCCTTTGTGTCTCTGTATGACATGTGGGCCCAGCTAGCTAATTGCATAACTCTTCACCCATTTGGCTAAATGATGAATCCTTGTGTAACTATTCGGGCATACATTAAAAAAATTGTGAATAATAATAAGAATAAGAAATTACTTATAAAATTTATAATGAAAAGATTTATGCAACTAAATTAAAAACTTGACATTAGTTGACTATATGCCAATCAAGGCTAACACAATAATCCTTATGTAAAAGGTTAGTTGAAGCAAGAGTTAGGCCATGAACTATTTTCCTACCTATTTTCCTATTATAGAGGAATTTACATGAAGTTAATCTGATAACAATCATAATAATAACAATAATTTGGTTGAAAGATTTAGTTATAAAGGGTGATAAAAGAGTTGTACCCATTTAATCTTGTCTAAGTCTATGACAACAAAGAGAGTTGTACCCATTTAATCTTGTCTAAGTCTATGACAACTAAGAAAATGATAACAAAGATGATTATTATAATAACTTGAATAGATATAACATCAATTTTAACACTTCAACTAGTGAGGGTTCAATTTACCCTACCTAATGAAATTGTCTCTCAAAAATCATTTGCATGCCACATATAATATCCTGTGTGGTTTGCTCATCTCCAAAATCGTGAAAACTATCTCTTCAAAAGTGCCTAAACTGATGATAGTAAAGACTTCAACATTTATCTTAAAACGCTATGATCTAAAAATGGGCATTTATGATTAGGAGTTCTTGAATAAGAAAAAGTAACCATTGACCCTTGTTCCACACCCGAATCTCCAATCATTGTCTCAGGATTTAAATCTGATGGTCGAGAATAATAAAAGAAATAGATTTATCAAGAAGATCCTTGTTAATCATAACTCCCCCCTTTCAATCAATCACAACCATTGGCCATTTCTAATACCATTGTTGATCAAGCAGAATAATTGACTCTAAAAATTGGACTAAAATGACCAACTCCGTACTTTACCCAATAAAAAGAATGATTTATTAAATTGGCGTATAACCCGGATAAGCATTGTCTCATGAAATATCAAAGTTGTATTGAGTAATTAAAATTATACTCATCTCTCATATAAAACCTCCGCATCCTAAAAATCACAAAGTTTTGTTCGACTTTACTATCTCTGACAACCTCTTCCATCTATCCATAGGTCCTGCCTAACTCATGGAACTTCCTTGATAAATGTGAATCAATAAAAAGAATGTCATCCAATAAAAGATCCAGTCTTGTCTGTTCCCGATTGACTATATATGGCCACTACCTTTTTCCAAAGTGGATAAATTCCTGTAGATACTTTTTCACTTTTGATCCCTCCTTATGCTAAATTTTCCCTCATGATAAAGCTACTCAGACAACTCGTTCTCTTGCTCAATCCAGCTACACGTGTTTACTGCAAACTAATCCGAATTACCTTTCTATTCTCAAATCATAATGAATGTATAATTTAAATTAAATTGGGCCTTTATAGTGTTCAGATTTATTTGGCCTTTCGTTTGTTTGCCGCGCGTTAGAATCGGAAGACTCGACGAGGCGATGGATTTGAACATGATCAAGACTTAGGTAAGAGTGAAGAATCAAAATTTAAGATTACTGACTGAGGAGGCTTTGAATTAGATCAAGGCCATTGTAAACCAAGCAAGGCAAGTCACACTTTGATCATATTGATCCTACAATTTATGCAAAATTATGTTTCTTTAAATTATCAACTTGCATGCTTAAATTCACTATGCAAATGTATGTCCAAATTTAAGGTAGCTACATGCCCACTCACCTCTGTATTAATTTAATATGACATTACATGACACTTGAATCACCTGCCATTGTCACCTAGATTTTAATAATAACTTTATTAGTCATAGGTCAAATTAAATGCCATGCTAGTCTGGTCAAGTCCAGGGCACTAGCTGCCCCGATCATCAATCTTTAAAACATGAGAATCTGTTTTGGGACAGTCACAGGAAGTAAGTGGCTGAATATTTGTGAAAACTTAACTTCTGCTTCTCCAAACCCTAAAAATTGCTATACCTGTCCGGGCAGATGGTAAGAGTGGATAGTGCCGATGTCGCACGAGAACTTGTGGTTTGTGGTAAGAACCACCTGGACAAATTAAGGACCGAATCTTGTGATGACCTCCTTGTGTAAAACAGTACAACCACAAGCTAGCAAACTGTAGGCTTGGCTGAATAATTTACTAGACCCTTGAAACCATCTCACAGGTAGGGGAAAGAAGGGATTGTGCAGGAGGTATACCAATCCAGCCTGAATGGGACACCGCTTATCAGTGATGTTCGCCAGCTGCGCTAGACATTGTGGAGACAGAAGTCCAACTGCACTAGACGTTGTAGTGGAACTTCCCGCACAACTTATTGGACCCTTCGGTAAGGGATAAGCCCATAAGGGTGAGAGGGTGAGGTATTGTAAAGGCCTCATGATAATCTCTTGATCTACATGACAAAGGAATCATGTGGGCCCATCGAGTTGATTGTCTCTTCAGAGAATAAACTATTCGAATAGCCATGCCCACGGTTATGGGTGGACATGGGAACTTCCTCGACTTAGTTCTATTTCAAAAACCTTCGTGGGTGGGATAAAAACCTATCAAAGAGAAGTACTCTAACTTTGATTTCTCCTAGAGAGAAGTACTCCAGTGGTGATAACTAGCATTGGTGGAGGTAACCATGCACTATAAAAGGTGGATGTAACCTGCATTACTATTATTATTGCAATCTCTCAATCAATTTCATAAAAATATGTTTTAGTTAAAATTGCTAAGTCACAGGAGTTTTTTTACTTATTGTAATTTCAAAATGGTTCTTTTAGCAACTAAAAGAACTCCTAGCCTCCCTTGACAGCTCTGCATTTATTATTATTGCATACTGTATGGTGGCTCGCTGAGTACCGTTGTACTCACTTTTGCTTAATTACCATTCTCAGTCACTAAGAACAGAAAGTCAAGCACGGCAATGCTTCAAAAGGGTCGACAAAGCTGGAAGATGAAGAGGCCATGGTCTAGGTTGCGAACCCCAGTTGACTGCCTGTGAGCAGGTCTTGCTGGCCCCACCTGTGTGGAGTTTTCGCTGCTGCATTTCTTGTTGTCGGCCTAATCGCCCACGAGTAAGTCATTCTTGTATTATTTACACTACGCATTATATGTTTTGATATACAAGAATGTATCAATGAGCACTATCTATTGATCCAAAGAATAGTGTGGTGGAAATCACAGAGGATCTGGGTATCCTAAACCTAGGGTCCAACAGAGCTGGTATCAGAGCATATCGACTATAGGTCGTGACCTGCATTGCATGGCCGTTAGATTTATGACTAGGATTATTTCTTCAAAAAAATCTAATTGCAAAATATAAGTAGTGTTACTATTCTCATCCCTCTTAGATGATTCCCTCTCATCTAGATGATTCCCTGGCCCTCTTTAATTCTGCATGTCTCTTACCATGAATTTAAACTAACAAGAATCCAAGACTCCTTTCGAAAATTTTTCTAAAAATCTATGGTGGGCCAAAATTATAAAGATTAGATTGAAAATATATTTGCAAAAGTTTTTCATCCTTGGAAGATTAAATTATCAAGATTATTTGCAAAGCTCATTTCCTGGCGCATTTCAACAAACCTAAAGTTATGAGGAAGAATTTGCCAAAATTTAATTTCCAGCTAACTTTATTCCAAAACTTGCCTTGGATTCTCAAACATGTGTAAATCATGGTGGATTCATGTCAATCGTAAGGAAAATCAATGGTGTGAATTTACGGATGCAAAATAAGTGGATCAATTTGAGCGATTGAATTAGCTACATGGTGAACCAATTTAACAATCGATTGACTGAATGGATAGACCAATTTACATGATTGGATTGGTTAAAATGGGTGGACCAACTTAAATGATCAGATTGGCTAAATTAGTAGACAAATGTAAAAGGATTGGATTGGCTAAATAATCGGATTGAGTAGATAAATGGACCAATTTGAATGATTGAATTGACTAAATAAATGGAACAATTTGAAGGGTTGGATTGGCTAAATAAGTGGACCAATGGAATTTTAGAAAAGAAGGAGTGTAATAACACTTGTTGGTCTGCAGCTTAATAAAGAATAACTTTAGGTGGATAATTGCAATGGTGGGATAATATAATATAGTGACTCTTTGGATGGATTATTGGAGATTCTAAGAAAATTGGAAGAAGTTACAGTAACTATTGATTTATGTATTTGAGTAATATCATTAGTCCTGGTGGACGTCTATGACAATGAAGTCACTTGAAAGACAATTTCGGGTAGTAAGACTAATTACTTGATAAAAAGATTATGAATATATGTCAATGGTGGAAAAGGTTGGGTTATAACACAAGTGATACTGGTGGATTTAAAATGTAAAAGATGTTGAAAGGTACTGGTGGATTTAAAAATATAATGATATTGAAACCATAATACAAATGGTATAGGTGGACTTAAAAGTAAGGATATCGGAGTATTGCTCAAATATATGAATGGGATTGTTGGATAATGAAACCAAGAATGGATTTATGATTTTATGTGGGGGGGGATTGAGATTCATATGAGGAATAGGTAACCCAGATTTGGTGAGTGAAACTATGGATGATGCTCTGGAAGTTATATGATTTGTGGATCGAATAGATGATAACACTCACTGTTTGGAGCATTAGGCAATAGTCATGCTGTGATTAAGCAATGCAAGGAGATACCCTAAAAACCAATCATGTATAAGCAAGATTAGAAAGGCCTTGGATTAGAAAGCCTACGAACAGAAAGACTATGAGAGTGAATTAGTCTGTCGATATTGTGACATTGGAGAATGCTAGGATACCTTTACAAAAAAGGGGTACTTTAAAAGTTCAAGTATTTCAAAACCATTTTGAAAAAAATCAGATTTATTATAAAAATTCCACATCAAAAGAACATAGTGTAACTTCGTTGCGAAAAGGTTTGATTTCAAGCTACTTTGAAAATTGGCCCCAGCATTTAAAACCCCCCCCCCCAAACAGTTAATTCCTTAGAGCTTGCTTTTAAAACCAAAACATAGGAATCTACCTACTCCAAAAAACTGTTGATGGGGGCTTATTTTGGAAAAAAATGTTTTCAACCTTAGTATTTTTGAAAACCGGTTCCCAAAAAGCTCCATTTTCGAAATATTAGTGGGAAGCCTGAGCTTCGTCACCAAAGCCCTTCTTGACACTCTCGTTTTTGTACTTCTATCTACAAAAGGAAATTTGGTTTTTCCTATTCCCTTTCCCTCACCTCAAAAGACGTAAGCTCGAAGACGTCAAGGATGCTTGTAAAGATTTGGTGGCCTCGCTTCAGCCAGCATTGTGCTCAGAACCCTGTGCCCCTTGTGTGTGTCTCCACGCATAGGCGTTGCTTTGTCAAAAGATTTTTTTTATTTGGCCCTGTGCACTGCCTTCTTGCCCTCGAGCGTTGTATTTCATAGTCACAGGAAAAGCTTGTCAAAAACTTGGTTGTTCAGTGTGGATTGTGCGCCACCCTTTTCCTCGGTGTGCCCTCTTTAGTTTGGGTTAAAATATCTCATCCCCGTAATCTTCCCCGTACATCATGCTATTTCCCCCTCTCCTTTATTGCTAAAAAAATCCTTGTCAGGTCTACAAGCAAGAAGTAACAAATAGCCAAGTCATGACACTCAAAGCCCTGAGTTGAAAGAGGCAATATCTTTGGAAACAACAACAACTTGGGGACCTCGTCTTGCAAAAGGATCAATACTCAAGTCCCTAGTTCACCGTGAACTCACTGATCCAGTCATCATCAAGCAAGTAATGGCCAAGAGCAAGGCTAAGAGCCAGAGGAAGGAACCAGTAGCTCCTACTCGCTTTGATCTCTACCACTCAACCAAGTATTCACTCAGGCCCACTCCATAGAGATTACTGAGAAGCAGTTATTGCAATAGGAATAATAGTGGTATGGCACCAAACAAACCTCAAAAAGATGTTGTTTGCTTCTGTTGCCAAGATACCAGACACTACACCAACCAATGCCCTCAAAGAAAGCAAGGCAAAGGGGCTAACTGCTTCAAATGCGGTGACCCAGGACACTATGTGAGAAACTACCCTCAACGGAAACGAGCAATCAAGAAAAGAATGTCGTCGCCATCAACCACTGTCTGGGCAAAGGAAAGTGTGTTAACTCCATGTGCATAATCGAGGAATTAGCGGGGCTCAACAAAGTTCGACTACCAGGTCCAGAAGCTTTACCAACCACTACATGTGCTGAATGTGGTAAGAAAGGACATGACACCCAATCATGCTCTCCATTACGGTAGGTCACATGCTTTACCTGTGGACGAACAGGACACTATAGCTACAACAGTTGGTGACGTTCGTTGGGACAACTGAGCAAGCCTTGAGATCTGAGGAAGGATGGCACCCAAGAAAGCTTCATCGGCAACAAGGAAGAAGAGGAGCACAACGGAGGTGCTCGTCAACGCCAGGGCTTCTGCATCGGCTACTGGTGCGGATGGCAATGCCGGCACTGCGACTGCTGACGTCGACGCTCGTGGCACGACGGTCGACCCCACCGTTGGAACGACGGTCGGAACTGGTGGTACCGACCGGGCCGAGGAGCGAAGCGACGGCAGCGATGCGCCGGCATGACCGCTGCTCCGCACGTGCACAGAGCGACGAGCGGCTCTGGCGACAACGTCGGCCTCTTCATCGACCCTGAAGTCCGTCGCACCAGCGCGCCGAGCAGCTCCGGAGTGCAAGCCGTGGTCGTCGCCAACCCGATGGTGCATGCGAGCGCTCAGGCCGATGCAACCATGTTGCGATGGAGAATGCCTGCGATGGCCCTTGGCATGTTGCAGCATGGTGGACGGATCTCCGCCAAGCTATGCGGGAGATGCAAGAGGCTCGAGCCAGCAAATCCCGTCGGCGGCGGTGGCGGAGCCTATGCGAGCGGGTGGACGGCCGCGATGCCCCTACATCCATTCGCATCCCGCTTGGTAGCGTGGATCGAGTCCCTCCTCTCGCAGACTACGGCGATCAGCGTGGTGGAGGACTTCAAGTTTCCCACCACCATCGAGCCGTACAAAGGCGACATAGACCCCCGGAAGTTCATGCGCATGTACGAAATCGCCATCGAAGCCACTGGCGGGGATGACTCCACCAAGGAGAAGGGGCTACCCCTTGCGTTGCAGGGAGTAGCGCTCTCTTGGTTCTTTAGCATAGAGCTGAACTCCATCTACGTGTGGGAGCAGATCCGCGACCGCCTCTACAACAACATCTAGGGAAATTACGTCAAGCGCATCGATGCAGACCAGCTCTTCGCTATGAAGCAAAAACCCTCGGAAAAGCTCCAGGAGTACTTCAAGCGCTTCGCCAAGGTTCACTGCCAGGTCAAGGATGTCAACGAGATCACCATCATCAACGCGGTGATACAAGGCCTCCGCCCAGGGCCGTTGGCCGAGTACAATGCGCGTAAGCCGCTAAAGATGGTCGCCAAGCTTTTCGACAAGATGGAAGAGTACGCGAGGGCAGAGGAGGACGCACAGCGACGCAAGGGCGACGACTCCGACACCAACCAAGCGAAGGACCTGTGAAAGAGCGCCGCCAAGCGCAAGCAAGAATTCTCGAAGGATGCGTCCGAGCACAAGGACACCTCCAAATGTAAGCAGGACTCGTCGAATGACAAGCCCAAGCACAACTAGTGTAGATCCCAAAGGGCTCGCTATGTCTTCGACATCGAAGGCGCCTCAGGACAGCGCCCCCACCGGTAGGGTGAGGTCATAGAGGCCGAGGGCGAGGCGCGGTCGGGGCGAGACAATAGACCCGCGTGGAAGGGATCATCAGAACTACAGCCTATTGTGCAAGGTGCATGGCCGTGGCGATCACCTCATGCGGACGTGCACCGCCATCGCGGC
The DNA here is from genome assembly GCA_036346575.1 of Dendrocalamus sinicus. Classification (NCBI taxonomy): domain Eukaryota; kingdom Viridiplantae; phylum Streptophyta; class Magnoliopsida; order Poales; family Poaceae; genus Dendrocalamus; species Dendrocalamus sinicus. The sequence continues at coordinate 117,142 of JAYEVI010000479.1, read as the reverse complement.
ACTTTGTTAGAGTGTCGCTAGGGATAGAGCCTTGGAAGCGGGGCCAACAACCATGGTCCACGTGCAACAACCCCAAGAGGGCCCCTTGCGGATACAGGCCCCGGAGGGAGCCCAACGCCGGATCATAAACATCATATTCGGGGGCTCTTCGCTGGAGTTCTCCTCGGCACGGCAGCAGAAAGCTTATGCACGTAGGTTGCACCATGTGGCGGCATACCCGGCGCAGGCACTGTCGACCTGGGCACAGCACGATATCACCTTCACGCCTACCGATGCGGAGGGTGTGGAGTTCCCTCACCAGGACCCCCTGGTCATCCAGGCAGCCATCATAGGTTGAGATGTTAAGAGTGTCCTGGTCGATGGAGGCAGCTCCACTGACATTTTGTTCATGGCGGCCTTCGACCAGATGTGGATGCCCCGAAGCCGCCTGGGCCCCTCGGGAATCCCACTACAGGGCTTCAGAGATCAGCCGTTGAAGGCTCTGGGCCAGATACGCCTACAAGTCTCCTTTCGCCATGGCGGCAACTCGAGGAGCGAAGACTTCACCTTCGATGTCGTTGACCTCCCGTACCCATACAACACCATATTGGGACGCCTGACCCTCAACTCCTTCGGAGCAATCTTGCACCATGGCTTCATGTGCATGAAGCTCCCAGGCCCGCAAGGTATCATCACCACTTTCGGTGACCAGGACCAAGCCTGGCCATAGAGCTTGGTGCTTGGGGCCCACACCAGAAGGTGCATGTGCTCACCAACACTCCCAAGGTAGACACACCTTCAGCCATGGGATGGACGCCCAAGCCCCGACTGGACGACGGTGTCAAGAGGGTGCCCCAGCAAGCCGAAGGTCAATGTGTGTCCATCGGCGAGGGCCTTCCCCGGAAGTTGAGCAAGATCTACTCCGGATCATCCGGGTCAACGCGGACGTCTTTGTATGGTCCCCAAATGACATAAAGGGCATCGATCGTGCCCTCATCGAACACACCTTAGCAGTCTGCCCCGACGGCAAGCCGGTTAGGCAAAGACTCCGGCGCATGTCGATCAAGTGGCAACAAGCGGTCACGGTAGAGGTAGCGAAGCTTCTCCAGGCCAGGGTTATCCGTGAAGTCCAGCACCCGGACTGGCTAGCCAACCCGGTGCTAGTGAAAAAGGCTAGTGGTGCCTAGCGCATGTGCATTGATTTCAACGCCCTCAACAAGGCATGTCCGAAGGACAACTACCCTTTGCCATGTATAGATCAGCTGGTGGATGCCATGGCAGGGTGTGAGCTCATGAGCTTCCTCAACGCATACTCCAGCTTCCATCAAATTCACATAGCCAAGGGCGATGAAGACAAGACCAGCTTCATAACACCAGTAGAGACATATTGCTTTGTCAGGATGCCCTTTGGCTTGAAGAACACAGGTGCCACCTTCACCCGCCTCGTCGCGCTTGTGCTGGCCTCCTAGCTCGAGAGGAACATCGAGGCTTATGTTGATGATGTGGTCATGAAGAATAGGCAGCTCGCCTCCCATGGTCAAGATCTTCAAGAGACCTTCGATAACCTCAGGCGAGTGGGCATCAAGCTCAACCCAGACAAGTGCGTCTTCGGTGTGCAAGCTGGCAAACTCCTAGGTTTTCTGGTGTCCGGGCGTAGCATCCAGGCGAACCCCGACAAGGTCATGGAGCTTCCCAAGACGATGAGGGAGGTCCAGAGGCTTACTGGACACATGACCGCATTGAGCCGCTTCTGTCGGGCGGTTGGCGGGGCCTGCCATTTTTCAAGATCCTTCGTGGTTGCGACGGGTTACACTGGGATGAAGACTGTGCGAAGGCTTTTGACAACCTCAAGAAGCACCTCGCAAGCCTTCCCACCTTAGTGGCCCTAGCACCAGAGGCTCCCCTCTTGCTCTACCTTGCCGCCACAAGAACAACGATCAGTGTTGTCCTCGTCCTCGAGGAAGGCACCCTTCAGCGGCCCGTGTACTTCATCTCCGAGGCCCTTCAGGGTGCCAAGACGCGGTACACCGAACTCGAGAAGCTGGCCTATGCATTGGTCATGGCCTCGAGGAAGCTTCGGCACTACTTCCTGTCCCACCCCATCACAGTGTCGTCTCCATTCGCCTTGGCAGAGATGCTACACAACAAGGAGTCCACGGGGCGTATCGGCAAGTGGGCGGCCGAGCTCACACCATTCTCGTTGACATATGCTTCGCGTACAGCAATAAAATCTCAAGTCCTCGCTGACTTCCTCACCGAGTGGACTCCATCGTCTCAACATCATGTGCAACAACTAGAAGACCCAATTTGGACGCTCAACAATGACGGAGCCTACGGCGCGCTGGGCGCTGGGGTGGGCGCAGTGGTCACTACGCCAGAGGGACACCGCCTGCTGTACTCAGCGCGTCTCGAGTTCCCAATGATAAACAACATGGCTGAGTACGAGGCGCTATTCTTTGGCCTCACGAAGCTTAAAGCCCAGGGTGCCCGAAGGATCCTGGTCCGCACCGACTCGTGTTTGGTCATAGGCCACGTCAACAAATCCTACCAGGCCAAGGACCCCAAGTTGGCCAAGTATCTGGCGACCGTGACGGTGAAGGAGCACCATTTCTTGGGCGTCACGGTCAAGGCCATCCCGCGAGCGGATAATGAGCAGGCCGACGTCCTTGCCAAAGCTGTCAACCAGTAGCTCCCTCTCCCTGAGGGGGCGTTCTATGAGGTTTTGCCTACAGCAGCCATCGCCCAAAACAACCACGATGTGGCCCTCATCCATCAAATTGCTGGTCAGCACCAGCCCGTGAGAGCTAATGCACCGACTTGCCCGATCTCACGGCGTAGGATCAAGAATGATACTTTGAGGAAATTTGTAACCCAATGACGAGGAAGCCAACTGTAGCCTGCTATCCGAGACAATCGTTAGTCCACAAACCTGAATACTAACTTACACAGCTATGCTCGATGGCGTAGAAGCACAAGCTAGGTGCAATTCATGGGGAATCACAAGAACTCGGGAAGCAAGAACACTCTCATTGTTCTTAATAGATCCATCTCCAAAAGTCGTAAAGAAAAAATCCCCAACTCCCTGGGACGCAGCCCCATATATAGCATGTCTCTCCGTCTTCCAGAATATGGCAACCCAAAATAAAAGAAAAGAAAAAAGGAAGACATGCAGCTGAATACTTGGAGGGCTTTCCATCTTGGACTTGGTCTCCTGATTCAAGCCGCACAATACATGGCTGAATTTGCATGCATGCAAATTCTCCCTTTATTCTCTCTCCCCTCTCTCTAACCAACCGTCCAACTCCTTTGTGTAGATTTTGCATGCATGCATGAGAGAGAACAAGTGGTGTAGCCTTTCTTTTCCTTGTGCATGTAGCAGACCTTTCCATTTGTTTCGGCCATGTGTAAATGTATCGCAGCTCTTCTTTTCTTCGCTAAAATTCTCATGCATTGGCTCCTCGCCCATGTACCTAAGTAACACCAAAGAAGAACACATGGGTAGCACTGCTAAATCATTTAAATCCAAAATTAGACTCAAGTTAGCTTTAACCTACGATTGGATTTGTTTAGCATGGTTGCCAGTAATTGGACCATCGTATACTTTCTCCTTTGGTTTAGCCGAACTAGAATCACCATGTGTATGCATAGATGTTATTTGTGTAGGTGTATATATGCATGGGATGTCCTCATTAATTGCTCAGCAAGGCAACTGGCGGGAGCCCATCTACGGCTTTTTGCAAGGCATGGCGAACTAGACGACCATCTCGAGTGCGGCGTCTGCGGCACCATGCCGCATCCTTTTAGGTGTTGGATGGTGTCCTCTACAAGAGGAGTCTGCGCCCACTTCTACGATGCCTCTCGCACGATGAAGGAAAGCACCTCCTCGCGGAGATTCATGCGGGCCTCTGCGGCTCGCACATCGTGCCGAGATCCCTGGTCAGCAAGGCATTCAGACAGGGCTTCTACTGGCCAACCGCCATCGTAGATGCGCAAGATCTTGTGCGTCGATGTCAAGGGTGCCAGTGGATGGGGCGAGTCATCCACAGACCTCCATCAAACTTGCAGCCCATACCACCGGTGTGGCCATTGGCGCGCTGGGGCATTGATGTCGTTGGGCCACTCCCGCGTGCCCCAGGAGACCTTCGGTTCATCGTAGTCTCCTTGGAGTACTTCTCCAGGTGGCCCGAAGCAATCGCATTAGCTAGGGTGACCTCCGCGGCCATGCAGCAGTTCCTCTGGCAAAACATCATATACCGCTTTGGGTTCCCAGGGAGCTCACCGTTGACAATTGCCTGCAGTTTGACTTCGCACTGTTCAAGGCGTTCTGCGACAGCATGGGCATCACACTTGATATGCCTCGGTTGGGCACCCGCAGTCCAATGGAGCGATCGAGCGAGCAAGCGGCGCCATTTCGCGAGTCAAAAGCGCCTCATAAGCCTACCGAAGGGCAAGTGGCGGACAAGCTCCATAGCGTACTCGGTCCCTCCACATGATGGTGACACGTCCGGCGGGTTCACACCATTTAAGCTTCTCTTTGGTGACAAGGCGGTCACACGGAGGAAATCAAGGCCAGCTCGAGGAGGTCCTCGCCTGGCCCCAATGGAAGAGCGTGAGCTGTCCCTCGATCTTCTTGATGGGGACTGGGTGAGCGCCACCCAACATGTCATGAAGTATGCACACCAAGTGGCACGCGCACATGACCGCGTTGTGTATTCACGCGAATTCCAACTGGGAGACCTCATCCCCAAGATGGCGCTCCATGCAGTGACTGTAGGCAAGCTTGAGTCAAAGTGGGAGGGCCCCTACATTGTCGCTGTGGCTTTGCAGCGAGGAGCATATCGCCTTGCGACATTGGAGGGACAGACTCTTCGTCATACATGGAATGCTATAGGCTATGGCGGTATTACACATGAGGTCAAAAGGATGCCCACATGGCCGGCACCCTGCCCCTTGTAATAGCTCACCCGCACAAACGGAAAATCAATAAAGGACACCGTTTGCAAAACTATCTCATTCCGTGTAAAGACGCATGGAGGCAAGCCTTGCGCACTCTTGAGGTATAAATAAGGCACGGAGGCAAGCCTCCGTGCCCACTCTTCAGTATAAATAAGGCGCGCAAGGCAAGCCTTGCGCACACTCTGGAGTATAAAGCGTCAGAACATGTCGTCCCAAGCTACTCTATGGAGTATAAAAATCGCGTGATGGCCCCAGCCTCCGCATGCTCGTGGAGTATAAAGCATCGAGAGCTCATCATCTGGGTAACTCAAAAGAGCGCACACATAGCTCTCCAATGGCATGTGCTTTGGTGGCTAGTCACCAGTTTCACTGCTGCCACTTCGAAAGGTAAGGGACGGAGCACTCAAGCGTCTACTTCGGCTAGTCGCTAGCTCCGCTGCCGCCACTTCGAAGGGTAGGGGACGGAGCGCTTGAGTGTCTACTTCGGCTAGTCACTAGCTCTGCTGCCGCCACTCAAGGGTAGGGACGGGCGCTCGAGCATCTACCCGGCTGGTCGCGGCTCCGCTGCCACCACGAAGGGTAGGGGATGAAGCGCTCGAGCGTCTACTTCGGCTAGTCGCCAGCTCCGCTACCGCCACTTTGAATGGTAGGGGACGGAGCACTCGAGCATCTACTTTGGCTGGTTGCCAGCTCTGCCACCACCAAAGGCGAGGGCGGGCGCTCGAGCATCTACTTTGGCAAGTCACCGCTCACGCGCCACTCCGGGCGTCTACTTTGGCTAGTCGCCGCCCGCTGCTGCCACTTGAAGGGTAGGGGCGGAGTGCTCGGCGTTGACTTCGGCTGGTCGCCACTCAGCTGCTGCCACTTCAAAGGGTAGGGACAGAGCGCTTAGGAACCCCGCGAGGTCTATGCCTAGTCGGGCGGGGTCATCGACCGCCGTTCCTACCCTTGTTCGTGTGTATCGCGTACTATGCACTAAGGGCAAGGCCAGCAGAGACCACTTCACACCCGAAGTCCTACGTGTTGGTCGAAGACAAGTGCAATCACAAAGAACGATAGGCACGCTTATTTACTTCGACCATATGTTTTATTGCATTAACGAAATAATGTTCACAGAGACACTTGGTAATTACATTCGCGAAGAACTAATGTCTACAAGTGCGTTCGACTAGTTAATGTTGCTACTCGTCCGGCTCCTCCACCATGATATGCTCTCGCGCCGAAGTCTCACCCGCCGAACTCTGGGTCTCCCAGAAGCCCAAGGAGTCTTCTGCCCATCCCCAATGCCAAGAACACCGTCCAACCATGAGGTCCGAAATTAACAACCAGCCCCTATCAAGCATCTTTTCGGAGCAAAATAGTACGCATGATCAAAACACGCAGGGTGGACCGGTGAAGTCCGTCAGGGTGTTTGCTCCGCCTCAAACTGAAATGCAGGGGCACCGCCTGCATCTGGGGCGGCGGGGTCCTCTTCGGGCCTGACGACCTCCGTGTCGGAGTCCGACTCCAACATGCCCCCGACCCCGATCGCCACTGCGAACGCCTTCTCCAGCTTGGAAGGCGTCGTCCGAGGCGCTTTGCTCGGGGCGTGAGGACCCAGATTTCACAATCCGGAATTCTCTGTGATTCCACCACACTATTCCCTGGATCAGTAGATAGTGCTCACAGATACAGAAATGAACATCAAATACATATCATGCGGAAGCATAAATATAATAGTAAACTTACTCATGGGCGATTAGGCGAAATCGATAAATTATGCAATGGAAGAACGAAGCACACAGGTGGGACCCTCGGGGCGTGCCCACAGCAACCAACTGGGGTTCATGACCTAGCCCTTGACATCTTCATCTTCTTTGCCATCATGACCAAAAGTATTGCTGAAGCGTAGTGGTGCGATTCCTAATTCTGAATTTGTTGTGAGATCGAGTGTGAGCACAAACCACCGTGCTCCACGAGGTAATACACAGATGCAAATAAATAGTATGCATGGCTTATCAAAGGAGGCTCGGGTTATTTTATTTGCCATAAATTGCTTTTAGTATTATTATTATTTAATCACGATGTTATTGTTGCTGTCTAAAATGAGTGTCATCATTTATCTAATCCACCGATCATACACCCTCTATATTGATTGCTTTCTAAAAACTCCAAACAGCTAGTGTCATCAGTTATGTAATCCATTGAACATACACTTTCTATAATGACTCTGTCTAAAACTCCAAACAGCGAATGTCATCATTTATTTAACCCACGAACAACACCTTCTATATTGGTTGTTTGTCTAAGACTCCAAACAACGAATGTCATCATTTACTTAATCCATTGAACACACACTTTCTATATTGAGTCTTGTCTAAAACTCCAAACGACAAGTGTCATCATTTATTTAATCCATCGACCAAACATTCCCCTTGCATTGCCTAAAAATTCTATTATTCAAATCAGGTTACCAACTCTCATATGAATCTAAATTTTTACCACCAATTCATAGATCAATATTAGATTCATTATTTACCAATTTGATCAGTTTCTCCGTCTAATGAAGATTCAGTGTCCTTTATTTTGGATCCACCAATATCTTTTGTGTTCTAAATCCTAACCATCCACCTTGTAATTGCTATTCATCAACTAATGATTCTCCAACGTAATTACTTTTAAATCCACTGATATCACTTGTATCAGGGCTTTCTAACTGTTGTGGCTACAGGTCAAACAGTAGAGAAGGGGACTAGTAGAAGAGGAAGAGGAGAGCTAGATCTGTGGGAGAGTTGGTGAGAATGAGAGGATGTCCCCCCTTTGCCCCTCCTGGGGTTTATATATATGAGTGGGGTAGATTGGGAAATCCCCATTCTACCCCTTAGTACTTACAAAGGCTGAGGGTACATTGGTATATTTACACTGGTATATTCCTCTACACTATTGGGCCTATTACATGCTGGACTAGTTGCACGGCCCAGTCACGGGGGGTTGGGCCACCCCCACAACAGTACTCCCTCGACAGCAAGCGCCGAGGTCCCGATGGGCGAGCTGACGTGATCAACCACCCCAGCCCCCCGTTCGCCGACAGCAAGCGCGAGGGTGCCGAGTGGTGAGCCGATGCAACTAGTAGCTTGCAGACCGAAGAGGCAACGCCTACGAAGAAATCAGCGAACTCCTATGCTGAATCCCGCGCCGTCCCGCCGAGGCGATGCCTACGAGGTGGACGGCGAAGTCGAGCGCTGACGATGTGCCGTCCCGCCGAGGCGAGGCCTACGAAGCGGACGGCGAAGTCGAGCGCTGACGCCGTGCTATCCCGCCGAGGTGATGCCTACGAGGTAGACGGCGAAGTCCTGCGCCGGACCCATGCCGTCCCGCCGAGGCGATGCCTACGAGGCGGACGGCGAAGTCGAGCGCTGACGACGTGCCCTCTCGCCGAGGCAATGCCTACGAGGCGGACGGCGAAGTCCTGCGCCAGAGCCGTGCCGTCCCACCGAGGCGATGCCTACGAGGCGAACGGCGAAGTCGAGCGTTGACGACATGCCGTCCCGCCGAGGCGAAGCCTTCACGAGTGGGCGGTTAAGTCGGCGGCCGGCGACATGCCGTCCCGCTGAGGCAATGCCTACGAGCCGACGGCGAAGTTCTGCGCCGGAGCCGTGCCGTCCCGCCGAGGCGATGCCTACGAGGTGGACGGCGAAGTCGAGCGCTGACAACGTGCCATCCCGCCGAGGCGAGGCCTACGAGGCGGACGGCGAAGTCCTGCGCCAGAGCCGTGCCGTCCCGCCGAGGCAATGCCTATGAGGCGGACGGTGAAGTTGAGAGCTGACGACGTGCCGTCCCGCCGAGGCGAGGCCTACGAAGCGGACGACGAAGTCGAGTGCCAGAGCCGTGCCGTCCCACCGAGGCAATGCCTATGAGGCGGACGGCGAAGTCGAGAGCTGACGATGTGCCGTCCCGCCGAGGCGAGGCCTACGAAGCGGACGACGATGTCGAGCGCTGACGCCGTGCCATCCTGCCGAGGTGATGCCTACGAGGCGGACGGCGAAGTCCTGCGCCAGAGCCATGTCGTCCCGCCGAGGCGATGCCTACGAGGCAGACGGCGAAGTGGAGCACTTACGCCGTGCCATCCCGCCGAGGCGATGCCTACGAGGCGGACGGCGAAGTCCTGCGCCGGAGCCGTGCCATCCCGCTGAGGCGATGCCTGCGAGGCGGACGGTGAAGTCGAGCGCTGACGACGTACCGTCCCGCCGAGGCGATGCCTACGAGGCGGACGGCGAAGTCGCGCGCTGACAACGTGCCGTCCCGCTGAGGCGGACGGCGAAGTCGCGCGCAGACGACGTGCTATCCCGCCGAGGCGAGGCCTACGAGGCGGACGACAAAGTCGAGCGCTGACGACGTGCCGTCCCGCCGAGGCGAGGCCTACGACGCGGACGACGAAGTTGAGCGCTGACACCGTGCCATCCCGCCGAGGTGATGCCTACGAGGTGGACGGTGAAGTCCTGCGCTGGAGCCGTGCCGTCCCGCCGAGGTAATGCCTATGTGGCGGACGGCGAAGTCGAGCACTGACGATGAGCCGTCCCGCCGAGGCAATGCCTACGAGGCGGACAGCGAAGTCGAGCGCTGACGCTGTGGCGTCCCGCCGAGGCGATGCCAATGAGGCGAACGGCGAAGTCCTGCGCCGGAGCCGTGCTGTCCCGCCGAGGCGATGCCTACGAGGCGGACGGCGGTCGAAGCGCCGCAGCGTGCCGTCCGCGAGGCGATGCCTACGAGGCGGACGGTGAAGTCGAGCGCGGACGACGTGCCGTCCCACCGAGGCGATGCCTACGAGGCGGACGGTGAAGTGGAGCGCTGACGTCGTGGCATCCCGCCGAGGCGATGCCATTGAGGCGGACGGCGAAGTCCTGCGCCGGAGACGTGCCGTCCCGCCGAGGTGATGCCTACGAGGCGGACGGCGAAGTGGAGCGCTGACGCCGTGGCATCCCACCGAGGCGATGCCAACGAGGCGGACGGCAAAGTCCTGCGCCGGAGCCGTGCCGTCCTGCTGAGGCGATGCCTACGAGGCGGACGGCGAAGTGGGCGACGCCGCGGGCATCCCACCGGCGATGCCAGCGAGGCGGGCGGCGAAATCTGCGCGAGCCGTGCCGCCCTGCCTGGGCGATGCCTACGAGGCGGACGGCGAAGTGGAGCGCTGACGCCGTGGCATCCCACCGAGGCGATGCCAACGAGGCGGACAGCGAAGTCCTGCGCCGGAGCCGTGCCGTCCCGCCGAGGCGATGCCTACGAGGCGGATGGCGAAGTCGAGCGCTGACGACGTGCCGTCCCGTGGAGGCGATGCCTACGAGGCGGACGGTGAAGTCGAGCGCTGACGATGTGCCGTCCCGCCGAGGCGATGCCTACAAGGTGGACGGCGAGGTCGAGCGCTGGCAACGTGCCGTCCCGCCGAGGCGAGGCCTACGAGGCGGACGGCGAAGTCGAGCGCCGGTGACGCCGCCGTTCCCCTACGTTCGAATACAGTGCCCACGAGGAGTGGGCGCTTGCGGCGTTGGTCGAGGGCACTACACACACCGAGGTAGGGAGGCGATACCGCCGTTCCCCTACCTTCAAAAATAGTGCCCGTGAGGAGCGGGCGCTTGCGGCGTAGGTCGAGGGCACTACGCACGCCGAGGTAGGGAGGGGATACCGCCGTTCCCCTACCTTCAAAAACAATGCCCGCGGAGAGCGGGCGCTTGCGGCGTAGGCCGAGGACGATACGCACGCGGAGGCAGGGAGGCGGAGCCGCCGTTTCCCTACCTTCAAAAACAGTGCCCACGAAGAGCAGGCGCTTGCGGCGTAGGCCGAGGGCACTACACACGCCGAGGTAGGGAGGCGATACCATCATTCCCCTACCTTCAAAAATAGTGCCCGCGAGGAGCGGGCACTTGCGGCGTAGGCCGAGGGCTCTACGCACGCCAAGGTAGGGAGGCGATACCGTCGTTCCCCTACCTTCAAATACAGTGCCCACGAAGAGCGGGCGCTTGCGGCGTAGGCCGAGGGCACTACGCACGCCGAGGTAGGGAGGCGGAACCGCCGTTCCCCTACCTTCAAAAACAGTGCCCACGAGGAGCGGGCGCTTGCGGCATAGGCCGAGGGCACTACGCGCGCGGAGGTAGTGTACTCCCTGGTGCAACACGCGCGAGGGCGCGGTATCCAAGTGGTGCGCCACTTAAAGCGAGGCACTCCCTAGTGTCTCGGCATGTCGCAATTTTTATTCTCCGTAGAGTGTGTGGGAACTTCAACCACGTCTATTTATACCGGAGAGTACGTGCGGGAGCGACGCCCACACATGCGCGGGACATCCGCGTCTTGTTTATACTCAGTAGAGTGCGCAGGGACTGTTAGTAATATGCCCTAGAGGCAACATGGAGATGTTATATATATCACATACTATGTTTATGATGCATTACTTTGTTCCTTGAAATAGACATTATCATTATTGATCAATGAGTATGTGACTTATTCATGAGACTCTTAATGCCAAAATATTGCTATTTCTAAATGATCCCTGATTATATATCATATGAGGAACAAATATGATTCAAAGATCAGCATATGTATTGATTGATGATCATGTCTCATGGATCATGGTATGGAGATACCAAATCAATAATATGGACATGTGTTAGTGAACATATGTTGGATAGACCCGCCATGAGACATTGCAGAGATTCCATGTGTCATCAGTTGGTCTCAAGTAGTGTTTATGTAGAATCCTTAGACTTGAGATCATCGTGGTTCCCAACATGCGTAGTAGCCTATTTTGGGACTACTAACCACTACTCCGTAACTGGGTAGTCATAAAAGTAGTCTTCGGGTTTGCTATGAAACAAGTAGTGGGATGTGAATGATCAAGATAGAATTTGCCCCTCCTTATGGGAGAGATATCTCTGGGCCCTCGATGTAATGGATTATGAAAGTTCATGGCCATGCCAAGGTGATTGAGGAGTCAATCACGAGTTTATAATCCATCATGGAATCGACAGAGTGATTGAGCTATTAAGAGGATGACACAGGTCTCGCCTTGAGCTCAATCTATATCGTGAGACAAAGCGATTCGTACATGAGAACATTACAGGTTCAGCCGATATGATCTTTACATACACTTTGAGGTTAATATGGCTTAGTAGAGGCCGCTATTAACAGGGTGACTGGAAAGGCGTTTCCGGGTCGCAACCAAATATACGTGAACCTACAGGGTCGCACACTTAACGGGTTGGAACACTAATTCGAATGTGATTCGGATGTGGGCTCAATTCGGATAGAGATCCGGATAGACTTCTATTGGGCCTCGTGTTAGAGATATGCCCTGGAGGCAACATGGAGATGTTATATATATCACATACTATGTTTATGATGCATTACTTTGTTCCTTGAAATAGACATTATCATTATTGATCAATGAGTATGTGACTTATTCATGAGACTCTTAATGCTAAAATGTTGCTATTTCTAAATGATCCCTGATCATATATCATATGAGGAACAAATATGATTCAAAGATTAGCATATGTATTGATTGATGATCATGTCTCATGGATCATGGTATGGTGATACCAAATTAATAATATGGACATGTGTTAGTGAACATATGTTGGATAGACCCGACATGAGACACTGCAGAGATTCCATGTGTCATCAGTTGGTCTCAAGTAGTGTTTATGTAGAATCCTTAGACTTGAGATCATCATGGTTCCCAACATGCGTAGTAGCCTATTTTGGGACTACTAACCACTACTCCATAACTGGGTAGTCATAAAAGTAGTCTTCGGGTTTGCTATGAAACATGTAGTGGGATGTGAATGATCAAGATAGAATTTGCCCCTCCTTATGGGAGAGATATCTCTGGGCCCCTCGATGTAATGGATTATGAAAGTGCATGGCCATGCCAAGGTGATTGAGGAGTCAATCACGAGTTTATAATCCATCACGGAATCGAGAGAGTGATTGAGCTATTAAGAGGATGACACAGGTCTCGCCTTGAGCTTAATCTATATCGTGAGGCAAAGGGATTCGTACATGAGAACATTACAGGTTCAGCCGATATGATCTTTACGTATACTTTGGGGTTAATATGTCTTGCTAGAGGCCACTATTAACAGGGTGACCGGAAAGGCGTTTCCGAGTCGCGACCAAGTATACGTGAACCTACAGGGTCGCACACTTAACGGGTTGGAACAATAATTCGAATGTGATTCGGATGTGGGCTCAACTCGGATAGAGATCTGGATAGACTCCTATTGGGCCTCGGTCAAGAGGCCCAAGTGAGGAGGTCTATATATATGGAGGCGAGGGGCTGAGGGGGCATGCTTCTGTTAATCCCGAGCCAAACCCTAGCCGCCACCTCCCGAGCCAAACCCTAGCCGCTCGCGAGTGCTGGTACACTCGCGATCGGCGTTCCAGCCCCGGACGTGTGGATACCGGTGGAGGCGCTGCTCATTGCGGCGTTGATCAGCATCAACAACCTATAGATTGGATCTGCTCGTGGTGTGGTTGATCGCGTGGAGGAGACGATCTGTTCGGGACGATCGGCTACTTCCACTACTACCTCGACGCGCGGGGTTGGATCGGCTTCTCCAACTCTTCTTCCGCTGCACTGCGTGTCTAGTGGTAACGATCCATGATCCCTCCTTATGCATGATGTCCTTGTGTGCGCGGTAGAAAAGTTTTGTTTTCTGCTTTCGTAGCTTACGCGCATTCCTTCACCTCGGTCCACGAGGCCCAAGTGAGGAGGTCTATATATATGGAGGCGCGGGGTTGAGGGATGCCTGCATCTGTTAATCCTGAGCCAAACCCTAGCTGCCACCTCCCGAGCCAAACCCTAGCCGCTCGCGAGTGCTGCTACACTCGCGATCGGCGCTCCAGCCCCAGACGTGTGGATACCGGTGGAGGCGCTGCTCGTTGCAGCGTTGATCGGCATCAACAACCTACAGATTGGATCTGCTCGTGGTGTGGTTGATCGCGTGGAGGAGACGATCTGTTCGGGACGATCGGCTATTTCCACTACTACCTCGACGCGCGGGGTTGGATCGGCTTCTCCAACTCTTCTTCCGCTGCGCTACGCGTCTAGTGGTAACGATCCATGATACCTCCTTAAGCATGATGTCCTTGTGTGCGCGGTAGAAAAGTTTTGTTTTCTGCTTTCATAGCCTACGCGCATTCCTTCACCTCGGTCCACGAGGCCCAAGTGAGGAGGTCTATATATATGGAGGCGCGGGGCTGAGGGATGCGTGCATCTGTTAATCCCGAGCCAAACCCCAGCCGCTCGCGAGTGCTGGTACACTCGCGATCGACGCTCCAGCCCCGGACGTGTGGATACCGGTGGAGGCGCTGCTCGTTGCAGCGTTGATCGGCATCAACAACCTACAGATTGGATCTGCTCGTGGTGTGGTTGATCGCGTGGAGGAGACGATCTGTTCGGGACGATCGGCTACTTCCACTACTACCTCGACGCGCGTGGTTGGATCGGCTTCTCCAACTCTTCTTCACTGCACTGCGCGTCTAGTGGTAACGATCCATGATCCTCCTTAAGCATGATGTCCTTGTGTGCGCGGTAGAAAAGTTTTGTTTTCGCTTTCGTAGCCTCGCGCATTCCTACGATGGCCCGATCTTCCGAGAGGTACCGATAAGTCGATTGTGGAGATCTCGGCGTTGATGATCCAAAGGCTCAGACCAAAACAGATCGAACCCTCGCAATCACTACACCATCGCTCGTTGGTTATCAACCGTGCGAACACGATTGACCTCGCCAAGAAGGCTATCTCCTGCAAGCGAATCGAGAACACAAGCAAGAGAGTAAAAGATGCAATCTGAAATTGCGAATAATGTTTAAGTTCACAAGTTGGGGTTCCTCAAACCGAACATGCGGCGAAACTGCTAAGCAGAATAAACTCTTAAGAAAAACCCGAGGAAAACTAAAGGGGTGTGGTCTCTTTAAATAGGGGAGGGGGAAGCCACACTTATCTAATGAAAAGGGATGTGGTACTATTCCTAGTTACTGTTCACGCGCGTGGTACTGTTCACATGAACAGTTCCGGCCCAAATGGCCCAAGTTACAAGGCCCTCGGCCCACTTTGACTCGGATTGGAAAAGTGACATGTCTTCTTTCGCAGTTTCTGATCTGCTCAAATGGAGTTTGGAGGTGAGACTAGATTCATCTGAAAGTAGACTTCAAGAGCTTTCCAACGAGTACTCATGGGCCCGAGAAGCCTTCTAGATCAAAAGTTATGGCCGTTTGAAGTTGGCTTGTCAGGCTGAATCCGAATTGATCTGGAGGCCGAATTGGATTCCAAAACCTGTCCAACTTGAATCCTTGCTTCAATTGGTTCCAAAGTGATGTGGTGCTACAAATATATATATTTTCATCATTAGGTAGCATCATATTCTCATTTAAAATATGTTGAAGTTGAAGAAACGAATTCACCTTTAGTTCATTCTTGATATTGGCGCTATGGTCGTGCGTGTTGGTGGCGTGGTCACATCATCCTCCTTCTTGATGAAAAACCGTCCTCGGTTTTAACACATGTGTAGTGTCACGTATTGCATGATCTTGATTATAAATCTTGGTGTATGATAACAAACGCAACAAACTCTCATTATGTAATATCATAAATTCTTTATCAAATAAAGTAAAATCTCTTTGAAACGAGCTCACCTCATAATTTAAGTGATGCGTAGGAGCTCTTGTAATTGGAACAACAAGTATAGCAAATATGGTTGTATCCATAGGGTTCATGTTCTTATCATCCTCCCCTTCTTGCAAACAAAGCCATCCTCGGCTTTTGATAAGCTGAAAATATGGTAACAAAGAAGCCAAGGTGTATGCATGGTATATGTATATGTCATCCGTTTTAACAGTTCTTCGTTGTTGCACAATTAATGTTATAATACAGCAGTGATCGTAAAAGCTCATTGTATTATTAACCCAAGAGTAATCATATATGTTAATGAGTAATTCAAAATTTCTCACACAGTAATTATTGCAACTTATTTTGCAAATGTAAGTGAAGCATTTATGCAATTCAAATCTTTGACGTTGTAAACATGTAGGGGTGGCACATATGGGCAAAACCATAACTGTTGGAATCAAGTAAAGTTCATCCATATAATCATATCTCAATCGAACCATAGCAAATTCATCTAACAAGTGTGAAGAGATTTGTATGTTCTGCCATAATTCATCATCTTTATTCGGATTGTCCATACTAGATGGTGCAAAAGAGATGAACACATAGGCATTGGATGAGTACTAAATTTTACTTCCCTCTCACATTGAACATGATTCAGCATACAAGAATTGTTGTCCCAAATAGCAAGTTTCAATTCATCCATGTGATCGCAAGTTATGCATATTCGATCTACAAGAAATTGATTTTCCACACCATAATCTCCAATCAAATTAAACTTATATCCAGGGTTGTAGGCACTAAACAAGAATTTCGAACATGCAAGTTCAGAAACTTTCTTCATAGCGTGTGACAATTTCATAGGTAATCCAACATGATGTAACACAATGAATTAGCAGGAGAAATTCTAGGCAAAACTTCTTTATGTGTTATTAATTCGACATGTGCAAAATTATGAGAATTTAGATCCGCACATGGTTCATTTAAGTCAATACAAGGACCATCGAAAGATTGCACTACAGTAGGTATATACTCACAAGGTTGCTCTATGTCTTGTTGTAGCACCAAATCAGTACCGTGAGCGATGATAGCACCATGGCCTTTACCTTTTTGGCTCTCCTCAAATGATGTAAGTGCATCCATCTCCTTATCTTCATTCTCAACCAATGGGGTCAGTGATTCAATCAGCTCATGCCCCTCTTTGGCATGGTTCTCAACTACCTGCAAGTTGTTAGTCATAGAAAATGGCACAAACACAGGTTTGTTCTCATGATCATCACCATTACCTGCAAGGTTAGCTGCAAGAGCATATTCATCCTCAACATCACAAGCACTTACATAACCACCATCTTCTGTCGTAATATCGCCTACTGACTTGGGCAATCTCTCATGATGTGGCCCATCCCTTTACAACGGTGGCACACAATGGCCATCGTACGGCCCGTGGAAGCAACCGATGAAGTGC
This sequence comes from Dendrocalamus sinicus, assembly GCA_036346575.1. NCBI lineage: Eukaryota > Viridiplantae > Streptophyta > Magnoliopsida > Poales > Poaceae > Dendrocalamus > Dendrocalamus sinicus. Next base: position 100,105 of record JAYEVI010000479.1, on the reverse strand, counting down.
TCTTTGTTGGTGCTTGCATACTAGTAGATTTGCTCGTCTCGGATGCGCGTGATGGTGGCGGAGGCGCTGCTGAATGCGCCCTACTCACAGAGGGGGCAGCAGCTCGAAAAATAGGAGGTGGGGCTGTCTTGGCTTGCCCTGGTGTCGATCTCGATGCACGTACTCCCAAAGTTGCTCCTAGTCCTTTGTCGCCTACCCAATTCCTTCTCGCCAAACAAGCAAGCTGGACCAATCTATTGATATCATTATACTCTTTGTAATCAATTATGTCCTGAATTTCACACCTTAAGCCCCCATAAAAACGATCCATCGTATCCTCCTCATCTTCTACAACATTACAACGCAACATGCCTATTTGTAGTTCTTGATAGTATTCCTCGACAGATTTATTACCTTGGTTTAATTGCTGCAATTTCTTACGCATTTCATGGTTAAAAGCGGGAGGAACAAATCTAGCACGCATAGCTACTTTCAATCTATCCCATGTATCAAAGCTAAACCAGAATTAACTACATGAGTCCACCAAATGATAGCACGATCTTTAAATTCACTAGTAGCTTGTCCGACTCTATGCACTTCAGAACTAGATGGGCATTAAATTTTTGTTCAACTGTCATCTCCCAATCTAGATAAGTTTCAGCATCATAAACACCCGCAAAGGATGGTATGGTAAATTTAACTTTAGCAAATGGTTCATCATTAGCACGAGCATTGTAGTGCTGAAAATTATTACCTCCCATACCATGACGATTGTGATGTAAGCGGTGTTGTGGGCGTGCATCATGGGCAGCAAATGCAGCGCCAAAGATCTCGGCTTTGTCTCTCATTGATGGAACTGATGGAGCGCTGCAATGTGTCTATCGAAGCTTGAAGCTTCCTATCGATCGTCGTTCATCCAAGAGCATCATGAACTCTCCCTTTAAAACACACTCTTGATCATCGACGACCCACCTATCATGGTTAGTAGAAAGCAGAAGACAACACAAAGGTATTATCCCTATCAACTACTAGGTGGTGGAAGGTGGAATCACACATTCTAAGCGTCTTATCACACTCTTACAAGTGTTCTTACCAATGCAGCAGGTGGTACAACCGGTGGCTGGTTCGTGACACCGTGTCGGCGTGGAGTACGATTGCAAGAGGAACCTGTTCTGATCAAGAGTAGGTGTAGCTTGGAAGGCGCAATATGGTAGCAATGGAGAACAATCAGTTCATTTCAGAATTGCATAGAATTGAATTATAGTTCGTATCTAGCACTTAGCCTATGTTGCTGATCAACCAAGCATGGAAGACGGCTAAAAATAAGTGTATGGCAAAGTGTAGGAGTGGTAAATAGAAGATAATTCAATCCAATGCAATCTGGAATTGAAGAACACAAGGATTGACCAAAACTGGAAACTGAAGATTTCTGTCCACTAGACAGCACGTCGGTATTTTGGCCGTAACTTTTGTCAGTTGCCTTTTTCAATGATTCTTTTTCTATGTTTTCTGACGGCTTTTTCTACAACTTTTGTTTTGGGGCCAAGTTCTGGAAACCGACCGAAAAAGTCGCACAAAATTCACAAGTGCCGACTGTTGCAGATTCAATCTGGAATTTTAGATCAACTTCCACCGCAGATATCTCTTAACTGCCTTGCTGGAATGACGTGAAATTTTACAGATAGATGGATAAAGGATTTTTGAATCTAATGGCGGTGGTCCCACTCAAAAATAATCTCGGAATAAAAAGATATGGCGTTTTTGGTGGCGGCTGCAGAGGAAGGAAAAATCAGCCGAAATTGGAAATTAGGGTTTGGGGTGGGGAATTTTTCTTTTGTTTGGATTTTTAATGGAACAAAGATATGACCAGCAACTAGACAATGCTATGACGGACACAAATTCAATTTAGCAAACCAAAACTAACAGATCGAAAGGCACAACGGGGTTTGGACAGCGGAATTAACTCTTTTTGTGGGGCAATTTTTTTTCTGGGCTATAGGAAATAAAAACCAATCTACTAACTAGGGATACAAGAATTACCTCACGGGCAACCGTTGCTCTGATACCAACTGATGTGACGATGGCCCGATCTTCCGAGAGGTACTGATAAGTCGATTGTGGAGATCTCGACGTTGATGATCCAAAGGCTCCGACCAAAACAGATCGAACCCTCGCAATCACTACACCACTGCTCCGTTGGTTATCAACCGTGCCGAACACGATTGACCTCGCCAAGAAGGCTATCTCCTGCAAGCGAATCGAGAACACAAGCAAGAGAGTAAAAGATGCAATCTGAAATTGCGAATAATGTTTAAGTTCACAAGTTGGGGTTCCTCAAACCGAACATGCGCGAAACGCTAAGCAGAATAAACTCTTAAGAAAAACCGAGGAAAACTAAAGGGTGTGGTCTCTTTAAATAGGGAGGAAGCCACACTTATCTAATGAAAAGGGATGTGGTACTATTCCTAGTTACTGTTCACGCGCGTGGTACTGTTCACATGAACAGTTCCGCCCAAATGGCCCAAGTTACAAGGCCCTCGGCCCACTTTGACTCGGATTGGAAAAGTGACATGTCTTCTTTCGCAGTTTCTGATCTGCTCAAATGGAGTTTGGAGGTGAGACTAGATTCATCTGAAAGTAGACTTCAAGAGCTTTCCAACGAGTACTCATGGGCCCCGAGAAGCCTTCTAGATCAAAAGTTATGGCCGTTTGAAGTTGGCTTGTCAGGCTGAATCCGAATTGATCTGGAGGCCGAATTGGATTCCAAAACCTGTCCAACTTGAATCCTTGCTTCAATTGGTTCCAAAGTGATGTGGTGCTACAAATATATATATTTTCATCATTAGGTAGCATCATATTCTCATTTAAAATATGTTGAAGTTGAAGAAACGAATTCACCTTTAGTTCATTCTTGATATTGGCCGCTATGGTCGTACGTGTTGGTGGCGTGGTCACATCAGACAACATCTGTGTCTTATTTATACTCCGTAGAGTGCGTGGGAACTTCAACCACGTCTATTTATACTCCGGAGAGTACGTGCGGGAGCGACGCCCAGACGTGCGCGGGACATCCGCGTCTTGTTTATACTCAGTAGAGTGCACATGGACAACATCCGCGTCTTATTTATACTCCGTAGAGTGCGTGGGAACTTCAACCACGTCTATTTATACTCCGGAGAGTACGTGCGGGAGCGACGCCCACACGTGCGCGGGACATCCGCGTCTTGTTTATACTCAGTAGAGTGCGCAGGGACAACATCCGCGTCTTATTTATACTCCGTAGAGTGCGTGCGGAGGCGGACCTCGACGCTACATCTTATTTAGAGTCCGTAGACTGGTGCGTGCGGTGGCGTACGTCGATGCTACGTCTTATTTATACTCCGTAGAGTGCGCGCGGAGGCGTCCCCGCGTTGCGTCTTATTTAGAGTCCGTAGACTGACGCGTGCGGGGGCGGATCTCGACACTACGTCTTATTTACAGTCCGTAGACTACGCCAACGCTCGAGGCAATCGTGCGATTTTAAATCAAAAACGAAGACCCAAACAGAAGCATCAAAGAAATGGCCGAAGACTTGCGACAACAAAACGCTCCAGAGTACAACACTGGAAAAGCATTTGATACTACGACAGCCCGAAACAGGCCAAAATCGGAGAAGCAAACACAGCCAAATCAAATGCTCCCAAAATGGAACCACGGTCGCAGAAAATGATACGATGAAAAACCCTTGTCGCGGACGTAATGTAGTATGAGTCCATGCTGCATGAGCTCGTACATGAAGCAAATACGCTATGCGCATGCGTGAGTGCATGGGTGTATACGTCACGTACCTAAACGTATGCATGCCACGTAGCATGACTCTGAGGACTTCGATGGGGCGGACCCCTTCCGCCGGCGTGGACTCCGCTGAAGGGGTCAACGACGCGGAGGCCACCACCTAGGCGGACTTTGCCAGCGCGGACTTCGCTTGGCCAGGGTCCGCGAAGCAAAAGCTCGACGAAGGCTCCATTGCGGAGACTACGGAGCTGGTGGCTCAACGGAGGCTCGGTGCGGAGGCTACGGAGCGGGGACTCGGCACGGAGAGTGCGGAGCGGAAGCTCGGAGTCGCTCGGGGTCCGCGAAGCAGGAGGTTAGCACAGGGACGACGGAGCTAGCGACTTGACATCGCGACGGCCCCGAAGAACTGAAGGTTCCTAGCACCGAGCATCTCGCGCCTCACCAGCTCCATCTGCGCACCCCACGCGCGCGCGTCCGTAGTGCAAGCACGCATCACCTCCTCGAATAGCGTCCTCGGCGGGTCGGGCGAGCAGCGGGGCATCGTGAAGCCGCATGAGGGCGTGGGCGTGATGAAGTCCGGCGATCGCGGAGCGCCGAGGCTTCGCGGCTCGTCGACGCGAGGCCGTCGCGAAGGCCCACGCCGAGCCCGGATGGAGCCAGCGAGGCGTCGCGGAGGCTGGCGCGGGCTGCGAGGCTTCGCGAAGCTTTGTCGACGCGAGGCCATCGCGAAGCCCGCGCAGAGCCGGATGGAGCCGCGAGGGCATCGCGGAGGCTAGCGCGAGCTGCTAAGGCCGCAAAGCCGTCGACACGGAGGCCATCGCGAAGGCCCGCGCAGCCCCGGATGGAGCCGCGAGGGCGTCGCGGAGGCGGGCGCGGCTGCCGAGCCAGCGGCTTCCGTCGGCGTGGAGGCCGTCGCAAAGGCCCGCGGAGCCGGATGGAGCGCCGAGGCGTCGTGGAGGCCGGCGCGAAGCTGCCGAGGCTTCGCGGCTTCCTCGGCGTGGAGGCCGTCGCAAAGGCCCGCGCGAGCCGGATGGAGCAGCGAGGCGTCGCGAGGCGGGCGTGGAGCCGATATGCAGCTAGCGCGAGCCTCGATCTGCGCTTAGCCTATGCTGCATGCAAGTGTGGAATTGGCGCCGTATTGCTGTATGCACCTCGGACTCGGCGCGGCCTCCGCGCACCTCGCGCGCCCTCGCCTTCGCCTCACCGAAGGCGCGGTGGGCGAGGCCGTCGCGGAGTGCCGTTGAGAGCGAATTTCCTGCATGCAGCCGTGGGCCTACTCGGATGGACGGCTTATATTTCCTGTACGCATGCTTCCTGTATGTATACCGCGTCCGCCTCATCGACGGAGATCACGCCGAAGAGCGCCATCAGCATCGCGCCCTGCAGTGACCCGTGCACTCTCAGTGCGTTGGCTCCAACGGCGACATGACTGCTCGCTCGCTTAGACGCGCACACGGAGGCCCGCGGTGACAAAATCGGAGCTAAACGCTACCACGCGTTGTATTTCATGCATGCATACAGGTTGGATACTCGACGTCGCGCGGCCGGAACTCGGCATCACGCGAAGACTCGGCGCAGAGGCAAGGTCGATGGCGAAGCGCGGATGGTCGCCCTGGCGCGGAGGCGTGCGGAGCGAGCTCCAGCAGCACGGGGTGGCGGAAAGCTCCACGATGGCTCTGTCGTCAAAGTCTTCGCTGGTTCGAGGGCGGACGCCGCGCAGGTCGGCGGGGCTCGACAAAGTCCATGCGCACGCTGTCGAGTCGGCGAGACGCCACCGAGACTGCGATGGCGGCGGTATGTGTATGAGTAGCTACGCATGCATAAATGTATGCTCTGGATCCATGCATGGATACGTGGCTAGGAGTGTGTGGATGCTTGGCGGGATTGCGTGTACGAATGGGTATGGCATGGGATTTGCGCTTTGCATGTACAGAGGGATATTTGAGTTGCGACATCGGCAGAGCTACGGGCGGGGCGCCAGTCACGAAGCCGAGACCAGGCGCGAGGCATGCGCTGTGCGCCCGATTCTGCCGAGCGGCGGAGTCCCACGCGGCGAGGCACGCACGGGGCGGGCGCGGAGCTGGGCTGGTATTTCATTACACACGCAGCGCAGAGACTTCGCAGTGGACCCCGTGGCATGGAGCAACCTCGACTTTGGCGCTGGGGAGGCCTCACGATGAAGCGTAGGGTCGGCGGCGTCCATTACGCGCGGGCGTGGCGAGTCTGGAGCGCGAAGCTACGAGCATCGCGTGGCCCGAGGCGGGCGTATCTGAGCCAAGCGGTGGTACGCGATGGGCCTCGATGGCACGCGAGCTGCTCCCGATCGCGGGGTAGCACGGATGCGTGGAATCACATACACGATGTGAGCATACCACCGACTCATCCCAGAATCGGTTTCCGCATGAATGCCCCAACAAAGAACACGAAAATAAGCGATTCGATTAGATCCACTCGATTCAGCATCTGAGCGATTTGACTAAATCCCAGATCTATTCAATACAGCATGCATGAAACAAAACGAGGTACTTATCTGTCATTGATGGCCCAAAGCAACCTGCCCTTAGGAGCAAAAAAGATCCACATAGCCGTTCTTTTTGTTGAACATTGGAGAAATCTCTTCCATACGTAGCTTCTAGTCGTCCCCACAGACGGCGCCATCTGTTGTGGCTACAGGTCAAACAGTAGAGAAGGGGACTAGTAGAAGAGGAAGAGGAGAGCTAGATCTATAGGAGAGTTGGTGAGAATGAGAGGATGTCCCCCCTTTGCCCTTCCTGGGGGTTTATATATATGAGTGGGGTAGAATGGGAAATCCCCATTCTACCCTTTAGTACTTACAAAGGCTGAGGGTACATTGGTATATTTACACTGGTATATTCCTCTACACTATTGGGCCTATTACATGCTGGACTAGTTGAACGGCCCAGTCACGAGGGGTTGGGCCACCCCCACAACACTAACAATTCAATCCTTTCAGTTACTGATCCAAAACCATAATATGCTCTTCTAGTGATCAACCCTATTTTTCATTGCCCATCTACAACTAATTCACTAGTATACATCCGCTAGGAACATTATTGATCAAGTTTATACTTGATGTGGCACTAAGTAGCACTACAACTTTGGTTAGTGCTTGCAGTTCTATGCATAATGTTCAAGAAGTTTTGAACACCAATTCTGAGGTTTCTAATGTGCAAAAAATACATGTTTGGAAAGCCAATGAAGTCTACTTTCCAAGGAATCAAATGGCACTTGATTTGGAGCTTCCTACACAAAGTTATGGCAATTTCATTGGATGCTGCACGAGCTGTCCGGAAAGACGCGCGAGACTAGCCAAATATAAAGAGTCCGAGTATTGCAAAGCAAGTAAGGGTAAAATCCGACCACACCATGGCTTTCTAAAGATTGACAAGGATTTTTTTCAGGTTCCAAACGGATTTGGATGCCCCTTGAACAAGAAAACAAAACATGTAAAGATTGAATCCGGTTCGGACTCAGTTCGGGACAGCTGGCAAGACCGATACTAAAACGTCCATAACTTGCACAAACGGAGTCCGATTTGGGCGTTCTTGGACTTGTTGGAAAACTATTTCGAAGCCCCATACAATGGATAGGCTTCCAGCTATGAAATCCTCATAGTCACATTGTAAATTGATAGAGAATCCGGTGATAGTAGTTTAGATATTTCCTTTTTAGTTCGTATCGGAGTTTGTTTCGGCCTTACGCCAGGTTCTGCATGAGTTTTAGTCAAGGCCATGCATTGTGCACCAATATAAGGCCAGGGCCTTAGCCTCATTGTAACTTACGCTATGAATTGAGAAATAGAAACTAGAAAATCACCACGGTTTGGTGGCCATTGTTGGCGTGTTCTTGAGATTTCCATCGAGGAATTGCTCTTGGTGTGTTGAATCCAATTGTGGTGTTGGATTCTACTCGCTGAAACTTCAGTTTCTCTACCGTTCGTTCACGTGCTGCGGTGTGCGTGGGAGAAGGCTTATCTTGGAGGTGTATGCTGTTCTTGGGTTTGCAAGAACCTTAGAACAAGGAGGGCATCCAACAAGGCATATCGTGAAAGATCAGGGCCAAAGCAACGTGGTTCAACAAGCTTGCTAGGTGGATCCGTATCATCTTGGTATCAGAGCGTGGTTGATCACGGTACGAAATTGCTGAAATTTTCTTGATGGCGGGTTCTATGAAGACTGAAGATGGCAAGGCATATAATCATGGCAAGTTAATCGGGGAGACGCCCCAATATGCGGCGTCTTTGTTGCCCGAGGTGCGACACGGGCTTGAAGCGACACGTGACTACTTCTTATATTGTCACCGAAAGCTTGAAGGCAAGGTTGATGATTTGGGGCGTGAATTGACGCGTTGATAGAGGTGATATGCAACCAGCCACCACAATTTCAGCATGCTGAATAGGGGCCTCAATATCCTAAACAGCGTGCACCATACGAAGGTGACGAACACAAGGAGCTTTTTGATGGTGCAGCGGGCTTTGCTCGACAACCATGCCGTACTCAGGACTACCGTGGTGCGGACCATGGTAGGGATATGCGTGGCAGAGGTGCTGCCCGTGGTGGAGGTATGCGTGATGGTGTTGGGTTTGCTCAGCGTGTTGCCGTGGATGATGGAATTGGGCGAATAAAAATTTCTATCCCATCATTTAATGGTAAAGCTGAACCGGAGGAGTACTTAGAGTGGGAGATGCATGTCGAACAAATTTTTGACAGCCATCACTATACTGAGGATAAGAAGATTCGTTTGGCGAGAATTGAGTTCACCGGATATGCTCTTGTTTGGTGGAATCAATTGTGTCGCGTAGGAGCTCGTCTGGATACTTGGGTACAATTGAAGAATATTTTGAGATAGCATTTTGTCCCAGCACACTACACTAGGACCTTGTACAATCGGCTACAACAACTACGCTAAGATAATTCTAGTGTTGATGAATATTATAAAGAGATGGAGATGTTGATAATCCGTACAGGAACAGAGGAGCATGATGAGGCTACTATGGCACATTTCTTTAATGGGTTAAATGAGGATGTACAAGATAGGGTAGAGATGGTCCATTACTACAACATCTAATACTTGGTGCATCAAGTTGAACGTGCTGAACAACAATTGAAGCGCAAACAAGCAAAGGGTGGACATGCCAACACTCAAACAAACCCATAGAGGCATTCATCACAGCAAGGCGATAATGTTGGTTCACACTCCAAGGTGGCGACATCAGGCCGTTCAAATGGGGCGCTTTCAAAGGAGGCAAGCAACAGAGGTAAAGAAGCAACTAAAACTGATTCTAGTTTACCTTCTAATGTTCATGCTCGAGAAATTGAGTGTTTCAAGTGCAAGGGAAGAGGTCATATGATGTGTGATTGTCCAAATCAATGAAGAGTGCTTCTCACTAAAGATGGCTATACATCAACAAGTTCTAGTAGTGATTCTAAACGTGAAAAATCTGACAATTCCAAGGAGAATGTTGTCTATTGTAATCCAGAATTGAATGGTGTTAATCTTTTGGTCCGAAAGGTGCAAAGTAAAGAATCTGAAACAAAAGGACAATGGTGGAGTGTTTTCTAAGCGGAGTGCAAGATCAAAGATAAAGCATGCAAGTTGTTCATAGATGGTGGAAGTTATACCAATGTAATTAGCAAAGATTTGGTGTACACTTTAGGGCTATCCACATGGAGGCATCCTCAACCACATCATGTGGAGTGGCTACACAACTCCGGAAGGCTAAAGATAACTCACAAGGTGCGGGTTCCACTTATTGTTGGTGATTATGTTAACAAGGTGGATTGCGACGTAGTTCCAATGGATGCATGTGGGTTATTGTTGGGAAGACCATGGCAATATGATAGCAATGCTACGCACGAGGGCCGGTCCAACACATACACTTTTGTACATGGGGAAAAGAAGCATGTGCTGAAACCAAAATTGGAGGGTGCTCTTCATGTTGATGAAGAAATTACAGCCAAGAAGAGGAAAGCTCCCAAGATTACCCCAAAGCCTTGGACGGCTTTGCTTCAAGGAAGGGAGGATGATGTGGCACCAAGTAGCACTACAACTCTGGTTAGTGCTTGCAGTTCTGTGCACAATGTTCAAGAAGCTTTGAATGTCAATTCTAAGGTTTCTAATGTGCACAAAATACATGTTTGGAAAGTTAATGAAGTCAACTTTCCAACGAATCAAACGGCACTTGTTGGAACTTCCTACACAAAGTTATGGCAATTTCATTGGATGCTGCACGAGCTGTCTGGAGAGACGCGCGAGACTTGCCAAATATAAAGAGTCCGAGTATTGCAAAGCAAGTAAGGGTAAAATCCGACCACACCATGGATTTCTAAAGGTTGAGAAGGATTCTTTTTAGGTTCCAAATGGATTTGGGAGCCCCATGAACAAGAAAACAAAACATATAAAGATTTGAATCCGGTTCGGGCTTGGTTCGGGACAGCTGGCAAGACCGATACTAAAACGTCCATAACTTTCACAAACGGAGTCTGATTTAGGCGTTCTTAGACTCGTTGGAAAGCTGTTTCGAAGCCTCATACAATGGACAAGGTGCCAGCCATGAAATCCTCATAGTCACATTGCAAATTGAGAGAGAATCCGGTGATAATAGTTTAGATATTTCCTTTTTAGATCGTATCGGAGTTTGTTTCAGCCTTAGGCCAGGTTGTGCGTGAGTTTTAGTTAAGGCCATGCATTGTGCACCAATATAAGGCCAGGGCCTTAGCCCCATTGTAACTTAGGCTATGAATTGAGAAATAGAAACCAGAAAATCACCATGGTTTGGTGGCCATTGTTGGCGTGTTCTTGAGATTTCCATCGAGGAATTGGTCTTGGTGTGTTGAATCCAATTGTGGTGTTGGATTCTACTCGCTGAATCTTCAGTTTCTCTACCCTTCGTTCACATGTTGTGGTGTGCGTAGGAGAAGGCTTACCTTGGAGGTGTATGCTGTTCTTGGGTTTGCAAGAACCTTAGAACAAGGAGGGCATCCAACAAGGCATATCGTGAAAGATCAAGGCCAAAGCAACGTGGTTCAGCTAGCTTGCTAGGTGGACCCGTATCAATACTCCAATTATCATATCTCCAAATTCCCATAAATTCAATCCATCCATTTGGTATTTGATCAAACCTTATTAATCCCATTATCGCCAACATCTCCCAAGAATTCATATTAGATATCAGTGTTGTAATCCAGCAATTACCTTTGCACTCCCTAATTCTCTAAAAATCATTTAAATCATCTATGTAGCCTATCTATTCATTTAGGCTCCACCAATTTATTTCTCCCAGAATCCTCACTATCATTCCCTTTTTATGATTGACATGAATCTACCAACATCCTTATGTGTTTACCACAAACAGCCATCTTCTCTACTTACGACTCTATTTATTCTTCCTGACATTTTGTTTTGTGAGAAGTATTATCATTATTTAAAAATATAATACATAGAAATTTCCTGAGACCTAGCAGTTTTGAACAAAAACATAATGTGTAAGTGAATGCAATAATAATAGCGATCCAGATTCCATCCACTGTTACATGGTCTCTGCACCATATGCTAGACCTTCAGCGTTATAGCCGCTTACATTATCACTGGGGCGACACCCAGGGCAACACAAATCAGGGCTTTCCACTGCCCTCTACTTTTCCATTCCCACCCACAAAGTTTTTGAAATAGAACTATATCTGGTTAAGTTCCCATGTCCGCCCTTAACCGTGGGCATAGCTATTTGAATAGTTTTTACTCTGCAGAGTTTGTACACTTTCACCACAAGAGACAATCTGCTCGTTGCCCCACATGATTCCTTAGTCACGTGGTTGAGTAAACCATCACAGTGAATTTTCAAAGTATCTAGCCCCTGTTGTCATCTCACCCTATGGGCTGCTCCCACTTGCAGTGGGTCCCATATATTGTGCGGGATTTTCCCCTCCTATGCGTCTAGCAGCTGGCTACCCACACTGCTAGCACGCCGCAGACGAACTTCACCCTCTGCAGGTGTCCCATTCAAGCCTGCCACCTAGGGCGCCACTTGCACTACTTCACTCCACCGATGACGATGACTTTCAGGGTTCGGTAAAATTACTAGGCCAAGTTGTACTTTACAAACTTGTGGTTGTACTTGTTTTACACAGGAGGTCATGACAAGATTCAGTCCTTAGGGTTATCTGGGCGGTTCTACCACTAATCACACTCTCGCGCATCGCTGCACCACACCCCCAAACCATTCGCCCAGATAGATAAGCAATTTGAGGTTTTTGGGAGTACAAAATAATCATATCCAACATATACTAGTCATTACCACCATGACTGCCCGACCAAATTTTCTCATGATTAAAAGTGATGCTTGGGCGTTCTTGCGCCCATGAGTATCTAAGAAATACTAAGCATGGCATATATTTACGAACTTATTTTTGAAAGGTTACTATTATCATTTTGCTAGGGTGACAAGGTTCACATATTCAAATATTACAAAGGAGGTGTAATATTAATCAAGTTAAATAATGGGCATATAACTAGAATCCTAAATTAACCATGTATTTGCATATAAAATAACAGCATGCAATTTGATAATTTAAACAAAAGTAATTTGTAGAAAATGTAGGTTCAACATGATCAAAGTATTGACTCGCCTTGCGTGGTTTACCGCGGTTTTGAGCTCACTCAAGCTTTCTCGTCGTTGGTCTTTATCTTCACCTCAATCTCGATCTTGCTTGATCCATTGATTCATCGGGACTCTAGTTTGTAACTACGCGATAAGCGATTGAATCCAAATAAAAGCAAATAACTCAAGAGATCCAAATAAATCCAAATAAACCCAATTAAACTTGATTAATTTTTATTATGATTAAAAAGGTGATTTGAGACAAGGTTGATTGGACGCAGAGTATTGTCGGTGTCATAGTGGTTGGAGTGAAGTGGGGAATGGCAAGGAAACTTGTCAAAATGGAGGTCAAGGATGGCTCATGATAAAGGTATATCCATGAGATTGTTTTTGTTTAGTGCTCGGAGATAACTAGGTATAGCTGATGGTAGAATACGATGACTCAATCTTTGTATTAATAGCTTCCTCTATTACTTTTATATTTATCAAGGAAGTTCCATGAGTTAGGTTCGACATATGATTCGGTGTACGAGTTTAGCTGAGCTTTGTTTTTGTCGAGCATTAATCTTCCGGGCATATGTTATATATAGTGATGTATATAATTTTTAGCTTACCAAATTAATATTAGAGTCCGGTTTTATAGCATTTTTTGTTTAACATTTTATGTATCCTCAGTTATTACTAGGCTTAGTTTAATTTGAATTAGGATCTATTTATAAGGGTCGTAACTTACTATATTCAATCACGATCGACATTATTATTTACTAAATCTAATGTTGAGATTTAATTTATGGCATCTTATCATTTCGTCTATGCTTAATTATTATTAGGCTTAGCTTTAGTTTAATTTAAATTTATTTATCTGGGCAAAGCTGGTTATATAGGGTTATATTTTAATATTTGTTATTTAGCAAAATATAAGGTTTATTTAAGATGGCATGTTAAATATTGGACATATATTTCAATTATAATTAAGGGTATCTTTACTAAATTTGGATATTTAACCAAAGTTGTTTTTCTTTATTAATGCCTTTAATTATTAATTATATTTAAAATAAATACTAAAGGCACATTAGCTACTAACATATATTAATTAATTCATGATTAGATATTTATTAAGCTGAATTATACCCTAATAAAATTTTGTATCTTTTATTTATTTATTTCAGATTTTTATGGATGTTTTCCTAGCTGCTCTCGGCTTAGTAACGCAACAACAAAAAAATCCTAACTAAACGCTGCGGCAGAGGGAATCGAGCGCGGGCGGCCGAGCTGAGAGCGCGCGCCGCTAGCCAGTGGACCTCTCATCTTACCTAACTGAGCAGAGGAGAGAAATGTAGTTGAACCGAGGCTACGGTGTCTAGAAACAGGGGAGCTTGGGGCAGCGCATGGCCGACGGCATCGCCGGTGGGGAGCGGCCAGGGAGGCGGCGACGACTGCTGAAATGTGTTGTCCAGAGGGTAGGGAAGCTATGGGTAGTGGCGCATCGCCAGAGCGGCGGTGAGGTGGGCGGGCAATAGTGTGGGGCAGTCGGCGGCGAGGTGGAAAAGGGGCGCCGACGACCGGGAAGGAGAGGGGAGAGGACGGCGCGCGCATGAGCAAGAGTGAGGTCGGAGGAAGCTCACCATGGGGTTGGCCGAGCGGGAAGATGGTCATGGCAGGCTGGCGACGATGGCCTGCGATACCGCCGGAAGGCCCACATCGCCGGCGAGGTACCGGAGGTGAGAGGTTCGGCCGATGGTAGGGGTGAGTTTGAAAAGCCACGGTGAGGCTACAGGGCAGCGGAATCGGCCGGGGATGGCTTCAAGCGGCTATTCACACGATGGCCGGAGGCGAAGAAGAAATAGGCGACCTGTGAGCTATAAGGCCCTAGGGGCCGATTCTTGCAGGTGGGAGCGAGAGGAGGATGTGGCGAGGTGGGGGGAGTGCGCCTCTTCCTTTATGGGCGCTGAGCAGACCGGGCGAGGTGCGGCTTCATGCTGAGGGGAGTTGGGTGGCAGGGGATGGCAAGGGGCGACGACGCGATGAAGGCAGGTTGGCGCAGCGACGTGCGAGGTGCAGGCAGAAAGTGATGGCCAGGCGACGCGCGACGTGAAGGAGGTGATGTGGGCAGTTGGCGCCAGGGGAGGTGGGGCCGACCGAGTGACGCAGGCACGATAGAAGAACAAAGAAAGAAGACGAGTGGGGAAGGAGGAAGAAAGAGGAAGGCGGGGAAAGGAGATGGGCCCACCGAGCAGAGGAAGAATGGGGGAAACAGGAGAGAAAAATCGGCGGTGACGTCAGGCCCACTTGGCAGTGGAGAGAGTAGGAGGATGGGGAGAAAAGAAAAAGGGGAGGGGAAAATGGAAAAAGACAAGAAGGAAAATGTTATAGCTGGTTTTGGAATTTTAGACTTTTAATTTAAATTCTGGTTTCACATTTATGATCACTGATTTTAAATTTTTGCATGACATTTGAAATTTAAGTTTTAAATTTTCAACTAGTTAGGTGTGAGTTTTAATAATCCTTTAGCCATTGTTTTTCTTTTACCTAGGTAAATTAGAATTCAAATTTTTATTTCTATTATTTAACACTTAATCTCTAATTTGTGTGTAGATCCTTGGATTCCTATTTCTTTCATTATCACCATCATTGTTTTTAAATTTGGATATTATTTCTCCATATTACTTTGCATGTCACCAAAATTCAGAAGATTTCAAATAAATATTCAAAATAAATTTGAATGCTAGCAAAATGCAAGAAAAAGTTTTAAAACTTTCATATTTCTGAATACCTGAAATTTATGATGTTACAGGGACTTGGGTGATGATTCCTCGGCCTCTGCGGCTGGTGCGGGCGATGAAGCTTCGCCCTCCTAGACGTCCGCGCGCACCCCTTGTCATGTGTGCTGCCCAAGGACTCCTCACCGAGAGCTAGGTGATCTGCCTCCGCCTCCAGATCTGAATTGGTGTACTCCACCAAGTTGGAGCCGGTGACCGTTGCACCTTCGGCTCCGGCAGGATCTACGTGAGGGGCAGCTGGCGGACTGGACACGGCAGCAGGGGACCGGGCCCTCCGCTGAGGGGGGACGCCTCCCTTTTGTCATCACCGTTGTGAGCCCGGCCCGTGGTCGGAGTGGCGCGCTCTGGCACAGGGATGCCCAGAGCTTCGCACACTCTGTTTACCCGCCCCAGCTTCGCCATTGTGGTTGTGAACTCGCAGGCTGTGCTCCTTGGCCATGTACGGCCCAAGGAACATAACCACCGCGCGCTCCGCATCTTCTAGAAGGAGTCCTACATATAAAGTGAGGCAAGGTTACAAAAAACACGAAGGAGATTTTGAATGCAGTCTACGGTGGAAGAGCTTACAAGGGTCAGAGGGCTTCGGCAGCGAAGACACGGACGACCAAACACCGTCAGGCCAGATGGGGTCGGGCCAAATGTGCCACCGATAGGCAAGCAGCGCCACGCCGTATATGACGAACTCCTCCGTGAGATCACACATGTTGAAGCAAAGGGTGATCCCCACAAGCCTCCGCGCCCTCTGCTCATCGTCGCGGCTGGGATCCACGCTGGGTGAAGTGTTGAACAACATCAGCCGGCCCGTACATCAAAGGCTGCTGCCGCTCACCACGCGATGGTAGAACCACTGCCGCATCCAGTTTGATTCCCACTTCACTTGGGTCAAGTTAGCGGGGAAGATCTTCGTGCATGGGGACCGTAGGACGAAATTGACACTGCCGAAGTTTGAGAACTCCTCTCCGTCGAGCTTCTTCGGCTAGTATCGTGCGTTGTGGAGGAAGGTGAACAGAGAGGTGCTGGGCCAAGCCCCCTCTGTCCGCGTCACCCAACTGTAAACATCTAGGCGAGCTATCGTGTTCGGCGTCAGCTGCACTAACTCTAGCCTGTAAGTTCGAAGAACATTGCCCATGAGCTTGGCCGACGGGATTCAAAGCCCGGTTTCAAAATATGCGATGAAGACGATCGCCTCCGACTCCTCCGGGTGCGGCTCCGTCTCGTCACTGACAGGTAGGCGAACCACGCTGCGGTCCGCCAGCTTTCCCTCGTGAAGGATGTTGGTGATATGCCCTAGAGGCAACATGGAGATGTTGAATATATCACATACTATGTTTATGATACATTGCTTTGTTCCTTGAAATAGACATTATCATTATTGATCAATGAGTATGTGACTTATTCATGAGACTCTTAATGCCAAAATGTTGCTATTTCTAAATGATCCCTGATCATATATCATATGAGGAACAAATATGATTCAAAGATCAGCATATGTATTGATTGATGATCATGTCTCATGGATCATGGTATGGAGATACCAAATCAATAATATGGACATGTGTTAGTGAACATATGTTGGATAGACCCGCCATGAGACAGTCAGAGATTCCATGTGTCATTAGTTGGTCTCAAGTAGTGTTTATGTAGAATCCTTAGACTTGAGATCATCATGGTTCCCAACATGCGTAGTAGCCTATTTTGGGACTACTAACCACTACTCCATGAATGGGTAGTCATAAAAGTAGTCTTCGGGTTTGCTATGAAACATGTAGTGGGATGTGAATGATCAAGATAGAATTTGCCCCTCCTTATGGGAGAGATATCTCTGGGCCTCGATGTAATGGATTATGAAAGTGCATGGCCATGCCAATGTGATTGAGGAGTCAATCACAAGTTTATAATCTATCACGGAATCGAGAGAGTGATTGAGCTATTAAGAGGATGACACAGTCTCGCCTTGAGCTTAATCTATATCGTGAGGCAAAGGGATTCGTACATGAGAACATTACAGTTCAGCGATATGATCTTTACGTATACTTTGGGGTTAATATGTCTTGCTAGAGGCCGCTATTAACAGGGTGACCGGAAAGGTGTTTCGGGTCGCGACCAAGTATACGTGAACCTCTGGTCGCACACTTAACGGGTTGGAACACTAATTCGAATGTGATTCGGATGTGGGCTCAATTTGGATAGTGATCCGGATAGACTCCTATTGGGCCTCGGTCCACGAGGCCCAAGTGAGGAGGTCTATATATTTGGAGGCGGGGTGAGGATGTACGCTCTGTTCCTCCCGAGCAAAACCCTAGCCGCCACCTCCCGAGCCAAACCCTAGCCGCTCGCGAGTCTTTGGTACACTCGCGATCGGCGTTCCAGCCCCGGACGTGTGGATACCGGTGGAGGTGCTGCTCGTTGCGGCGTTGATCGGCATCAACAAACTACAGATTGGATCTGCTCGTGGTGTGGTTGATCGCGTGGAGGAGACGATCTGTTCGGGACGATCGGCTACTTCCACTACTACCTCGACGCGCGTGGTTGGATCGGCTTCTCCAACTCTTCTTCCGCTGCGCTGCGCGTCTAGTGGTAACGATCTATGATCCCTCCTTAGCATGATGTCCGGTGTGCGCGGTAGAAATTTTTATTTTCTGCTATCGTAGCCTCACGCGCGCCTCCTTGATGGTATCGAGCCATCTTGCTTAGTTTGCGATCGGATCAGCGCATATGTTGATATGCGGTTGTAGTAGATTAGATCTATTACAGTCTAGATCAATCGGTTCATGTGATGAATCGATGGTAGCACGGGTTGATGAGATCAATCGGTGAATCGGGGTTAGATGAGGCGCAGATTGTATTACTACTAGTGCCCTAGAGATTGTCTCGGATCGGCATAAGGTGGTTATGTCGAATACTAGTAGGATATGAATCTGATAGCCTCGGGCCAATGAAAAAACACTAGTGTCCTAGAGAATGTCTCGGATCGGCATAAGGTGGTTATGTCGAATACTAGTAGGTTACGGATCTGATGGCCTTGACCTAGTGGAAAAACTAGCTTCCTAGAGAATGTCTCGGATCGGCATAAGGCGGTTGTGCCGAATAGTTTTTCCATTGCGATTTCATAGATTGGATCTGTAAATTTCGTAGGGTGTTCAGGGCGTACCCGCCTTGTATAGCGTCATGGGTTCACATCGTTAGGTAGAATACGATTCTACGTCTAACTTGTTTTTGCAAAGAATGATGTGAATAGTATGTCCCTATATCTTATTGGAATGTATGAGATGTATGTGATGCATGTAACATTCGTTCATGGCCTGCGTGTCATGATCATTTCAGCTATTGTTAGCTGTTTATATTGTATTTAACGACCTGCGTGTCGACCTTAATGCTTGAATCTATCTTTGTAATCTTCAATTTCTAGCTATTATAGGTAGTAGCCTAGTTTTGAGGTTACAAGCTTTCAAGCATGGTGGCCTAAAGGAGTGATGTGGAGGATGGAGATCGTCTACACCTACATGGAGATGGAGATCACCATTTTTTGGGCCATACTACTTCACAGTTAAATGTGTTTATCTATGATATTATCTATCTTATTCTTATGCAATGTTTTGTGATATGTTGCTTTGGTAGGATAGAATCCCTCATAAAATTAGGTGTTCATGCCCTTCCATATGTTGCACCAAAAGATAATGATCACCGCATGGTAGGTCTACCAAAGTAGAGTGCCGTCGGTTATCATCATTATTTGGGGTAGATGTCGGACATCTACATGCGGAAGCATTTGGTTTACTTAACAAGGTTATCAAAACAGTTTTGGACCTTGGGGCATAGGTTGGGGCAGGGCATATTGATGTCACCCAACAAGCAAGAGTCACATAGAGATGTGATTAGCAAGGTGTTGCTTACCCATGTCACTAGTTTTCTAGCCGTGATGCCAAAGCTCACTAGGAATTTGTGAAATGAGGATCTTGACCCACTATGTAACTTAGAGGGAGTTTTGTTGCAAAACACATAGTGGGAGTCTTTTGTTAAATAGTTTAATAAAAGATGAACATAAACATAGTGCTAAACTTTGCATATTCTTTGTTGTAGATCATGTCAACTAATGCCGCATCCAGTTCTTTTAATTTGCGATCTATTCTTGAGAAAGAAAAACTCAATGGAACGGACTTTATGGATTGATATCGCAACTTGAGAATTGTTCTCAAGCAAGAGCGCAAGGAGTATGTCCTTGAGTCTCATTATCCTGATGACTTGCCTGATAATGCTCTCTGCGGCTGCACGAAGAGCTTATGAGAAGCAAACGAATGATTACCTTGATGTGAGTCGTCTCATGCTTGCCACAATGTCCTCTGAGCTTGAAGCAATATGAGAACACAGATGCCTACAATATCATTGTGGGGTTGTGTGGTATGTTTGAGAACCAAGCAAGGGTGAGAGGTTCAACACTTCAAAGTCCTTGTTTGCGTGCGAGCTTGCGAAGGAATCCGTCACCCTCATGTGATTAAGATGATTGGCTACATTGAGAGTCCGGAAAAGCTTGGTTTTCCCTTAGCCAAGAGTTGGCTCTCGATGTGATTCTCCGATCGCTCCCCGAGCTTTGAGCCATTCATAGTGAACTATCACATGAACAACATGGATAAGACCTTGGCGAGTTGCATGGGATGCTAAAAGCTGCGAGGAAAGCATTAAGAAAAGCAGCAATCATGTGATGATGATGCAGAAAGGCAAGGGCAAGCCCAATGTCAAGAAAGGCGCGGTCAAAGAAAGTTAGCTCCCAATGAGATCGCGAGCGGTTCTAAGGCCAAGCAAGTCAAGAAGGGCGCTACTCCTAATGCAGATTGTTACTCATGTAAGCAATCGGTCATTGGAAAAGGAACGCCCAAAGTACTTGGAGGATCTTGAGAAGAAGAAGGAAGTACGACTTCCTCTCCGGTATAAATGTTATAGAGATTAATCTTGCTACTTCATCCACTCGATTCTTGGGTATTTGATACCGGATCGGTTGCTCACCTTGCAAATCGTTGTAGGGGCTAAGAAGAAGTAGAAGTTTGAGGAGGAGCGAAGTGGATCTTGGCGTTGGCAATGGAGCAAAAGTTGCTGCGGTCATTGTTGGCACCATGCCATTGTCTTTACCTTCAGGATTAGTTTTGGAATTGAATAATTGTTATTGTGTTCCATCTCTTTCCCAGAACATTATTTCGCTTCATGTTTGCAAGCGAAGGTTATGACTTTAGATCTGTGAACAATGGTTGTTCTCTTTATTTCAAAGATATGTTCTATTGTCATACTCCATTAGTGAATGGGTTATATGTTCTTACTCTTGAAGAGTCACCGGTCTATAACATTAATGCAAAGAGGCAACGTTCAATGATTTAAATCCCACGTTTATTTGGCACTCGCCGCTAGGTCACATAAATGAGAAACGCATGGAGAAGCTCCATAGAGATGGTATTCTGCACTCATTTGATTTTGAATCATTTGAGACATGCGAATCTTGTTTACTTGGCAAGATGACAAAGGCACCTTTCACCGGTCAAGGTGAACGGGCAAGTGACTTATTGGCACTCGTACATTCGATGTATGTGGACCAATGAGCTCAATAGCCGAGGGGGTTTTCAATACTTCATAACTTTTATCGATGACTTTAGTAGATATGGGTATATCTACGATGAAGCATAAGTCTGAATCCTTTGAAAAGTTCAAAGAATTCCAAAATGAAGTGCAAAATCATTTAGGCAAGACAATCAAGTTTCTACGATCGATCGTGGAGGCGAGTATTTGAGCCATGAGTTTGGCAATCATCGAAGGATTGTGGAATTGTTCCACAATTGACTCCGCCAGAACACCTCAATGGAATGGGGTATCTGAACGAGAAATCGCACCTTATTAGATATGGTGCACTCCATGATGAGCCAAAGTGATCTTCCGTTGTCTTTTTGGGGTACGCTCTTGAAACAAAGCTTTCACACTAAACAGGTTCCATCAAAATCAGTAGAAAAGACACCATATGAGATGTGGACAAGACAACGTCCTAGCTTGTCTTTTCTTAAGATTTGGAGATGTGAGGCTTATGTAAAACGTTTACAATCTGATAAGCTCAGTCCTAAATCGATAAATGCTTCTTTATCGGGTATCCTAAGGAAACAAAAGGATATTACTTCTATAATCAAGGAGAAGGCAAAGTGTTTGTCGCCTGTATGGTGTCTTCTTAGAGAAAGAGTTTCTCTCAAGAAGGGATAGTGGGAGCATGGTGCAACTTGAAGAAATTCGGAAACACTGAAAGCGTTTCAGCTCCTCTGAGAACCACAACAGATGAACAAACTGTTGAAGAACCTGTTGTGGACACACCGCACCACGAGGTCGAGAGGTCACGTCGTGCACCGAGAGGTACATGTTCTTGACTACTCAACAACGGGACATATTGTTGTTAGACAACGATGAGCCTAAGACCTATGAAGAAGCGATGGTGGGACCGGACTACGAGAAATGGCTTGAAGCCATGAGATCCAAATTGAATCCATGCACGATAATCAAGTTTGGAACTTGGTTGATCCACGATGGTGTTAAAACCATTGAGTGCAAATGGATTTTCAAGAAAAAGATAGACATAGATGGAAATGTTCACATCTATAAAGCGTGATTGGTGGCCAAAGGTTTCAAACAAATTCAAGGTGTTGATTATGATGAAACTTTTTCGCCCGTCGCAATGCTAAAGTCTATTCGGATCATTCTTGCGATTGCTGCATATTTCAACTATGAAATATGGCAAATGGATGTCAAAACAGCTTTCCTTAATGGAAATCTGAGTGAGGATGTGTACATGACACAGCCCACGGGTTTTGTCGATCCGCAATCACCGAAAGATATGCAAGCTGCAAAGATCCATTTATGGATTAAGCGAGCATCTCGGAGTTGGAACATTCGTTTTGATGAAGTAATCAAAGGGTTTGGTTTCATCAAGAACGAAGAAGAGCCTTGTGTTTACAAAAGGCTAGTGGGAGCGCACTCGTGTTTCGGTCTTATATGTGGATGACATATTACTGATCGGAAATGACATTCCTATGCTCGAATATGTTAAGTCTTCATTGAAAAATAGTTTCTCTATGAAAGACTTAGGAGAGGCGGCATATATTCAGGCATCAAGATCTATAGGGATAGATCAAGAAGGCTAATTGGATTAAGCCAAGATACGTGCATTGACAAGGTGTTGAAAAGGTTCAACATGCAGGATTCCAAGAAAGGCTTCCTACCTATGTCACATGGTATAAATCTTAGCAAGAGTCGGTGTCCTAGTACACCGATGAGCGGGATAAAATGAATGCGATTCCATATGTTTGGCTATGGGATCCATTATGTATGCCATGCTTTGTACACGTCCGGATGTCTCGTATGCTTTAAGTGCTACAAGTAGATACCATCGAGATCCAGTGAAAGTCACCGGATTGCCGTAAAGAACATCTTGAAGTACTTGAGAAGAACTAAAGATGTGTTCCTCGTCTATGGGGTGAGGAAGAGCTCGTTGTAAATGGTTACACCGATGCTAGCTTCCAAACCGACAAAGATGATTTTAGATCGCAATCTGGATTTGTGTTCTGCTGAATGGCGGTGCGGTGAGTGGAAGAGTTCCAAGCGAGAGACGGTTGCTGATTCTACAACGAAGCCGAGTACATAGCAGCTTCAAAGCGCTAAAGAGGCTGTTTGGATCAAGAAATTTGTTTCGAGCTTGGTGTGGTGGCTAGTGCCTCCAGCCCAATGGACCTCTCTCGTGACAATAGTGGGGCCATTGCGCAAGCCAAGGAGCCTAGATCGCACTGAAGTCCAAGCACATTCTACGGCGATTTCATCTCATCCGCGAGATTGTGGAGAGAGGCGATGTGAAGATATGCAAAGTACAAACGGATTTGAACATTGCAGATCCGTTGACAAAGCCGCTTTCCCAGCCAAAGCATGAGGCTCACACTAGGGCAATGGGTATTAGATACCTACATGGTTGACTCTAGTGCAAGTGGGAGACTGTTGGTGATATGCCCTAGAGGCAACATGGAGATGTTGAATATATCACATACTATGTTTATGATACATTGCTTTGTTCCTTGAAATAGACATTATCATTATTGATCAATGAGTATGTGACTTATTCATGAGACTCTTAATGCCAAAATGTTGCTATTTCTAAATGATCCTCGATCATATATCATATGAGGAACAAATATGATTCAAAGATCAGACATATGTATTGATTGATGATCATGTCTCATGGATCATGGTATGGAGATACCAAATCAATAATATGGACATGTGTTAGTGAACATATGTTGGATAGACCCGCCATGAGACAGTCTGAGAGATTCCATGTGTCATTAGTTGGTCTCAAGTAGTGTTTATGTAGAATCCTTAGACTTGAGATCATCATGGTTCCCAACATGCGTAGTAGCCTATTTTGGGACTACTAACCACTACTCCGTGAATCGGGTAGTCATAAAAGTAGTCTTCGGGTTTGCTATGAAACATGTAGTGGGATGTGAATGATCAAGATAGAATTTGCCCCTCCTTATGGGAGAGATATCTCTGGGCCTCGATGTAATGGATTATGAAAGTGCATGGCCATGCCAATGTGATTGAGGAGTCAATCACAAGTTTATAATCTATCACGGAATCGAGAGAGTGATTGAGCTATTAAGAGGATGACACAGTCTCGCCTTGAGCTTAATCTATATCGTGAGGCAAAGGGATTCGTACATGAGAACATTACGAGTTCAGTGATATGATCTTTACGTATACTTTGGGGTTAATATGTCTTGCTAGAGGCCGCTATTAACGTGGTGACCGAAAGGTGTTTCGGGTCACGACCAAGTATACGTGAACCTCTGGTCGCACACTTAACGGGTTGGAACACTAATTCGAATGTGATTCGGATGTGGGCTCAATTTGGATAGTGATCCGGATAGACTCCTTTTGGGCCTCGGTCCACGAGGCCCAAGTGAGGAGGTCTATATATTTGGAGGCGGGGGGCTGAGGATGTGCGCCTGTTCCTCCCGAGCAAAACCCTAGCCGCCACCTCCCGAGCCAAACCCTAGCCGCTCGCGAGTCTTTGGTACACTCGCGATCGGCGTTCAGCCCGGACGTGTGGATACCGGTGGAGGTGCTGCTCGTTGCGGCGTTGATCGGCATCAACAAACTACAGATTGGATCTGCTCGTGGTGTGGTTGATCGCGTGGAGGAGACGATCTGTTCGGGACGATCGGCTACTTCCACTACTACCTCGACGCGCGAGGTTGGATCGGCTTCTCCAACTCTTCTTCCGCTGCGCTGCGCGTCTAGTGGTAACGATCTATGATCCCTCCTTAGCATGATGTCCTGGTGTGCGCGGTAGAAATTTTTTATTTTCTGCTATCGTAGCCTACGCGCGTTCCTTCAAAGGAGAGACCGGATCGTCTCCTTCGTCACGAGAGTTTGCCCCAACACGTTGGAGTAGGGGCCTTCCAGCTTCTTCTAGGCCGTCCACCACTTGTTAGCCAGCAATGGGTCACGCCCCACCAGGGGTACTCCACCTCAATCGACGACAAGCTGAGCTGGTTGGAGGAAGCGCAACCGCTGGGTCGGCGAGCATGTTCTTCGCAGTGAGACATTGTCCTCTAGGAAGCGCACGGTGAGATATACGGTGGTGGTGGTGAATGGTGGCAATAGGCGAGGCGAAAGCAGGGCACGCAAGAGCAAAGAGCAAGGAGCAGGAGGCCAGAGTGACTGGGGAAGGACGGGGGAATGGCATCAGCAACGTATATAAAGGCCATCCGCCTCCCCCACGATCGGGAAGCGCAACCGACGGAAGCTGAACCGTTCGCCTCCCGCACGATCGGGAAGCGTGACCGGTGGAAGCCAAAGCTACGCAGTCGCCCGGGTGCGCGAGCGCGCACACGCGTCTCACCCCTCGGGAAGGAACGCATGACTACAGTCGTGTGACCGCCTGACAGTGCACGACACACCAATCACATCCCGCCACGCGTCCTGCCCCCTTAGGAAGGAATGCATGACTGTAGTCATGCGGCCGCTTGACAGCGCACGACGCGCCAATCACGTCCCGCCACGCATCCCGCCCCCTCGGGAAGGAACGCATGACCGTGGTCATGCGGCTACCTGATAGACCAAGAAGCGCCAATCCAACGTTGCCATGTGTCCTGCCTGGCACCAATGCATGGTGCAACTCCCGTCGCACGCCAGCAGCCGGCGTAACCCTCGGTGCCATTAAAACACCGTCGTTGGGCCACGAGCCGCCGGGCTATACTTCGACTTTGAGTCCGCAGGACGACGTCGGAATCCACTTCAACTCCATGTCCGCCGGACAAGTTCAGCCTTCGCTTCGACCTCATGTATGTAGGACGAGTCTGGCTCCCACTTTGACTCCATGTCCACGGGACGAGCCCAGCCCCCACCTCGACTTCGTCTTGGTGGGGCGGCTCCGCCAGGTACTTCGACTTCGCGACCGAAGGACGACTTCGACAGCCAGTTCGACACTGTGTCAGTGGCACAAAGCCGGGCTGCACTGGTAAAACCATTTCCGCCCAAGATCACAGAAGTTCATAGGCCACAGGGACGGAGGGGGCCAAATGACTCAGCGACATGGCTTCGGCCTGTGAAGCCCTTCACCATGAGAGGCTCCTATTGTATGGGTGGCCCCCACCTAAGCCCAGCCGACCTGCTGAAGGATTGTAAAGCCCAAAATGGATTATGTATAATGACATAAATACCCCTACGAAGGGTACATGAGTGTAAGGACATAATTGTAAAATACTCCTCATGTGAATATATATGGCTGCCCTGGACATGGGGAAGGGGGCAAGCATTATTCATCTATCATCTCCACTACCATACTCTCACTTTACTATTTGGTCAGTAGCCACAACATATACCATTCTCATCTAAAGCAATAGGGAGTTCTCTAAAAATAAAAGCACCATTGTTGCAACAGATTAGCTCTTGCTCTTATCATAGGACCTGTTGGAGCCTCCTCACTAGCTTTATCATGCACACTTGAAGTGGAAGATGAATATGTAGAAGAGATGTCCTCATCACCTATCTTGATCATCATCCACCCACGATCAGATTGTATTCATAGATTTTTATCTTGGCTCGGTTTTGGTGCACCTTTCCTTCAAACTGAAAAGGGTCTCAACTTTAGCCATGATTTGTATGATCGTTTGTTGGAATAGATTATTGATAACCTAGAGAAGATCCCTGTAAAATTTCTTGTCATTGGACCTACGGATCAAAAGTTCCATTGATTTTTGGATTCAAAACAGTGTTGAAACCACTATTCGTTAGCCTAATTTTACTGTAGCAAGTGGTTAGACTGCCATTGGAGGAGAGGTCAGACGCCCGACCAATCAGATCACCATTTGTAAGTCGGTTAGACCATCGAGAAGTCCTGGCTTCAAGGTTTTGTGTTCTTGAGCTATTTGCCATGAGTTTTTGGATGAAAATTCTATTTTTTGCAACTATGTAGTTGGGTGAGAATAGAATCTTGAATACTTAAGGAAAATTTGAGTTAGCACCATTCACCCCCCCCCCCGCCATCTATTGCCATCCAATCCTATAAGTGGTATCAAAGCCCGGTTAACTCTTCTCATATATCTTAACCGGTCTTAGGAGCCATAGCAGTAGACAGGTATTCAACCAAGCCTCCTGTGTTTGATGGAGTGGATTTCTCGTATTGGAAGTCTCGCATGCATGCTTACATTAAGGCCCAAGAGCATACAATTTGACTTAAGGTTAAAAACCCTTTTGTCATGCCGGCCGATGACAATGTAACCTTTTCTGATGTGGAGGCAAACAGCAAGGCATGCATCTTCCTAATTCAAGGGCTCAGTTGATAAGAGTTTGAGAGAGTTGCTCACTTGAGATCTTCTCACGAGATCTGGAAGACCCTCTCCAACTACCATGAGGGATCTACCATGATCAAGGAAGTGAGATAGAATCAACTCAAGAAAGAATACTCCAAGATTGAGCAAAAGCCCGATGAGTCTTTGGATGAGTTGTGGGAAAAATTCAACAAAATTCTCCATGACCTCCGTGCTGTTGACTTGACTTCTCAGAGTCTGAGAATGCATGTCAAATCTTGAGTGCTCTTGATGTGAAGGTCTGTGGGTTGAAAATCACATCCATCAATGACAACACAGTCATAAGTGAACTTACCATAGATAAGCTCTACTCGAGGTTGAAGATGCATGAGATTAACTTCATCTTGCGTCTTCCCAAGACAGAGTCGATGGCTCTTATGATGGACCCTTCTCATAGCAGTTCTTTGTATTATGTTGATGTTGGTTTTTCTTTGTCTGCCTTACACTCAATTAGTGATGAGCAACTTGAGAGGCTTCCTAAGGAAGATTTAGCCCTCCTGTCCACCAAATTCACTAGAGCATACAACAAAGTGAGAAACAAGAGGAGAGGCAGTTAGGTGATGTTCTTTGAGTCTGATGAGCCAAACCACATGCAAGCCAAGTGCTCTAAGCTGAAGGGCAAGGAGGAGAAGGACTTTCGGAGGCATCCTCAAGCTCGAGACATGAAGGTCAAGAAGCCCAACTAACAGGAGTTTGTCAACTAGGTCCTTGGTGCTCTTGAGTCCGTGGACATGAGTGATGTAGACTCAGAAATGGAGGACTATGAGAACGACACCTATGGCAAGAAGAAGGCCCAGAACTTCACCGACATGTGCTTCATAGCCAAGGGCAGCCACGACGTCGACTCCGACGAGCCCTACAGCGACCCTGACGAGGTACGCCCCTCCTCCAAGGCTATGAAATCCACTCTCATTGCAACTGAACAACAACTAAGAAAGCAAGTCAAAATGATTAAGAGTTAGGACATAATGATTGATAACTTGAACTTAGAGATTGTTAGACTTAAGTGAATTAATCCTGAGAATTGTGAATCTTGTTTATGCATGCATGATGAATTGTCCACATTAAAATCTGCTCACTCCTATGTTGTAGACCAACTCAAGAATGCTCTGGATGATCTAGATTCTCTCAAGCCAAGTCATAATCATGTTTGCATGAATGCTATTGCTCTTGATGTTATTCCTGTAGATGCTATTCCATTTTCTTGTTCGAATTATTCTTTGCTTGAGATTAAATTGGATAGTGCTCTTAGCCATGACTACATCCAACAAGGTCATTGATTATATTTCCTATGCATCTTGTGCTGAGATTGGGAGTAATATAGATGAAGTGCAAGAGGCCTTTAAGGTCAAGTATCAAGTGCAGTTAGCCAGGATTAAGAATGCCCCTATGTGTCTTGTGAGGCTCTAAAGCTTGAGGTAGCCATTCATAAGGAAAAAATATGCTAGGGCAACCAAGTCAAAAGAATGTGTCACATGTGAGAACCTAGCTAAAGAAAATGACTACCTCAAAAAGACACTTGAGAGATTTTCTAGTAGGAAGAAGAATCTCAACATGATCATTAACCAATAAAAGGTGAGTGTGAAGAAGTGAGGTCTAGGTTTAATTCCCTAGAGTATTCCAAGAACCACCCACCTATGTTTGTGAGGGTTGTTGAGAGTGGCATGATTGAGGTAGAACCCCCTGAGCCATCTAAGATAGCTTTTACATCTGTAGGTTTTGCCTAAACCCCCTCTAACAAGACAGGTGCTTCTTCCTCATTAGGTCAGACCCCTCAAAAGGTCAAGTACCATTGCATCTTCTGCAAGAAAGATAGTCACATAGTTGAGTTCTACTTCCATAGAGCTAAGGGTGAGAGGAAAAAGAGAGAGCGTGCTTTGAGGTCCATTAGAGGAGTTTCTTCACCTTTAACTGTCTCTAGAGTTAGGCAGCCTATATTTCCTACTAGACATAGGCCTAGGTTTATAGATAGCTTCTTTGATTCCTTTGGTGGCTTTAGGCAGCGCTTTGGGTTAGGATATCGTGAGAATAGACCACGAGTAGCATCTAGTCAAGGGGAGTATCAGTGTTTTGGTAGACCAATTCGGAAAGGGCTAGGTGGGTCTCGTGTGCAAGCTCATGATCATCATGTTAACCATGTTATTTTTGTTTCTACTACTTCTCCCAAGCATCATGTGGCTCAATACTAGATTCCAAATTCATTTCTCACTAATCCGATACTGAGGCACAGATGTTTCCTATTCATTCCCTATAGGTCCGGCATGCGAGGAAGGAGAACGTGTGGCTTGTTGACTCCATGTATTCTTGATACATGACCGGGGATTCTAGATGGTTCTCCTCTCTCACATGTGCATCTGGCAATGAGTTGATCACTTTTGGGGATGCTTCTACTGGTACTATGATAGCCAAGGGCACTGTACGCGTTAACAACAAATTCATATTCAAAGACATCACTTTGGTGAGTAAGATGAGGTATAACTTGATATTTGTCTCCGAGCTACTTGATGAGGGTCTAGATGTGAGATTCAAGAGTAGTGAGTATAAAGTTCTAGACTCCTCTAGTGAGTATGTCTTTAGGATCTCTAGGTTTAAGAGGATTTTTAGTGCTGATTTTAGTATCTCTTCTACCTCTAGCCCTAGGTGTCTTGTGGCTTCTAGCTCTCATGACTTAGTGTTGTGTCATCAAAGGCTTGGGCACAAGGCTTCGACCACTTGACTAGAGTTAGTAGTAAGAACCTGATTAGAGGACTGCCTAGGCTAAAGAGTGCTAGAGACCTAGCGTGCATACCCTGCAGGCATGGTAAGATGGTCTTTGCTTCTCATCCACCTCTTACTTTAGTGATGACTAATGGACCTAAACAGTTGCTTCACTTAGACATAGTAGGTCCTTCTAGAGTCCAGCCTGTAGGAGAAAAGTGGTATCTGCTTGTCATTATAGATGACTACTCTAGGTATTCGTAGGTGTATTTTCTAGTGTCTAAGGAGAAGGCCTTTGGTTACTTCAGATAGTTCACCCATTGTGCTAAGTAGATAGTATCCACTAAGGGCTAAGTGTAGCTAGTTAGCCCACCTATATAAAGGGATTGGGATGGAGAATTATGTTAACCATCCAATCTATCTCTCTTGTACTCTCATGTCTAGGGTTAGGATTTGAGAGTTGAGTGTGTTGTGTGCTCCCTGTCTTCCAACATGGAGTGGCTGTAAAACTATCCTTCTCAAGCAAGCAATACATCAATCTTTGATCAGCTCTATGAATCCATCTTGTTTTAATTGATTTGCTCTTGATTTGGTCAGTTTTGATCTCTCATCTTCCCTTTTCTTGATCTTGCTATGACAAGGACGTGTAAAAGATGGAGATATCCTCTGGGAATCTATCTCCACCCATCTAAGCACATTAATACCAAGTTTATCAAACAAAACTTGTTTTTGCTTCATTGGCCTCAAAGTATGATTTCTTGATCCAAGGGTTTTTGACATGATTTCTTTCATGTTCTTGCTTGTTGGGACATGTGGGAATGCATCTAGACCCATCTTGATCATCATCCACCTTTCTTTCAAACTGAAAAAGATCTCAACTGTGGCCTTGATTTTCATGATCGTTTGTTGGAATAGGTTCTTGATAACCTAGAGAAGATTCCTACAAAATTTTATGTCATTTGGATCTACGGATCATAATTTCCATTGATTTTCAGATTCAAAATAGTGCTGAAATCACTATTCATTAGACTAATTTTACTGTAGCAAGTGATCAGACCGCCATTGGAGGAGAGGTCAGACCGCCCGGTCGGTTAGACCACCATTGGTAAGCCGATTAGACCGCTAGGAAGTATTGGCTTCAAGGTTTTGTGTTATTGAGCTATTTGCCTTTAGTTTTTAGATGAGAATTCTATTTTTTGCAACTCTATAGTTGTGTGAGAATAGAATCTTGAATACTTAGGAGGAAATTTGAGTTGGCACCATTCACCCCCGCCCCCCACCCCCTCAATTGCCATCCAGTCCTACAGATATTAGCAACCTTTTTTCTTAGACTTCTCTATAAGTAGCTTATGGATGGTTTTCCAGAGAAGCAAACTTAGCTTTTAAGTCAAGCTAGGCTATTTGATAGTCTGGTTTTCTATTGAACAAGCTAGCTTCTTGAGCTATCGTTTAAGATTAAAAAGGTTGAAATACTATTGGGGCTGTGATGATATGTTTATACGGTGATTTATCATTGATATGAATGTTTTTGATCTGTTCTCATAAAAATTGAAATGACAATGTATGTGTACATGTAAATACATGGAAGGAATTGTGCATGGTGGAGCAAGTCAACTACAAAACAAATTGAAAGAACATAATTGAACTTGTCATTTACATCCCTGGCATTTCATAACAAGAGACAAGCGTGAGTGAACTCTATTCATCTTGCATTGCAAACAAATTGATTAACAGATCTGGATCCTATAACCATGAAGGAATCAGGGAGGTAGACAAGGATTGTCAGAGGACAACAGAGAGGGATGGGAGGCGGAAAGAGGTGCTACCTTCAAATCTACTGAGGAGAATACCTCCACCTAGGATCATCGTCGAAGGTGACCAAGAGAAAAATGTTAGCATTGGGGATGTGATGTGGAGACGAGGCGACAGGATTATGGAGACGGCATAGATTGTGGAGGCGTCAGGGGAGGACGGCAGTGTTGAGGGATGGGGTCATCAGCATTGGCTACCGGCGCAGTGGCGGAGCCAGGATTTTGACAATGAGGGTGCGAACTTAAGACACGTCTATTCTAAGACAGGTTTAGATGATATAGTATGGAAGTTCAATATATATAACTAAGCAATCATTCAAGTATTGTTCACCTATACTATGTCTTGTTAGGATTGATTATAACTTCTGCAACTCCCTTTTGAGTTTTGATTCCTGAGATCATCCTTTTATACCCGATGGCAAAAAGAAGCAATTTAATTTTTGGTGCCCCCAGACCAATCTATATATTACAATCTATGACTGCCATGAAAACAATCCATTGGAGCCTTCTGCATTCCCATCCGATCACTAAACTTTGTAACAAGAAAAACCTCCCAACACACCACCCCGTGCCATACAAGCTCACAAATTGGTATACCGAGACTCAAATTAACACCACAAAACTCTCCAAAGGCATATCCTCCAGCCTCATAACATTCTAATCATACCTTAATTTGGACAATTCACAAGGATTCGGCAACATTATTAGCACCACCGAATCAGCAGCTAGTTGAATGATCTACCAACATTCAAGATTCAAGAAGCTAATCGACATCGAGGACTCAGGTGCATAGAAGAGCTGGGTAGTAAAACGCAAGACACAATAAGTCAGGAGTGTAGGGGACTTGGCGAGGTGGGTGTGGAAGAGTTGCTTGGAAAGCTCCTGGCACTTTTTGATAGTGGGCGGGTCAACAACATATTGCTTGTTCATCTCTATAAGCATCTTGTGGTATGCGCACCTGTGCTTGGCTACCAACCTCGTCGCCTCGCATGCCTTGGACTGCAACTACGCCAGTTTTGACACCAATGCCCCATGGATTTGCTGCCATTTCATAGTTAAACCGAGGCAATGCAGATGAGAAAAATCAGAACAATATATCTATAGATTGGGAAGCACGGGATCGAGACTTGGCTCGATAACCTCTTTGGTTTACCTTTTCCTCTCTGGTGCCTGATGGTCGTTGGTAGCGATAGGGGCTCTGACCTCAGGGAGCGTAGCGACGGCGATGATCTGCGCGTGAGTAGAGCCGCGTGCCCGAGCTCAAGCTCAACTACTATGCTAGGGGCAGAAGCCTGAAGGATTTGGTCGATTGGGGAATCTTCGGTGGGTAGTCGATCGATTGAGGAAGTGAGGATGGCTTAGACACTGTCAGACCCAGATTTTACAATTCGAAATCTTTTGTGATTCCACTGCACTATTCCCTGGATCAGTAGATAGTGCTCACAGATTACAGTTCTGAATATCAAGGTACATATCATGCGGAAGCGTAAATATAATAGTAAACTTACTCATGGGCCGATTAGGCCGAAATCAATAAATTGCAGCGGCGGAAGAACGAAGCACACAGGTGGGACCTTGAGACATGCCCACAGCAGCCAACCGGAGGTTCGCGACCTAGCCCTTGACACCTTCATCTTCTCGCCACTTGTCCAATCTTGTTGCTTTGAGGCGAGGTGATTTGATTCTGATTCTGAATTCATGCAAAGCGAGTGTGAGCACTCCAACCCCGTGCTCCGCGAGCCAATACACAGAATGCAAATAAATAGTATACATGGCTTAACAAAGGAGAGGCTCGGGTTATTTTATTTGCCAAAAATTGCTTTTAGTAGCATTACTACTATTATTTAATCAAAGTGTTATTATTGCTACCTAACTCCACACTACAATTGCCAAAACTGACTTAATCCACCGAAAATGCACTTTCTTTCTTGACTGCTGTCTAAAACTCCAACAGCAAGTGTCATCATTTATTTAATCCACCGATCATACTTTGTATTTTGAATTACTAATAATCCAATCCTGTCATTACTATTCATCAGCTCCTCACCTCTGAATTCTAATGATTCTATAACATAATTACTTTCAAATCCACCGATATCATTCGTATTCAATCCTTTTCGTCATTGATTCAAAACCATAATCCAATAATCAATCTCATTTTCCATTATCTATCACTAGCTAATTGTTATGAATCCTCCAATCTTCTCAGAAATTCAATTCATCCCTCTAGTAATTGATCAACTCCTATTAATTCCCATTATCGCCAATATCTTCCAAGAATTTATATTAATCATTAGTGTAGTAATCCAGCAATTTACCTTTGCACTCCCTAATTCTCCAAAATCGATTCACTATTATATATCCACCAAGAATATCACTAACCAAGAATTATACTCCAATACTTGTATTATTTATCCAAATTCCTGAAAATTCAATTAGATCATTTATCTAGCCTATCTATTCAGCTCGACCCCACTAATTTATTTCTCCCAGAACCCACACTATCATTTCCCATTCATGATCGACCTGAATCCACCAATACCTTTATGTGCATACTACAAACATCCATCTCCTTTACTCACAACCCTGTTTATTCCACCCATATTTTAGTTTGTAAGATTAGTAATGCCACTATTTGAAATACAATACATAAAATTTCCTGAGACCTAGCAGCTTTGGAACAAATCATAATGTTCAAGGAATACTAACATGATTTTCCATACATATGGCATTACACCATATGCCTAATATCACCATAATTTTTCCATACATATGGCATCACACCATATAACATCTTTCAGTATTATAGCCGCTTAACTTACCACTGGGACAACACCCAGGACAATTCAAATCAGGGCTTTCCTCTGCCCTACACTTTTCCATTCCCACCCACAAAGTTTTTGAAATAGAACTATATCTGGTTAAGTTCCCATGTCTACCCTTGACCGTGGGCACGGCTATTCGAATAGTTTTATACTCTGCAGAGTTGTACACTTTCACCACAAGAGACAATCATCTCATTGCCCCACACGATTCCTTAGAATTGTGGTTGAGTAGACCATCACAGTGACTTTTCAAAATATCTAATCCCTTCTCTCATTCACCTTATGGGTAGCCACCCACTTGCGGTGGGTCCCATCTATGCGCGGGATGTTTCCCACAGCCACTAACGCAGCTCGGGCTCCTACTTCCCGCAATGTTAGGACAGCTGAAAAACTTCACCCACCACTGGTGTCCCTTCAGGCCCCCTTGCCATAGCGTAGCCCCATCAATCCACTACCAGTGAGATGAGTTCGGGGTTTCGATAAATTTACTTAGCCAAGTTGTATTTTACAGACTTGTGGTTGTACTATTTTACATAGGAGGTCATGACAAGATTCAGTCCTTAGTGGTATCTGGGCGGCCTACCACAACCCACTTTGTGCATCCACTGCACCACACTCATACCCTCGAACCAATCCGCCCAGATATTTAAGCAAGTTGGGATTTTTGGGAGCATAAAATAATCATGTCAAAATATACCAGTCATTCCCACCATGACTGTCCAAACCAGTTTCTCATGATTAAAAATGATAATGAGGTTTGGGGCATTTCAGCGCCCCGAGTATCAATGCAATACTAAGCATAGCGTATACTTACGGACTTATTTTCGAAAGATTACTGTTATAATTTTGCTAGGGCGACAAGGTTCACATAATCAAATATCCAAAGGAGGTGTAATATTAATCAAGTCAATAATGGGCCTATAATTAGAATATTGAATTTATCATGTATTTGCATATAAAATAACAGCATGCAATTTGATAATTTAAACCAAAGTAATTTGCAGAAAATATAGGTTCAACATGATCAAAGTATTGACTCGCCTGGCGTGGTTTACCGCGGTCTTGAGCTCACACAATGCTTTCTCTTGAGCTTTTGGGTCTCTGTCTTCACTTCGGGCTGGATCTCATTTGGTCCACTGGATCTTCATGACTCCCATTTTCTATTTACGCGACAAACGGCTGAATCCCAAATAAAATCAAATAACTAAAAAGATCCAAATAAATCCGAATAACTCGATTTAGTTTTATTATGAGTTAATGGGTCATTTGGGTGATTTGAGACAAGGTTGGTGGTAGATTTACGATGACTTGACTTTTTATTAGTAATCTCTTTTATTATTTTTTTTGTATTTATCGAGGAAGTTCCATGAGTTAGATTAGACCTATGGATCGGTGTACAAGTTTAGCTGAGCATTATTTTGTTGATCGCTAATACTCAGGGCATATGTTTTAACCATAATTAAGGGTAATCTTTAATTTAAAGCTTTGTTTTTTTGTTAAACATGATATCCAATATCTTTATTAAATTTGTATACTTAACCAAAGTCATCTTTTATTAATGCCTTTAAGTAATAATTAGATTTTAATTAAATATTCCAAATTACATTAGTTACTCATATATGACATTTAATCTAATATTACATCCTAAGTAATCTTATTTTATATCCCAACCAAATTTATTAGCTTCCCTGGATTAATTCCTAATTTTCCTTAATTGAAATGGATTAATAAAAGTAAAAATAAAAATAAAAGGTCCAGAGAGGGGATTCGAACTCGGATCCTCACAGTGAGAGCCTTCAGCGGCCAGCGCCAGTGTCCAACTGGGCATCATATTCATGGGGTTGGCCGAGCTTGTCCATATCCGCATCCACATCTCGCTCCGCATCGTCGCCGTGGCTCTCGCCCACGCTCTAGGAGCCGCCTTGCCGACGCCACGCTCAAGCGCGACACGCCATGCCACCTCGCCTCACTCGGGCCGCCACACCGCTGCATGCATGGCCGTCGCATGCATGCGCCGCGTTCTCTGCCGGTTCCTCAACCTTGGCGTCACGTTGTTGCGCCGTGTCGCACGAAGACACTAGGCAGCACCTCGCCCTCGCGTCCATGGCTCCTTGACGCCGTGTCGCTGAGCCGCTCTGGGCCACGCTGCGCTGTGTGCATGCATGCGCCGGCTGCATGCACGCTCGGCTCGGCCTCACTGCCCTGCGACGCCTCGCCACTTGCAGGTTCAGCACGGCCTCGGAGCCGCGTCACCAAGCCGTCGTCGGCAGCGCACGACGCCAAGCCACGCCACGGGCCTCGCCTCGACCGCCCCAAGCTGACATCGCACCATGCATGCTGGCCGCACCACTGGACAGCACCATGCTGGGCTGCTGGGTTGCTGTCCTGCTCCCCATGGTGCCGCCACTGCATGCGAGTAACTGCAGTTGCGCCTCCGGACGTCGCCTAGCTGCGTCCTCGACTTGATAGCCGGTGCCGTGCCGTCTAGCCGTCCGAGTCGGGAGCTGCATGGTCATTGAAGATAGAAATCCAAGCCTCCTGAAGGATCTGAGACCACCTTCAAGCCAAGCTACTATTCCTCCCCTTTCTTCAAAAATGCTTAACCCAACTTGCATGTGAAAACTAATCACATAATTGGAAAGCTCTCGAGATGAGGAACGCTATCATATAACATGCATTGGGTGATTTGAGGTTCTTGAAAGGGATTGGAAGGAGAGAAGGTAGAGAAATGGATATGTGCAAAACTTGTTTGCTTCATGACTAGAAGTGAGTTTTTGTTGGAGTGAAGAGGTGGCGTGAGAGAGAGATAAATGGATGTGTGTTGCTTTCGGCTGGGAAAAGACAATGACCAGAGTCATGATGGGTTGGGGAGAGATGAAATGGCTGTGTTGCTTTCGGCTGGAAAAGACAAATGACCAGAGAGTCATGATGGGTTGGGGAGGTGGCATGGTGTGTTCGGTTGGAAAACAAGAGGCAGTGAGATGAAATGGGAGAGAGGAAGAGAGAGAGAAAAAGGCTGGCCCCACATGGAAGTGAGAGAGAAAAAGAGAATGGGAAGAAAAGAGGAAATGATGGGCTCAATGCAAAATTTCAAAATTTTGAATTTTCAGTTTTTTTGTTATTTAAATGCGAGCGTTTACTATTTTTCTTTATCTAGGTAAATTGTATTTCAAATTTTCATTCCTATTATTTTATTATTATTTTTTTAGGCTCATTACTTGCATTTTGAAATCATTTCTAGTTATTTACTTGGATACTATTTCTCAATTTATTTATTTGTATGTAACATAACTTAAAAGATTTCGAATAAATTCCCAAAGAAAATTTGAATGCCAACAAAATGCAAGAAAAGTGTTAAAAATTTCACATTTCTGAACATCCGAATTTTAGGATGTTACAGACACTTGTGCTAATAGACATGATTTGTTGCCAATTGGGCCTATTGGGTTGCAAGAATTATATTAGTATGTGTAGTATATACTTTGTGTATTAAGGGATATATATAGGATTTTTACACAAAACTGCACCCCTATGAAATATTGGAATTTTTTGTATGAATAATCCATTTTTATTCAAAATTACAGAAATATACTCGCAAAAATTTTTTTTACAAAAATAGGCTCCAGTCGCCCCCATTGGACGACTGGAGCCAATCAACCAACCGGGAGGTGACACGTGGGCAGTTTGGCAACAGTTGGGCGAGTTATTGCTACCGCCCGGGTGTTGGGCGACTGGATTCCTATCTCCGTAGGCAGCGCACTCAACTGCGCCGCCGCTACCTCATTTGTTTCGACCGTTCGGCGCCGCGAGAGAAGAAAGGAGAGGAGAAGAAGAGAAAGGAGAGAAGAGGAGGAAGGAGGGAAGAAGTAATGTGACGATGGCCCGATCTTCCGAAAGGTACTGATAAGTCGATTGTGAAGAACTCAACATTGATGATCCAAAGGCTCTGACCAAAACAGATCGAACCCCTCACAATCACTACACCACAGCTCCGTTGGTTATCAACCATGCCAAACACGGTTGACCTCGGCAAGAAGATTATCTCCTGTAAGCGAATCGAGAACATAAGCAAGAGAGTTCAAGATGCAATCTGAAATTGTATTGCAAATAAAAATTAAGTTTACAAGTTGGGGTTCCTCAACCGAACATGCGGTGAAACTGCTAAGCAGAATAATCTCTTAAGAAAAATCCGAGAAAAACTAAAGGGGTGCGACCTCCTTAAATAGGGAAGAGGGAAGCTTCACTTATCTAATGAAAAGGGGTGCGGTACTATTCATGGTTATTGTTCACGTAAATTGAGGGCTCATGAGAAGAACACCTGGAAGAAGAGATCAATATTTTGGGACTTACCTTATTGGGAGTACCTAGATGTTCGGCACTTCATCGACGTCATGCACGTAGAAAAGAATGTGTGCGACAGCTTGATTGGTCTCTTACTGAACATCCGTGATAAAACAAAGGACGGTGTCAACGCACGGCTTGACTTGGCTGACATGGACATCAGGCCTGAGTTAGCACCGACAAGCACTGATAATGGACGAACGTACCTTCCCCCTGCGTGTTACACTCTGTCCAAGGCTGAGAAAACAGAACTATGCCAGTGCTTGCATGGTGTCAAAGTTCCGTCTGGTTACTCCGGCAACGTGAAGAAACTTGTTTCGATGCAAGATTTGAAGTTAAATGGCATGAAGTCTCATGATTCTCATGTGCTAATGACACAGATGCTCCCTATTGCAATTAGAAATATTTTGCCGATCAAAGTCCGAGAGACAATCATGAGGCTATGTTATTTCTTTAACACAATTGCTCAGAAGGTAATCGATCCCGAAGGACTAGATGCTCTGCAGGACGAGGTGGTGATGACTCTATGTCACCTTGAAATGTATTTCCCTCCTTCGTTTTTCGATATCATGGTCCATCTCATTGTTCACGTTGTGTGGGAGATAAAAATGCGCGGGCCCGTATTCCTACGTAGCATGTACCCATTTGAGAGGTTCATGGGAATTCTCAAGTCCTACGTACGGAATCGTTCTCGGCCGGAGGGCTGCATCGTCGAAGGTTATGCAAGCGAAGAGGTCATTGAGTTTTGTGTCGATTATATGGCTCAGATTCAACTGATAGGTGTCCTCAATCTCGTCATGAGGGGAGGCTGAAGGGTCTCGGAACTATCGGAAGGAAAGCAATCACTCCAGATATGGACACGTATACTCAAGCCCATTTCACGGTGTTGCAACACATGACTGAAGTGGCGCCTTATGTGGACCAGCACAAGGATGTGCTTCGGCAATAGAATCCAGAGCGGCCGGATGTTTGGATCATGAGACAACACAACCGTTGGTTCAACCAATGGTTGAAGGAGCAAATCGCTAGGAGCTCGCCGAGTGAGACGCTGACATAGTTGGCAAAAGGGCTGACATCTACAGTTGTGACATGGCAATGATATGACATAAATGGGTACACATTCTATACGCAGTCTCAGAATGTCAAGAGCACTAACCAGAACAGCGGTGTCCGCATAGATGCATTCAGTACCGATGGGTCGAGAAACTCGTACTATGGCTTCATAGAAGAGATTTAGGAGCTCGACTATGTGGTTTTCAAGATCCCCTTATTTCGCTACCATTGGGTGCATCTCCCACAGGTGAAGGTTGACAAGTACGGTGTCACGACCGTAGACCTCCAATGTGTCGGGTACAAAGATGAACCATTCGTACTCGCCAATCAAGTTATTCAAGTTTTCTATGTAACCGGCCCGGCAAATAAGAAACGCCATATAGTTCTTCATGGAAAAAGGAGAATTATCGGAGTGGAGAATGTAGTGGACGAGGAGGAATACAATCAATTTGACGAGTTACCTCCTTTTGGAAATGACATAAGGGTCGACGATGAACAACGTGACGAAACTAGTTATGTACGCATTGATCATCATGAAGGGCTAATTTTTAAAGGAAATAAGCAAGTACAATAAGAATATATATGTGAAAATGTGTGACAATTTTGAGATGTATATGTGAAAATGTGTGACAAAATGTATATGTTAAAATGTATATGTGTATTGGCATTTATGTATATGTGATGTATATGTGTGATGTACATGTGATGGTTGATATGAATGCAGCTGGTTGGTGTTGTATATGAATGCAGCTGTTTGGTGGTGGATATGAATGCAGCTGTGGTTATTGGTGTTGTCTTAATAACTACAGTCGCAAAGGCTTATCACAGACGGTTCTGAACTTAGAACCGTCTGTGATATCAATATCACAGACGGTTCTAAGTTTATAATCGTCGTGATAGTTATACTATCACTGACGGTTATAAACTTAGAACCGTCTCATGATATTATCACGACGGTTCTAAGTTTAGAACCGCTGCGTGATAACCTCCTATATATACCCTCTGGCTAGGGTTTTCCCTATGCGCTGCGCAGTTATTCGATCTAGATCTAATTAAATCCCGAGCCCGTCGTCGCCTCCGCCTCCCCGAACCCTCGTCGGCCGCCTCCCCGAGCCCCTCGCCGGCCGCCTCCGTCGAGCCCCTCGCCGGCCGCCTCCCCCGAGCCCGTCGCCGGCCGCCTCCCCCGAGCCCCTCGTCGAGCCCGTCGCCGGCCGCCTCCCCCAAGCCCCTCGTCGAGCCCGTCGCCGACCGCCTCCCCGAGCCCCTCGTCGAGCCCCTCGCCGGCCACCTCCCCTCGATTACCGTCTACATTGTGAGCACTTTCTGTGATGGACTAGGGTTATGAGTATTGTGAGCAGTTTCTGTGATGGACTATGGTTTTGAGCATTGTGAGCATTGTTTACTGCAGTAGCTTAATTAGTTTGCTATTTGGTACATATTACATTGGTATATTGTTTACTGCAGTAGCTTAATTAGTTTGCTATTTGGTACATATTACATTGGTACATTATTTACTGCAGTAGCTTAATTAGTTTGCTATTTGGTATATTGTTTACTGCAGTAGCTTAATTAGTTTGCTATTTGGTACATACTACATTGGTACATTGTTTACTGCAGTAGCTTAATTAGTTTGCTATTTGGTACATATTACATTGGTACATTGTTTACTGCAGTAGGTTAGTTTAATTTACTATTTGGTACATACTATATTGGTACATAGTTTACTGCAGTTGCTTAGTTTACATTGGTACAAATTACATTGCTTGTTGTGTTAGTATATAGTATATAGTATAGGCACATAACCCCTCTCTCTGTCCACATCACCCCCTCCCTTCTCCCCCTTCCCTCTACTCCTCTCCTCTCTTCCTAACATTGAGCATCATGTTTCACTTTTCTTGCTTCCTCATCTTATTATGTTTCACTTTTCTTGCTTCCTCATTTAGTAGCGGGACGGCCAAGATTAATCTTGTGCAACCCTACAATTTGAGAGCACAAATTAACCAATCAAGGACCACTCTAGTGTATATGCCACATAGACCTTCAAGGGGCATGAAGCAAGTGACACACTCTAGTGTATCTGGTTCAATGAACCTGATACACTAGTTTGTGTCATTTGCTTCATAAAACTTTGTTTAGAGACCTTGTAGTAATAATATATGCCACATAGACCTTCAAGGGCATGAAGTAAGTGACACACTCGAGTGTTCCCGTTCAGTGAACCGGATACACTAGTTTGTGTCATTTGCTTCATAGAACTTTGTTTAGAGACCTTGTAGTAATAGTATATGCCAACTACTGCCGAGATGTGATGTCCACTCCCACACTCCCACAATTCAGAATCATCGCTACTGGCGTACGTGATCCAGAGACCAGAGATGAAGAAAAGAAGTGGGAAGAAGCAGATGGATAGTCGCTCATCGAAGAAGTCGGCTGCTCACCGAATAATCTGGGAATGTCTTTTTTTTGCACTTTTGTAATAAAATTGCCTTGAATTTTGCGGGAAAAAGAAGGATTGTCGGAGTGGAGAATGTTGTGGATGAGGTTCCCAGATAAAGAAATCTTGCGATTGTTGCAAAAGATACATGGACCATTTGGGTGGAAAGATGAACTGTTTCGTCAGGCGCATGACTGCCAATTCGAAGCATAGCATAGCATCCGAGGCACATCCGAGGTCTGCTGCTGTGCCTTGAGGAATGCCAAGAGCTGGTCTTCAGATGGAGCATAGCATCCGAGGCACATCAGGGCTCTGCTGCTGTGTTTTGAGGAATGCCACATCTGAAGACCAGCTCTTGGCATTCCTCAAGACACAGCAGCAGACCTCGGATGTGCCTCGGATGCTATGCTATGCTTCGAATTGGCAGTCATACGCCTGACGAAACAGTTCATCTTTCCACCCAAATGCTCCATGTATCTAGCCAAAAAACAGCAAATGAAGCAAGTGACATACTCTAGTGTTCCCGTTCAATGAACCGGATACACTAGTTTAGGGACTTTGCTATTTGGTTTATGGGACTTTGCTATTTGGTTTATAGTATTAGCAACCAAAGTAGGTGCTAAGATAGGCACATCACCCCCTCTCTATGTCCATATCACCCCCTCCCTTCTCCCCCTCCCCTCTACTCCTCTCCTCTCTTCCAATTCAATATGATCACTTTCTCATCTTATCTTAATAGACCCACAAAATGAGCAACATGTCACCCGCGCATTCTTCAACATCATCGCCGGAGGCGTCCGCTCCAACATCAAGACGCCAAGGAAGAGGGCTATCGAAGAAGCCTGAGGGCCGACAGACCATCACAGCGGTAAACGCATCTGGGGTCCCTATCCTTCCTCAAAAAGCGATAAACGCATTCCGAAGCCTGGTCGGAATAGTTGCACGAGAACAAATTGAGATCACATACAATTCATGGAAGAACGTGCCTAACACTCGGAAACGTGAGCTGTGGACCGAAATTTTGGCATCGTTCGAGTTCCCAGAAGAACACCTATACGCTGTGCAACGACAAACCTACCTAGCGGCGTGCAAAGCATGGAAAAACTTCAAGAGCACGCTTGTCAGGAAATACGTGGAGACGGACAAAACGCCTTTTCATAAATACCCATTCCTGGAACCACAATGGGAAGAGTTCAAGGCGATGAAGACGTCCGAAGATTTCAAAAGTACAAGTACGGCGCACAAGGCCCTCCAGGAAAAAAACACACACCCCCACAGACTTGGCACAGCTGGGTATGTGGGTAAAATCCCGCAGTGGAGGAAGGAGGATGACTCGCAATCGCACGAGACATCGCCCGCCGTTTTCCAATATCCCGGATGACCGCGCTCGAAATTGGATTAGAGCAAGGTCATCTACAACGACATCGGGGGACGTCTCCTTTCGAAACCCTGCAGACCAGCAAGTGTCCCAGCGCCTGGTAAGATATCGATAGAACTACGTAACTTGTAATTACTCCACAACTTCATACGAATTGAAATGACATTTTGTGCTCTTGCAGGAAGAGCTGAGTTTTGAATCTACCCTAGGATCATTCCAGGGAACAAGGGAGAATGATATGCTCTCCGTGGCCCTGGGAAACAAGGAGCACCCGGGTCGTACGAGAGGCCTTGGGTTTTACGTTCCTTGGAAACATGGTTTCCAAGATGACTCCGGAATGTATCGGCGTAGGAAGAGAAACAAAGCCGAGCGTGACGCACAGCTACGAGAAGAGATCAAGGAATCTCTTAGAGAGGAGCTATTAGCTCAGATGGCTGATGTAATCAGAGATGAGGTACGGAAACAGACAGAAAGTCAGCAGGCCGCTCCTGCCGCTCCTGTGCTAGCTAGCCCGCACAACCATCCGAGTAGCTGCGCGTCCAATCCGACGCAAACCCAGGCCATATTTCCTGTGGACGACATCCTGGTAATAATTATTATCTCTCGAATGCTTGCTCCATTGATAGGCCTATTCGAGTAGCTAATTTTGTATCGTTATGTAGGAGCCTACGAAGTGCAGGCTCCAAGTGAGATATGGCTCCATTCCCTTGTACGCTTGGGGCGGGCATATTAAATGCAGTATTGGGGCCATGGTGCACGGTCAAGCTTTAGCGCCAGTCTTCGCAAAAGTTAATGTGGATGGTGTGTATGTCAATTTTGAGGTGGTCCCGCTACCAAAGCCCCCCAACGACGAGATCGTGACTCTAGGACAGGCCATTGGAATATTCATCCAGTGGCCCAAAAGCGACATCTCCCTGGAGGCTTCTTCACCGGTGGCAGGACCAGAAGTGCAGTGCGAAGCACGGCAACATGCATTGGTGCCATCTCCACACGGCGGTCTGCGGCGAGCTACCGCACGGTGCTATCTCCACGGTGCTATTCTCGCCAAAGCAAATTGCACCGTCTGTACCATTACAG
This sequence comes from Dendrocalamus sinicus, assembly GCA_036346575.1. Taxonomy (NCBI): domain Eukaryota; kingdom Viridiplantae; phylum Streptophyta; class Magnoliopsida; order Poales; family Poaceae; genus Dendrocalamus; species Dendrocalamus sinicus. The sequence goes on along the minus strand of JAYEVI010000479.1, from coordinate 55,454 downwards.
TCGACTACCATGAAGTTGACCTGCAGTCGAGGCAGTGGCCATGGCAAATCAAAGACGAAGGATGATGACGATATCCCGTACATGCCATTGGTCCGCAAATTTGTGCTAGGCGAGCCGATGATATTCCCGCAAGAGCACCTCACAAAGCTAGGACTTGGTTGCCAAAGATTCCACACTTGGTATATGAAACAGTCCAATAGACCAGAGGCAGAACGGCGCTCAGGTATCATTGTCAAATTCAAGCCGGAACATTTCTTGCACGAAGTTCAGGAATGTGTCTTCCCGGTGACCTTTGACGATATATTTGGTCTTTTCACGCTCAACGCTCTCGACGCCTCACTTGTTCGATGCAGGACGCTGTAAGTCTGTACAATCACAGTCTATGTTCACTTAATACCGATATATGTCACAATTTGTTGCTTTTCTGCGTATATATATATAGATTCATGCTGACCGAAGCTAGATCATCGAAATCACCAATTGGTTTCCTGGATCCACGCTTGGTCACCATTGATACCATCAACGAGGATGCATCCTTCGTCGAGGACTATATTACAAAAGCACTGCTGGCTCACCGCGTGTAGGAGCCCAGATTTTACAATCCGGATTCCTCTGTGTTTAGCTGCACTATTCCCTGGATCAGTAGATAGTGCACACAGTTACAGTAATGGACATCAAAATACATATCATGCGGAAGCATAAGTATAATAGTAAACTTACTCATGGGCCGTTTAGACCAAAGTCAATAAACTGCAACAGCGGAAGAACGAAGCACACAGGTGGGACCTTCAGGACATGCCCACAGGCAGCCAACTGGAGGTTCGCGTCCTAGCCCTTGACATCATCATCTTCTCTGCCAGCTTGTCCAATCTTGTTGCTGAGGCGAGGTGATTTGATTCTTGATTCTGAATTTTGTCGCAAAAGCGAGTGTGAGCACTCCAACCCCGTGCTCCGCGAGCCAATACACAGAATGCAAATAAATAGTATGCATGGCTTAACAAAGGAGAGGCTCGGGTTATTTTATTTGCCAAAAATCGCTTTTAGTAACATTTCTGTTATTAAATCATATTGTTGTTTTTGCAACCTAAAAACTCCTCACCGCGATTGACATCATTGACTTAATCCACCAAATATTCACTCTCGTTATTAGCTGCTGTCTAAGACTCCCAACAGCGATCGCCATAATTGACTTAATCCACTAAAATTACACTTTCTTTATTGAGTGCTGTCTAAACTCCAAACAACATGTGTCATCCTCTATTCAATCCACCGATCATATTCTTTCTGTAATGGTTGCTGTCTAAGACTCCAAACAACAAGTGACATCATTTAATTAATCCACCGAACATTCTCATCAAGATTTTCTAACAATCCAATCCTTTTTATTATTGATTCAAATCCACCAAGAATATCATTGATCAAGCCTACGATTCAATATTATATATCCACCAAGAATATCATTAATCAATTCTACGATTCACCATTATGTATCCACCAAGAATATCATTGATTAATTCTACGATCCACTAGTATCCTCCCACCAAGTAAATCACTAATCAGGAACTATAATCCAATACTTGTATTACTCCTCGAAATTCCCGAAAATTCAATTGACTCATCTAGTAACCGAATCTATTAATTCCAATATTGTCATCTCACAAGAATTTATTTATCAGTGTCGTAATGCAATAATTATCTGTACAGTCCCTAAATCTCCAAAAATCATTTAAATCATCTATCTAGCCTATCTATTCAGCTAGACTCCACCAATTTATTTCTCCTAGAACCCACACTATTATTTCCTATATATGATCGACATGAATCCACCAATACCTTTATGTGTACACTACAAACATCTATTTCCTTTACTCACGACCCTGCTTATTCTTTCCATATTTTATTTTGTAGGAATAGAAATGCCACTATTTGAAATACAATACATATAATTTCCTGAGACCTACCAGCTTTGGAACAAAACATAATGTTCAAGGAATATTAACATGATTTTCCATACATATGGCATCACACCATATGCCTAATATCACCATAATTTTCCAATACATATGGCATCACACCATTAGACATCTTTCAGCGTTATAGCCGCTTAACTTACCACTGGGACGACACCCAGGACAAGTCAAATCAGGGCTTTCCGCTGCCCTCCACTTTTCCATCCCACCCACAAAACATTTTGAAATAGACCTATATCTAGTAAGTTCTCGTGTCCGCCCTTGACCGTGGGCACGGCTGCTCGAACAGTTTTACACTCTGCAGAGGTTGTACACTTTCACCACAAGAGATAAATTATCTTAATAGCTCACATGCTTCCTTAGGCATGAGACCCAGATAATTTATCACAAAGTCTTTACCTTACTCCGATCTAGCTAGACACCACCCGCTGAGGTTTCACCGCCAAGGGTTACACCACCACAGTCAGAAGCCCCTCTTGCGCCGTGTGAGTACAGTAAAACCCTGTGCCTCACTGTGAGTAAACCAGTACACCCTGGCACCCACTTTCCACTGGTGATATCTGAACTAAACCCTTGCAAGTTATTCAGCTAGGTCGTACCCATTATAGACTTGTGGTTGTATTGTTTTACATCAGGAGGTCATCACAAGATTCAGTCCTTAGTATTATCTGAGCGGTTCTACCACACCCCGTCATTTGTGCTCCCACCGCACCACATACCAGCCCTCAAACCATCCACTCAGATATTTAAGCAAATTGGGATTTTTGGGAGCATAAAATAATTATGTCAAAATATACCAGTCATTCCCACCATGACTGTCCAAACCAGTTTCTCAGGATTAAAAATGTCAATGATGTTTGGGGCATTTCAACGCCCCCGAATATCTATGCAGTACTAAGCATGGCGTATAATTAGGGACTTATTTTCACAAGATTACTATTATCATTTTGCTAAGGTGACAAGGTTTACACATTCAATTATTCCAAAGGAGGTGTAATATCAATCATGTCAATAATGGGCATATAACTAGAATCTTAAATTAAGCATGTATTTGCATATAAAATAACAGCATGCAATTTGATAATTTAAACAAAAATAATTTGTAGAAAAAGTAGGTTCAACATGATCAAAGTATTGACTCGCCTGGCACGGTTTACCGCGGTCTTGAGCTCACACAATGATTTCTCTTGAGCTTCTGATCTTTATCTTCACTTCGAGCTTAATCTTGCTGGATCCACTGAATCTTCACAACTCTCAGTTTCTAATTACGTGACAACAATTGAATCCAAGCAAAAGAAAATAACTCAAAAGATCCAAATAAATTTGAATAAACTCAATTTAGTTTTGTCATGAGTTAACGGGTGTTTTGAGTGATGGGAGGCACAGCCGGTGGTAGATTACGATGACTTGATCTTTTTATTAACAATTTCTTTTATTATTTTTGTATTTATCAAGGAAGTTCCATGAGTTAAATTAGACACAAAGGATCATTTTGTTGAGCGCTAATATTCAGGCATATGTTATATATTTAGCTATGTGTAAAATTTTAGCATACCGAATTAATCTTAAAGTCGGGGTTCATAGCATTTTGTGGTGTGACATTTTATGTACACTTTAGTTATTACTAGGCATAATTTATTTTAAATTAGGATCCATTTGTTCGAGTCCTGACTTGCTATATTCGGTTAAGTCCATCATTGTTACCAAATCTACGCTAAAATCTAATTATTAGTATCATTGGTATTTATTTGATGGTGGCATGTTAAAGGTTGGAGTTCATGTTCCGGTTATTATTAAGGGTAATCTTTAATCTAAATCCTTATTTTTATAGTCAAACATGATCTCAAATTTATTTTCCTAAACTTTAGCTTGAATGTCTTTATAAATTTTAGAACCATCTTTTACTAATGTCTTTACTTAACATTTAGATGATGATAAATAAAGGCATATTAATTATGCACATATGGTAACTACTCAAATATTAAATCTTCCAAAGGATGTGTAATATTAAGCAAGTTAAATTGTGGGCATGGATACGAGGGTTATGGTTTAAAGTATGCAATGATTAGTTCTATAACGTTTATTAGTAAACAATGGCTTATGATATACTCCTTAAACCATCCTTATTTATTAAATTATCATTCCATGGAAGTATAAACCTAAACAAGATTTTTACTCAATTTCTTAACATGCCTTTAGTTGATAATTTAAACTTTAAGACAAGTATTCAGAGCACATTAGCCATTAAAATATGATGTTTGATCCATGATTAGACATTTAATAAGCTCATTTATACCTCAAACAATTTTTGTATTAACTGTGGATTAATCTCATAACTTTCTTGATTTTTCTTTTTATGAAATTACTATCAAAATAATCAAAATAAAACCTAATCTAAATGATGCGGAATGGGGGATCGAACTCGGGTCAGCGAACTGGGTGCGGGCGCTGCTAGCCACTCGGCCATTCGATGTTACCTGAAGGAGGCGGGGAGCGATATTAATTGAAGCGTGCAGCAGGGGCGTGGAATAGAGGAGATCGGGGGCGGCGTGCGGGTGGCGGTGCCGTCGGTGAGGGGCGGCCGAAGAGGTGCCGGTGAGGGGTGAAATGGAACCCCGGCGGCTCGTGGAAGGCGTTGGAGGGGTCGTCGGTGTTCGGGGGTCGCCGGAAAGGGGTTGGCAGGGTGCGACGGTGGTGGGCTCGGGGAGCGCTCGACACCGGCAAGGTACAGGCTCGGAGAGGCTCGAGCGACGTCTGGAGGAGCTTCACCTTGCTCCGAGGAGGGTGTCGGCGGGAGGAATCGGCTCGGCTTCACTCCAATCGGCGGCGGGGCGCGGGGCCGGAGTTGGGGAAGAAGGGCTCGCCGGCGGCATTAGAGGCACAGAGGACACAATTCCTTTGGGGAGGAGGGTCTGTGGAGTAGGGCGGTTCAGCTGGGGCCTTCGGCAGTTCTTAAAGGCACGCGGGCGAGGCTAGCCTCGGGAAGGCACCCGTTCGGTCACATCGGCGAGCGGCGGGTGCAGGTTGTGCGCGGCGGATGCAGCGCGTGCAAGTCGATGGGACGGGGCAGGTGTGCTGTGATGATGGAGAATACTTGCGCGTGATTCCTCCATAGAGCGGCGCAGAGCAGGGGAGAGGCCGTGTCAGCCGGCTTTTGCCAAAGCGGAGAGGAGGGGTGGGGGTCCGGCACCTAGGAAGGAGGAAGGAGAGGTGCGGGCGGAGCGGGGCACCGGTGCCGCGATCTGTAGGCTGGCGGGATTCGCGCTGCGCGTGGGTTGCAGTGTTGCGGCTTTCCCGCCACGCGCGCGCGTGATGCGAGCGAGGGAAGGCAGGAGGAGGGGGCCGGACGCACGGGAAGGAGAACGAAAGAAGGAAGGAGGGAGAAGAGGCGCGGGGTGGTCGGGCCCAGCGGCCAATGGGAGAAAGGAGGGAAGAAATGGGAGGAGAAAGGGAAAAGGATGGCCCACATAGAAGAGAGAGGAAAGAGGAGAATGGAAGAAAAGGGGAAAGAGGGCTTACACATTACTTTAAAATTTGGATTTTTAATTTACATTTCTATTTCTCAATTTAGATTATTGATTTAAATATTTGCACGACTTTTGAAATTTAAAATTTAAATTTTCAGCTATTTGGATGTGAGTGTTTAAAACTCCTTTAGCCATTTCTTCTCTTTTACCTAAGTAAATTCAATTCCAGATTTTTATTCCCATTATTTAGTATTTAAGTTTTAATTTTGTGTGTATATCCCTGAGTTCTCCATCTCTTCCGTTGTTTTTGCTGGGCTTATTATCTCTTAGTATATTACTTTGCATGACACAAAACTCAAGAAGTCTCAAACAAATGTTCAAAAAGAAATTTTGAACACAAGCAAAATGCAAGAAATATTTCAAAAATTATATATTTTTGAATATCCGATTTTTGGGATGTTACACCGCGATAAGGAATTTGTTCTTATGCCATACAGTGAGAACTTCCATTGGATTTTAATTGTAATTATACCAAAACGGAACAAGGCTATATACCTTGATTCTCTAAGTAAGAACAAATCCAAGTACACAGCTATTGCCGAAATACTCGATAGGTAAGTACATTGTACATTGTATTCTTTCTTTCCTTCCGAATGACTAATCTAACTTTTTCGAATAACGAAGGCCGTTCGTCACATACGTTCAACAAACAAGTGGCTCGACAACAGCTGCCAAGCCCTTGAAACATGATCGCAATTTTCGGGTATTGGCTAGCTACACATTAATTAATCATATACAACACTTAGTAGTAATGCCACTTGATTTAACACATTCTATTTTTGTAATGCCACCAAGAAGAAATGGCAACACGTGTGGATACTACGTGTGCCACCATACGAGACTACTCCTCGATTCCAGCAAGATCACCACTCCTAAGGTTTGTCAATCTTTCCACATTTATTTCATACATGTCAAGTTTTATATGTGCGCGTGTTGATATTCCTATCGACAGCTGCGCCCATCTCTACATCTGCATTGACACAAACAATTTAGCAAAAATTCGAGGAGAGTTCATTTGGTTTTTGTGGACTAAAGTCGTAAGATCAGATGGAGAGTTCCACTGCCTAGAATGATTTTTTATTGTAATTCTTAGTGCAAATGCAATGTAGATCTTTTACAATTGTGTATTTGTTAATGGATATTTTATTTCAATTCAATGAATTGATTTACGAAATGGATGCTTTATGTTTGTGAAATGAAGTGTGTTGTCAATTGGATGTTTTATGTCTGTGAAATGAATTGAGATGTGAAATGTATCTGAAATGAAATGAGATGTGTGAATTGTATATGTTTTATGTCTGTGATTATCTGCTTGTTTCAGAGGGCATGGCTAGCATTTCCTGAGGCTAGCCAATAAACAGAAATATATTTAGGGGTTGAAGGGAATATCACAGACGGTTTTTGAGTAAAAACCGTCTGTGATAGATGGTAATCACAGACGGTTTTTACTTAAAAACCATCTGTGATGATCAGTATCAGAGACGTTTTTAACTCAAAACCGTTTGTGATGATCAGCTATCACAGATGGTTTTTAATAATAAGTATCACAGACGGTTTTTAACTCAAAACCGTCTGTGATTATCAGCTATCAAGACGGGTTTTACTCAAAAACCGTCTGTGATAGCTGATAATCACATACGGTCCGAAAACCGTCTGTGATGACCTTCGATTATCACTGACCCATAAATACAGACGGTTCACAAAACCGTCTGTGATGACCTTTTCTGTAGTAGTGCATGGCCCTCGGCCCACTTTGACTCGGATTGGAAAAGTGACGTGACTTATTTGGCAGTTTCTGATTGGCTCGGATGGAATTTGAAGGTGAGACTAGATCCATCTGAAAGTATACTCCAAGAGCTTTCCAACAAGTACTCGTGGAGCTCAAATGAACTCCGTATATGAAAGTTATGCAGATTTGAAGTCGGACCTATCAAGCTGCATCCGAATTGATCTTGAGGCCGAATTGGATTCTAAAACTTGTCCAACTTGAACTCTTATTTCAATTGGTCCACAAGTGATGTGATGCTACAAAAATATATTTTTTCATCATTAGATAGTATCATATTCTCATTTAAAATATGTTGAAGCTGAAGGAACGAATTCACCTTTAGTTCAATCTTGATATTGGGCACTATGGTCGTATGTGTTTGTGGCGTGGTCACATCAAGAAGAGAAGGAGGGGGAGGAGAGGAGAGGGAGAGGAGAGAGTCAGATCTTCAGATCCAGGTATTTTTTTAGTATATTGCATTTGTAGTATATTTTGTATGAAATGTTAGTGGTAGTAAAAATTGTAGATGTAGAAAATTTAGTATGAAAATTTTAGTACAATTTTTAGTATAGAAAATTTGTAGTATAACTTTTTTAGTATGGAACATTTTCAGATGAGATTTTAGTACAATTTTTAGTATAGAAATATTTGTATAGAAAATTTATAGTATACAATTTTTAGTATAGAAAACGTGTAGCATATTTTGTATGAAATGTAAGTGGTAGTAAAAATTGTAGATGTAGAAAATTTAGTATGAAAATTTTAGTGCAATTTTAGTATAGAAAATTTGTACTATACATTTTTTAGTATGGAACATTTTTAGTACAATTTTTAGTATAGAAACTTTTGTATAGAAAATTTGTAGTATACAATTTTAGTATAGAAAATTCGTAGTATATTTTGTATGAAATGTTACTGGTAGTACAAATTGTCGATGTAGAAAATTTAGTATGGAAATTTTAGTACAATTTTTAATATAGAAAATTTGTAGTATATTTTGTATGAAATGTTAGTGGTCGTAAAAAATTGTAGATGTAGAAAATTTAGTATGAAAATTTTAGTACAATGTTTAGTATAGAAATTTTAGTATAGAAAATTTGTAGTATACATTTTTTTAGTATGGAACATTTTTAGTACAGAGATTTTAATACAATTTTTAGTATAGAAATTTTCGTATAGAAAATTTGTAGTATACAATTTTTAGTATAGAAAATGTAGTTAACATAATTATATGAAATTAGCAGGCGTAGAAACGGAGAGGAGACGAAGAAGCAACCGTAGGTGTAGATCTAGATAGAAATAGTTAAATATTTGTTATACTAAATTTATTAAACATGTAGTTTTACAAAATTAGCAGCATGTGTACGAAATCTACATGCGTACGAAATTGTATTTTAGAAATTTCATTCACCATAATGTAAATTGCAAGTATGGCGTGTGATGGTCGTGACTCCACTGTTGGACGAGCACATGGACCGCGTGCATCGCACTTCCTGTCGTGTGCCGCCGCCGGGGAGCGCGGATGAGCCGACTGAGCTGGTAGTGGTCTGGACATGCACACCTCGTGTGGCCTGGAGACTTGACCCGTTGGACAGTCAGGTTTGCATTCTGCCAGCGTTTTAGTGCTGCCGTAAGAACATTTTGTGCTGACCTTCACTTTGTTTGCGCTACGGATGCTGGCCTTCTCCCTCTTGCCCGGATGGTGCAGGCCACGGATGAGGATGGACTCGCCATGGCCACGGGCGGGGACGACGTCGTGGAGCAATCACGACGCTTCCCGTTTGATCATCCCCTGCTGACGGCTTTGGTGGACCTTTGGCGGCCTGAGACACACACTTTCCACCTCCCATTCGGAGAGATGACGACGCCGACCCTGCAGGATGTGTCCCTGCTGCTTGGCCTTCCGATTGTGGGAGGCGCTGCCTTCCTACCGGAGGCCCAACCGAGTGGCGTGCTGACCTGCTCGGCAGATTCGAGGGGGTCCTTCCACCGGGTACTGCCGATGACTACCACATATTCCCAGCGAGTCAGACCCACGGGCCGTTGCTGAGGTGGCTCATACAGTTCCGGGTACGTGGTCTTTACAATCGATCGTGTCGTCGAAGCTCTTATTTATGCTATTACATACTAATAACATGTTGTTTGCATTCAGGTGGAGCGAATGGATCCAGAGGCGAACGATTACCAGGTCTCGCGCCACTTGAAGGCATACGTGATATAGCTGTTTGTTTGGGTGCTCTTCACCACCAGCCACGGCAACACTATACATGCGTGCCTCATCGCTCATGCGAGGGCAATCGCGGACAGCGAGGCCCCCTAGGTCAGCTGGGGATCGGCCGCACTTGCCGCAACGTACCGTGGCCTTTGCAATGCGTGCTCGAGGACCAAGGCGAAGTCGGTCCTCGCGGGTTGTCCCCTGCTGCTACAGCTATGTTTGTTCAAGAGCTTCAGCCTCGGACGACCTTTGCTAGACAACATGGGTCCGTACGGGCCCGAGATGTATCCGGGGGGAGACGTCGACCGGCCGACGATGGGTTCTCTTTGGTGTCGTCGACGGGTAAGTCATATGTCAATTAGTTATTTCCTTTGTACTAACAACGATGTGCGTAACACCTATTCATCCTTGCAGGTGCAGTTCACACATGCGCAGGTCACGCGGGCATATCTGCCCTTTGTTGAGCAGATCAACCGCCTCACGGTCGATGATGTGCGCTGGGAGCCATACTCACATGCGGCACTGATGGACCATGCTCCCGATGGGTTGTCGACACTCTATTGGCGCGACCGGCTTACTAGCCGACACACCGTAGCTCGCTCACGACATCTTCGTGGAGGACTACTCACCGTAGCAAGTGATGCGGTAGTTTGATCTACGCCAGGCTGTCCCGTACCAGGAGGACCTGTAGTGCCGCTTCCTGTGCCCGCGTCTTATAAAATTGTACATACTTACTATTCCGTTGGCAATTACTAACGGTGGTCCTACAGCGAGCACTCTAGAAAGGGAGTGAAACGCGCACGGATCGGACGATGAAGATGCAGGAGTGGATTGTGCGGTGGGGCCGGTGCGCTGACGACTGGTTGAGGAGGACCGCCCCTATGACAGCATGGAGTACACGGAGCACCTATGCTGGTACCAGGGCTGGACACGTACGAGGCTTGTACATGTCGTGGACCCACCCCCCGCACACCTCGCCGCCCCTATGCTGGACACGTACAGCCTACTACCATACCTATTCAATCTTTACTCAAAACCCTAATACAACTCGTCCAACTGGCCCTAACCTTTTTTTCCTCAACTAGGCTTTTGGCCCACTAATATTCAAGGGACCTGAAACCCTTCATAATACAGGTTTTCCAAAATTCCAACTTTCCTAACACGTCACGTGTCGAAGCCTCTAGGACCGCACCTCTCATAGTTTCTCCACACATCATCCATCACGTGTCGTAACCTACGGACCACACCTCCGTAGCTCCAACGCGTATCATCCATCCATCTTTGGTTTCCATGCACCCCAACATGAGCCCGACCATCTCGTGACCTCCTTAACCGTCCAAACCTCGGATCTCCCCATCCTAGTCACTACAAAATGACCCCACCTTTTGCAACGCAAATATACGTTGCTAAAAGTCCATATATACGTTGATAGTGTCTATACCAACGCATCTAATATGCGTTGCCTAAAGTGGTGTTGCAAGGATCTATTGCAACACTTATTTATGTGTTGGTAAAACTTACTAATAACCGTTGCAAAGTTGCAACGCATAATGATGTATCATGGCAACGCTTATATGTGTTTGTACAAACCATGGGTGAACGGCCTCTATGGTTTGTTGCAACATGTAGATTTAGTTTGTTGCAACACTTATATGTGTTGTAAGGAATAAACCATTCAGCCATTAATATCATATAATTATTTAATTTTTGAGACAAATATAGAGATAATCCATGTACAATTTATTGAGAAATGCAAGACCATCCAACACGTAGAAAATAAGCACACTTAGCTATATATATATAGTATAAAGGATTTGTTGCATTACAATGAGTACCATCCCCATAACTCATGACATAATTTTTGTTCATAGTACAAGTTCCTATGTGAGCAAAATATAAAACATTAGGGGATCCCCTTAGTATGCCAAAGAGCCCTCCTTTCTCCTTCCTTCGCTTTAGTCTAGCGCCCACCGATGTGATCATGCATTTATCTTCTTGATCTACAGATGAAAGTTGGATTAATTTAATATGACACATACGAGAACTAAAATCATATTGGGTTATAGAAAAGACCGTACAAAAGTGGAAGGCCATGCAATAGTAACTCCTTCTATGTCTCCAATAACCTTGTAGCCTTTGTATGGTCGTATCAATGGTTCATCATCTACGATTGCAATACTAACATGCACCATCCAAAATTCTTTGCCTAGCTGAACACCGTCAAGTTTCTGTGTTGGATCACAACTTACTATTGTAGCCAATGCAACAGACTTATTTTGATTTTTCCAGCTCTGTAAGAATATTGTGGTGCCAACCTGGTTCACATATATAAGCGTGCAAAAAAATAAGTACATAATAGATCACACTACTTGCAAGAAATTAAATAATCATACCATCATTGAATTGGCAGTTGACCAATTTGTTGTGCCACGATGATGTTTCAACAAAAGTATATATGGGGATTCTTAGTCTCCAGCTGTAAGAACAACTAAGAAAAGGATATTATTTAGTTTTAAGAGATGTGTCTTATACACTAGAACGTACTGTTGCACTAGGCCTTGTTGAGATCTTGTTCTGCAGGAAACAAGTCAAAACAGATAACTTAGTAATGGAAAATAAGCATTTAACAAAAATATCATTGCTAAAACAATATTTACTTGGTAGTGAGATGCTTCAAGATTTGAGGGAGTAGCAGATGTTTCCTTTGTCACAACCTGTAATATGTGCTAGTTTAAATACAACACTTTGCTCAACAATTTGATAAACTTCATAGAACAGAGAGTTATTTACACAGATCACCTTGATTGCATTAGTACACTTGCTTTTATCCAACATAACATCATTGTGGATATGTTTTTCCTGTAATTAAGTAGAAATTACTAATCAATTTGTGGAAAAGGTATGGTCTAGTAGAAATGATCCGCTTACTAAAGATATGATAAAATTTAACCTTCTGTGCAGTAGGAAGCCTGTTGGTATGCAGCACTTTTTTATCTTGGGAATTAGATGTCTTGATCTCCAGTTATATATGCAACACACAATTACAATGGGTGACTTACAACACTATACAGTGGTCATAATTTATAATTTATTTGAATGAAAATAGTAAATTCTCAATAGTAGAAATTATTTAGCATAGTATATAGTGTCATTCAGTACTAGACTGTCTTTGTTCTAGAAAGAAACACATGTCAGGAAAGTTGAAAAGTAGTGGCAATAATGGTATCCAGTAAAATGAACATAATATATTGCTTTGCATCCATGTGTTCAGTTTTGTGTGCAAACCTTATCTTTAGTACAATTATATTTGTACTGTGCCTGCAGATCCTCGTGCTCCACATAATTATCTTGCTCTGCCTATAGTGAATAAGAATAAATTAATATTGTCTTTCACTGACAAAATGGAATCAGACAATTATATTTCATTTTTTGCAGGGAGAATCAAACAATTAAATAATCCCAGAGCCACTGGCTCTATAAATCCCTGAAGTCTGATACTTTTACTTTATTTAACTATTTGCCATAGTTACAACAAGGTACTCACATTTACTCTCTAAAGCAATGAAAATTCCTCAATAAATAAGGTATTTATAAACAAGGTTCTGGATTGGCATCGAGATCCTGGACATCAAAGAAGTACCATTGATAATTGTCTTGTCGTGTATACATCCTCCATGCTCTCATCTCACGGGTTGAACAGGAAAGAACATGCATGAATGGATGATCAGAATGTCACTTTCGGCGCTATGCATGCTCGAATTGCAGCAGCCACTGCACAGACGGCTCGAAGGTTTCCACCGATGGTACGCTTGTTGGGACTTGGTTTGGCCGACCACGTGTAGAGATGCATGCATATGTGTGGTTCGGCGACCTTGCTTGTCCATATGCATGTCAGGTTTGGCTATTGGCCCTGCCCATAGAGGACAAGAAATGATTTCCACGTGCCATTGCTCGCCTGCGTAATTCTTGGTCTCTACAGAGTAGTTGGGAATCCGCCGGATTAAGGGTCAGATTCCTGCACCAGTTTGTGTGATGCCTGCTGCTTTGCCTTGTACAAGTTTTTGGTTCTTGGCAGTGTTTGTTGTTAACCAGATGGAGACTCCCCGTGTTGCCACGGAACATTTGTAAGACTTACAATATTATGTAAGCTTATAAAATGATGTAAACCTAAACATGTAGAATTATAATGGATATATATAAGCTGCAGCAAGGAACTAACACGAAGCATCAATTACAGAGCTTGATTTGATTTATAGGAGACGAAAGGAATGGTTGGTGAGGCGTTGGGTTTGACGGTACATGTAGTGTGGGGATTGATGTCGTGTTGATGGAAACTAATGGATCGATCATGGACCCATGGTGGAGTTTTGATCATGGACCCATGGATTGATTAGGAATGTCAATCCAGAACCTTGTTTATAAATGAACAAAACTGAGATAGGTTATTCATGCCATGTGCCATAACACGTATATAAATAAATAAGGTATTACATAATCAGTTAAGCCTAACGAAAATTCCTCAATTTTTTTCCAAGTAATCAATCAGGTCAACAAGACAAGCACACCAGATAGCAGTCACGAGAAAAGCATGAAGTAAACACTAATGACTAAAGTTGAAACAAGGATCACAGAAACTTGTCTGAAAGAAAATCTACAACAGGTGCTTTATGAATAGTTACCTGTAAGCTAAAATTTATTGTGGCTGGGGTAGATGAGTCCAGATTTGTGGCTTCATATGAGTGCTCAGCCACCTTCTTGACATGAGAGGAACCAAAAGAATCTTTAACCAAAAATACCTTACAATGATTAATCACTGAAAAATAATTGTCATTACTGTTTCTTTGAGCTAACAGCATCTATTATTCTCTGCTCCATAACATTCGCCTCTGCAAGCGCAAGGCATAGGTCACGCTTAAATGACAAAGATAAAATTCTAGTTGAAGCGACAACCATTACTAGCTTTCCAAAGGCCGACCATAGTAAAAAGCTCTCATCCATATTAGTGTGCATACCTTCTCTGCAAGACTAAGGTATTTGTAATGTGGCTGCAGATCATCATCCTCCACATTGTCACCTTGCCGATTCTCAGTGAACTAAAACAAATAAATATTTGACATAAATCTGGTATGAAAAATTGCCAATTCAATTGTACCATTGTATCATTTAGTTGTTCATCCATGCTGGAATCTTGACTTTGAGGGTCACTATATACTCGCTGTTGATAGACAAAAGACTATAAATTAGAACCAGCTATTAAAAAAATAAATTTCCAGTAGATTACTATTTTTTTAATATTCCATAGAGGTACATACTTTTCGTTTCGTATTTGGCACATCAGCACAATAGCCATCTTTAGGTGCATAGACAGGATCATCTAAACATCCCTATATCAACGAATCAGAAGTTTAGTGTAGGAAATGCTTAGAATTCAAGTTTTTAAAATTTACCTGTTTGATTTGTTTTTGTTCCAAGGTTCTTGTCTTCTGTTGCAGCTGTAGTATAGTAGCATCTTGATTCCGGACACGGTGCCCAAGCTTCTCCAGTTGAAGTCTCAAAGATACTACATCCTCACTTGATGTTTCATCTAGTGAAGTCAGATTTACATTCTTAAGGCACTTTGAAGTAGATAGGTCAAACACTTGATTAGGATTTGGAACAAGTCCCAAGCCATGTACATGGCCAGGCTTTTCTTCTCCTAATATTTTACTAAGTGCATCTCCTTTCCATGCAACCTTTCCTTGATTGGTCTCGCTAAACCTGGCTGCTGCGTTATAAGTTCCTTCAAATCCCCCTATACATAGCACCAATATGAATTAAAATAACATGAAAAATATAGTGATGTAAACAATCAAAGTCAGTTTCAAAAAAACACAAGCAAAGTCAAGCATTTACAAATAATGTACCACATGTGCATTTGTGTTCTTCTCGCTTTTAGTCCGTGTGTATGGATATACAAAACAGCCCTGTGAGGGTATTTCTTTTCAGGATCTTTTTCCTCTGTGAACATGAAAATGGATATAAAGAACTTAATAATCACTACCATATAGATGCAGCAAGAGTACACAGTTAGAGGTGTAAAAATTTACCAACTCCCTCTGCTCCGAGCAAAACTCTTTGTTCCAAATTGTATGTGTTGACTTCTTCTTTGTACAGTTTATTCTGTTTTTCTTACTTATATCCTATCATATAATGATGAAATAGAGAAAAGCATTTAAGTTCCACAAAATGTTTACAAAATCTACTGGGCATCGAAAACACATAAATATAAATCCAACAATATCCATGTACCAGTGCTTTTTGTGTCGTCCAATTATCAACAAGCGCAATCCACTGATCAGGAATTATACCGTTAGGAACATTACTGTGGTTAACTTTTGTGCTCTTATGCTCATCAAAATATATTGATTTCAGATTAGACTTGTGCTGCCTCCATCTCTCTCCAATGGTTCGAAGTATCCATTTTTCCATGCGAGAAGGGTACAGGAATCTCATCTGCATATACCAATAACAAAAGACATAAGTAAAAAGGAAAGTAAAGTATCAAAAGTTACCAACAAGGTTATACGGTGTCTAGCTGAACTACGTACCTTCACTTGCTTAAGTATATCCTTCTTATTTTTTTGTTCATCAGTGTTTTTTTCTTTCTTTCCTATTAGAAGTCTCCAATCCTTGTAGCTCAAGCTACACAAGCAACCATTCCTAGCCACCATGCCAAGAAATTTTCCTAGAAATCCAGCCTCTAATCCAATTTGGTTGATCGAACTCATTGCATCTAACCACGATTCTATGACCTCTTGGAAGGTTCCAAATATCATTCAATTTTGTCTTTCCACGCTTTACTCTGTCCTCAGTTTCATCTATGCAGTGTTACATTGCACAAAATATTCAATGATAAACACTTTTACAGATAACACGTTATGTTAGTAATAAAAATAATTTAAAGTAGGTTAGTAAGTACCGTGGAAATTAACCTCAATATCACCATCACTATCGATCTGATCTCCTCTAGCACTTGGATGAAGTTCAGATGCCTCAGTATTTTGTCCATGGCTCTCTTGTCCAATATGCTCTTCTGACATATATTCATCATGGCTCTGAATTATGAGTTTTCTTCTACCCCTTGCCATAGCCACTGCACAACATCATTAATGAAGTAAAAATAGTCACCAAATAGTTTCTAGCAAAAAAATGGAACAGAGAAAATAGTAAAACAACCTTCAACCATTCCTCGAAATATTCACATCGATAGGCATCTCAGTTCTCAGCAGAAATACAAACAAACTTAGAGTAGAAATAGATTGGACCCAATAGATCTACTTGTTTCAGTGGGTGATCAAATACAATTTCATTTGGCAAGCAAAGACCATGGAAATCTAGAACATTACTAATATTAGGAATTAGCCCTGTTGTATTCAGAAATAGATGGGTACAAACACATCATAAATTAGAGTAGACCAGCTGAGTCGGAGAGAGTTGGAATTTCCTGATTTCCTCGGTTCGGTTCAGACTTCAGAGCGCTCAGCGCTCAGCCCTCGCGATCGCCGATCCGGCCCTCACCCCTCGGCTCACTCGCGCAGCGCTCACCTCCTCCGTCCTCCCCACGCCCCGCTCGCGCGCTCCGTGCTCGGGCGGTGGGGCGCGGCGCGCGCTGAGTCGATCTCGCAATGGGCGGTGGGTGGGTTGCGAGTTGGATCCGCGCGCGCCACTCTGATGGATCCCGCTCCACAGCAGGGCAGATGCAGGGAGATGTGGAGTTGTGCGATGGGAAGAAGGAACCCACGATCTTTTTGCGTGGAATAAGGAGCTGATGGGATTCAGTTAGCGAAATGGTGAAATACTATTTTGTTACACGGCTCCTCTTTAATCTCTATGGAAGGTGGGGTCACTGTGAGGCACCCCAACTATTACTGTGGTTTGCAATTTGTGGCAGCCAAAAAATGGAGAGAAGCAGATTTGTGTGAGAAAAAATGGAGGGAAGCCAAAAAAAACTAAGGTAAAGAAAGGCGAGAGTTAAAAGGGCAAAAAAAAAAGAATATGATGATATTATATTACTATTATACCTTGCATTAGAATTAAAGCGAGTCATCAACTAATTAAAGTAATAGAAAATTAAGGAATTTAATGGTTAGTCCAAATATAGTTTTTTGGATGGACTATTTAAGGACATCTCTTATAGTTCCTCTATCTAAGCTTCATTAGAGTCAAAATTTTAGTTTCCTACCTCCGTCCCGTAAAGTAAGTGCTTATATGATTCAAAATCTATCCCACAAAGGAAAAATATTATAGCTCAGCTTTTCAGATGGATTTATTGGTTTATTAGGATGAAGCTTAGCTTCTCACCTCGCCGGTCGATTTCCCATTTTACAGTAGGTAGTGAATACACCGTTTGGCTGTATCAACACGCAGTTATTCTCCGAATGAGCTGAAAATTTCACGCTGGACTCCCACCTGCACCGTTGACATGGTTCATTCTGTACAGCGCATGAGAAATCATGGAAGGTAGTGAGTACACCGTTTGGCTTTATCAACATATACAAGCGAGCAGTTGTTCTCCGAATGCGTTGAAAATTTCACGCTGGACTCCCACCTGCACCGCTGACACGCCATTGCAATTCGCCACCATAGTTCATTCTGCATGCGCATGAGAAAACATGGAAGGTAGTGAGTACACCGCTTGGCTGTATCAACATATACAAGCAAGCGTTGTTCTCCGAATGAGTTGAAAATTTCACGCTGACTCCCACCGCACCACGACACGCCATTGCAATTCGCCATAGTTCATGTTGGATTATGTGGGCCAAGCCCATATAATAAGAATAATTCCTATTAAATCTCAAAGGCCCACTCATGCAAAGGAGGCATGCATGTGACCTTTAGTACCATATTGCTAGTTCTAGGAGAGGAAGACCACCTTAAAAGGGATGGTGCACTCCTAGTCACTTGAGGCATGTGTGGAGAGAACTAGAGGATAACACGCGCTGCCGCTTCGCCTCGCCCGGGCCGGGCCGGGCTGGGCTAGGCTGGCGGCGCGCGGCGCACGGCACTGCGTGAATGGTCCGCCAAAATCCGCTCCAGTGCTTGCAGACGCGCTTCCTTTGCGCTTTATCTTTTGCTGTTTTGTGTGGCGGTGAATCCGGATCGGTTACGCGACTAATCCGGTTCGATTACGAGTTATGGAGAACGTCAGCGCGCTTGATCACGCGCCCCGGTTTTCTATAAATACGAGTCGCCGCCTCCATACAGCATTACGCGAAAATCAATCTAGGTTTTGCCTCCTCCATCCATTGTGCTGCGCCGCCCCACGTAGTCTACTCCGCCCCGTCCCGCGGCGTGCACCGCTGCTCGAGAGCAGGTCTCCGAACCGCCACCTTCAAGTCCTGCACCGGAGAGGGCGAATAAGGTTTTTGGAAGCGCTCGCGCGATCGCCGCTGTAGCTCGCTCGTCTTCCTCGCTGCTCGGCCGCGAATCGCCATCGACTTCGTGTCATCTCTCACCGTGCTCGGCGTCTACATCGGCAAACCGATCGTAACAGAACCATCGGCACGTAATGCCATGTTCTCAGATAGATCTGTTCATGTACGCTTTTCGTTTACATGTCTAGATCTTTTATGCCCGTGATGGTTCTCGTTATTTTACGTGCATGATGTCATGATTTATTTATGGAATAAATTAAACCTACATGTGCTTATATATTCAACAATCGAAAAACCTTATTGTAGGCATTGTGGTTTTACTATGGCTGGATTTGCCGATGCACTGAGGCCGGATAAATTCTCCGGTGTGCACTTTAAGAGATGGCGATCGTGGTCACTCGTGGCTTATCGCTATGAATGTATTCGGGTTAGTAATGGCAAGCCTGAAGGTGTTCTTGATGCTGAAAAGCAGAAAGAATTCGAGGCTGCCACTACTCTCTTTGTTGGATGCATTCTTAGTGTTTTTGCTGACCGTCTGCGCGAGGTGTATATGCACATGACAGACGCGAAGGAGTTATGGGATGCACTGAATTCCAAATACGGTGTTATCGATGCCAAGAATGACATGTATGTCATGGAGCAATTTCATGACTACAAGATGGTTGATAACCGCTCGTAGTAGATCGAGCTCATGAGATACAGGCCATTGCCAAGGAACTCGAACTCCTGAAGTGTGCCTTACCCGACAAGTTTGTGGCTGGATGTATTATTGCGAAATTACCTTCTTCATGGAGGAATTTCGGAACAGCACTCAAACACAAGAGACAAGAATACTCTGTTGAGAATCTGATTGGGTCTCTTGAAATTGAGGAGAAAGCTCGGGAAAAGGACGCTGTGTCTAAGGGTGATGGAGGGCAGTCTAGTGCCAATGTGGTACAGAAACCCTCAAGCAAGAACAAAGGGAAATTTGTTAAAGCCCAACAGACAACCAACTTCAAGAAGAAGAACAACAACAACAATCAGGATGATAGAACTTGCTTTGTGTGCGGTGAGCCTGGTCACATGGCCAAGAAGTGCCCACAACGCAAAGGAAAGAAGGCACCTGCAGGACAGACTTCTAAGTCTGTCAACGTGACCATTGGCAAGACTGGAGATGGGACTGGGTATGGTAATTTACCTCATCGTTTTTTCAGTTAGTCAATCTACCAATTGGTGGATTGATACAGAGCTAATGTACATGTGTGTGCTGATATTTCGTTGTTTTCTTCTTATCAGTCGCCCGAGATTCCTCCGCCCTAATGGGGAATGGGTCACATGCTACTGCTCATGGTGTTGGCACGGTAGATCTGAAGTTTACTGGGAAAGATCGTGCACCAAGAACGTGCAGCATGTCCCTTCTATAGACAAGAATCTCGTTAGTGGCTCCCGCTTATGTAGAGACGGGCTTAAGTTGGTATTTGAGTCTAATAAAGTAGTCGTGTCTAAACATGGACATTTTATTGGTAAAGGCTATGAGTGCGGAGGCTTGTTCCGCTTTTCCTATCGATTTTTGCAATAAGATCAGAAACCATATTTGTGGCGGTGTGGATGATGAGGCTAATGTTTGGCACTCACGTCTATGTCATATTAATTTTGGTTTGATGTCTCGGCTTTCCAAAGATGAATTTAATTCCAAACGTTTCCATCACCAAAGGTTCTAAATGCCATAGCTGTGTGCAATCAAAGCAACCTCGTAAGCCTCACAAGGTCGCGAGGAGAGAAACTTGGCACCACTAGAACTCCCGCATTCAGATCTTTCGAGATGAATGGCGTGTTGACGAAGGGTGGAAAACGATATTTCATGACATTGATTGATGATGCAACTAGGTTCTGTTATGTGTATTTATTGAAAACGAAAGATGAGGCTTTAGACTATTTTAAAATCTATAAGGCGAAGTTGAAAACCAGTTAAATAGAAAGATAAAAGACTTAGGTCGATCGTGGTGGAGAGTATTTCTCAACGAATTTGACTTATTTTGTGAGGAACATGGCATTATACATGAGAGGACGCCTCCTTATTCCCCGAGTCAAATGGGATCGCGAAAGGAAAACCGCACGTTGATCGACTTGGTGAATGCCATGTTAGATATCGCGGATTACCTAAGGCATGGTGGGGAGGCTTTGCTAACGCCTAATCACGTATCAAATAGAGTTCCTAACAGAAATAAGGACAAAACACCATACGAGGTATGGATTGGGAGAAAACCATCACTTTCTTACTTGCGTGCACTGGGTGCTTGGCGAAAGTTAATGTGCCAATAACTAAGAAACGCAAGCTTGGACCTAAAACGTGGATCGTGTTTTTCGGGATATGCTAATCATAGCATTGCCTATAGATTTTTATAATTAAAACTGAGGTACCGACATGCATGTTGGTACAATTATGGAGTCTCGAGATGCAACATTCTTTGAGAATATTTTTCCTATGAAGGATACACATAACACTACTAGTCAACCTTCTGAAATAATTCCCAGTTCAATCACATCACCAACCTTTTGAACATACACATGAACTTGTCAATGAGGAGGATGATGTGGAGCTCCTAGAAGGAGCAAGAGACAAAGGATATTCAAATCCTTTGGTGATGATTTCACTGTGTACCTTGTGGACGACACTCCCAAGTCTATTTCGTGCGTATGCATCCCCGATGCAGACTCATCGGAAGGAGGCTGTCCAGAGGAAATGGATTCCATTATCGCTAATGGAACTCGGGAGCCGACAGATAAACCTTATGGGTGCAAACCTGTATGGTGCAAGTGCGTGTTCAAAAGAAGCTTAGGCCGATGGTACTATTGAAAATATAAGGCTCGGCTTGTTGCCAAGGGCTATACTCGAAAGAAGGCGAAGATTTCTTTGACACTTACTCACCTTGCTAGACTCGACCACAATTCGAGTACTACTTGCTTTGGCTGCCTCACATGGTCTTCTCGCTCATCAAATGGACGTTAAGACAGCTTTTCTTAACGGAGAGCTGGATGAGGAAATTTACATGGAACAGCCTGATGGATTTGTAGTAGAAGGTCAAAAGGCAAGGTGTTAAAACTGTTGAAATCTTTGTATGGTCTGAAACAAGCCCCTAAGCAGTGGCATGAGAAGTTCGATAGAACACTGACATCTGCAGGCTTTGCTGTCAATGAGGCAGATAAATGTGTATACTATCGTTATGGTGGGGGTGAGGGAGTTATTCTATGTTTGTATGTGGATGACATCTTGATTTTTGGAACAAACATTAGTGTGATAAATGAGGTCAAATCATACTTGTCTCAAAACTTTGATATGAAAGATCCGGGAGTGGTGATGTTATTCTAAACATTAAATTGGTTAGAGGTGAGGATGGGATTACACTTTTGCAATCTCATTATGTGGAAAAGGTCTTGAGCCGCTTTGGTTTTTCTGACAGCAAGCCTTCTCCAACACCTTATGATCCTAGCGTGTTACTTCGTAAGAATAAGAAAATTGCTAGAATCAGCTGGAATACTCCCGATAATTGGCTCACTAATGTACCTAGCTAGTGCAACAAGGCCGACATCTCCTTTGCTGTGAGCAAATTGAGTCGGTTTACATCTAACCCGTGAGATGATCACCGGAAGGCGCTTGAGCGAGTGTTGCGCTATCCGAAAGGTACCTCGAACTTTGGACTTCATTATACCGGGTACCCATCGGTGCCGGAGGGTTATAGTGATTCCAACCGATCTCTGATGTCGATGAGATCAAAGCCACTAGTGGATATGTTTTCACTATTGGTGGTGGTGCTGTTTCATGGAGGTCTTGCAAATGCACCATTTTGACGAGGTCAACCATGGAAGCGAGCTTGCGGCACTAGACACCGCTATTGTTGAGGCGAATGGCTACGAGATCTATTGATGGATCTACCTACGGTGGAAAAGCCGCGCGCTATCCTTATGAATCGTGATAATCAAACCGTTATCGCTAAAGTGAACAGTTCTAAGGATAATATGAAATCGTCCTGCATGTTAAGAGACGATTGAAGTCTGTCAGAAATTGAGAAACTCCGAGTTATAACCTTGGATTACATCCAAACAGATAAAACTCGCGATCCTTTACAAAGGGACTATCACGAATGTGATAGATAGTGCATCGAAGGAGATGGGTATGAGACACATGTGAGTTATCTATGGTAGTAACTCAACCTATGTGATCGGAGATCCCGTGAATTAGGATCTGGGAAAACAAGCCATTAGTTAATCGTAGGAGAGTAATTTCAACCTCTCTATGTGAAGATGCAATACTCTCGAAACTGCAAGGCAAAGTTGACTAAGGTCTTAATGTGTTCCATTGGCTTTTAGAAGCGAAGACGCTATCTCGCAGAGCGTTCTTGAAAGAACACACCTATATGAGCCCGATCATTAGTCGCAGCTATGGAGATCTTGGGTAATCTCCTACTAAGCTCATGAAGAGACCAAGGAGTATGACTTATACGCTCCAACCGAGGGGTAGCCTCATCGCGGCCTAGTATCGCTTAAGTCTTTAAGTGAAGCTTGCTTGCACCAAACTTGCAATTCAAGGCATAGTCCATTGTTCAAGTTGTGAGTAAGTGTAGCTTGAGTTCTAGGTGGATGTTCAACCTAAGCGGTCTCCATCGAAATACCGATATATAAACAAGACATTGGAATTCAGCAAATCTCTGTGGGACTTTGAGATCTGGTGGGGATTGTTGGATTATGTGGGCCAAGCCCATATAATAAGAATAATTCCTATTAAATCTCAAAGGCCCACTCATGCAAAGGAGGCATGCATGTGACCTTTAGTACCATATTGCTAGTTCTAGGAGAGGAAGACCACCTTAAAAGGGATGGTGCACTCCTAGTCACTTGAGGCATGTGTGGGAGAGAACTAGAGGATAACACGCGCGCTGCCGCCGCGCCGCCGAGCCGGGCCGGCTGGGCTGGGCTGGGCGGGCGGCGCGCGCGCACGGCACTGCGTGAATGGTCCGCCAAAATCCGCTCAGTGCTTGCGCAGACGCGCTTCCTTTGCGCTTTATCTTTTCCTATTTTGTGTGGCGGTGAATCCGGATCGGTTACGCGACTAATCCGGTTCGATTACGAGTTATGGAGAACGTGCAGCGCTTTGATCACGCGCCCCGGTTTTCTATAAATACGAGTCGCCGCCTCCATACAGCATTACGCGCGAAAATCAATCTAGGTTTTGCCTCCTCCATCCATTGTGCTGCGCCGCCCCACGTAGTCTACTCCGCCCCGCCCGCGGCGCACCGCTGCTCGAGAGCAGTCTCTCGAACCGCCGCCAAGTCCTGCACCGGAGAGGGCGAATAAGGTTTTGGGAAGCGCTCGCGCGATCGCCGCTGTAGCTCGCTCGTCTTCCTCGCTGCTCGCCGCGAATCGCCATCGACTTCGTGTCATCTCACCGTGCTCGCGGCGTCTACATCGGCAAACCGATCGTAACAGAACCATCGGCACGCAATGCAGTCATGTTCTCTGATAGATCTGTTCATGTACGCTTTCGGTTTACATGTCTAGATCTTTTATGCCTCGTGATGGTTCTGTTATTTTGCGTGCATGATGTCATGATTTATTTATGGAATAAATTAAACCTACATGTGCTTATATATTCAACAGTTCATTCTGTACAGCGCATGAGAAATCATGGAAGGTAGTGAGTACACCATTTGGCTGTATCAACATATACAAGCGAGCAGTTGGTCTCCGAATGAGCTGAAAATTTCATGCTGGACTCCCACCTGCACCGCTGACACGCCATTGCAATTTGCCGCCATAGTTCATTCTGTACAGCGCATGAGGGCTCTAGGCATATGCCCGCTTTTGTTAACCATTTTCATATGCGGCCATTCTAAGGTGGCCGCCACTATTAATCGACTATTAATAGAGGTGGACATTCTAAGGCAGCTGCCTCTATTAAGCAATTAACGGAGGCTCACTTCTTAAAATGAATGCCTTTGAAAATGACTATTAATTGAGACGAACATTCTAAAGGTTGGTCAGTAGAATCGATTAAGAGAAGTGAGCATTCTAAGGGCCCGCCTCTTGAATATCTTGGATGAAGACACACTTTTTTATCAAAATTGTAGAGCTTGATAAGATTTAAAACTTTGTAGTTGAAACTTTTTCATTAGATATCATTTAGGGGCTTCAAACTTTGTAGAGCTCGATGATATTCAAAACAAGGTTACGAAATGTTGATAAAAAAATAATGTCCTACATATGCTAACAAATCAATGTGTAGTCTAATGGTAAAGAGGTGTTCAGTTTGTTGAGGGTTGTGGGTTCAAATCTTGAAAGGCATTTTTTTTTGTTTTTTAGAAATCGCACCTAAGCTGTGGCGCACCTGTAGCCATTTGATTTCAGTCTTATACCTTCACAGTGTTAATATTTTTGTAGTTTTTTTTTCAATATTTCCTGCCGACAGAGATGATGGGCCTGTTGCCACTGGATTTATGATGGACATATAAACAATTATATTATGAAATCTCAAATTTCAAATGTAATTTCAAATGTCAAGCCTATTCTTTGGGCTGCAAGAACCAAGAAGCCAGTTGCAGGGTCTAATGAATCTTCAGTATACATCATAAGAGGCCACCAATTCTTATGTTAATTTCAGCACCACAACATAATGGTTCGATTCGTAAACCGCATCAAGTAGAAAGCTAGCTCCACTTGTTGTGAGTACAATATTTGTCCACAAACATAGTTGCACGCTGCGAGAAACAACATGAGAATAAAAAAGGAAAAAGGCATGATTCACATTATGCAACTTGTGTTGTATGATCCTGGTTATGAGTTGGAAAATTTACAAACTATAGCTAAAAAAATCACTCCATCCATATTCAGTAATTTAGAGCATACAACTGTGCAGAGTCCATTTTCATCATCAAATAAGCAGCAACAATGTGTAAGACGCTAAAAACAAAAGGGAAGTAAATGGACCAGTAAAACTTTGCAGAGCAACCTGGAAATCCCATCATGTGTACCCGCATGCAATCAAGCTCTCGTCCGTGCAACATTACCATATCAGAGTTATACAATAACAGACCATATTTTCTGCAGCAGAACATTCAGACTGCCATTAGCTAGATAGCACATGCTATTGTTCACCACATTCTTACATGCAGAAAAATTGCAGAATTTCCTTTCAATCACTCCATCTAGTGAAACCTGACCTTTAACTTTGGCTTCAAGGACTCTATTGCAGCCCGTGCACTGCTGTTTGCAGCTTGCTGAAGCAAAGCATCAGAAAAAACAAGCTTCACAAAAGAGCTTTTCTACATAGCATATCTAACATGTGAAGGCAGAGATATTCATTTTTGGATTAGAAGGATTGTGTGAACACTGAACATCATATTCTGGACCATGACCTGAGTAATACAAACAGTTAAAAAGAAACTTGTCAGCTGTTACAAAATCTTAGTACAACTATACAATATTGAACAGTAGAAAAATCAAACATATCTGACCTTTAATTTTGTTGAGCTATTAATCTTCTTGATCAGAACTTGTACTAGGATCTACATTTGATCCCTCTACAGTTGTACCCTCTACATCTCTTCTAGTCCATGAATGAGTATTATGTGCATTAGCAAAAAGGTCCCCAAGAATACTGACATGGTAAGGTTCACATTCTACATCATTCCATTCTTCTCCCATTTCAAATACATCTCTAGGCTTCATCTTCAATGCAACCGACCATCCTGGTTGTTATGCTTGTCTTCGACATAGAACACTTGGTCAACTTGATTGGCAAATACAAAAGGCTCATGCTCAATCTGTCACCCTTGTGAATTTGCTGTGAGAAATTCACAAGTGTACAACCAAACTTATCTGCTTGCACTCCTTTCCTCGAGTGACATCAACCCATTCACATTTAAACAACACCACCGAGAATCTTCCATAATAGTCTAACTCAACTATATTAAGTATCCTTCCATAGTAGGTAATATCTCCAAGGATAGGTTAGTATCCTCCGTAAGAATAACTTGATGTTTTTGCAGTCACAACAACTCCACTATTTTGCATCGCCTTGTCATAACATTTAGCTCTAAATCTGAAACCACGGATGTTAAAGGCTCTGTGTCTTCTTGCTGCATCCAATGGGCCGCGAGCCAACCATCTAATGTCCTCATCGATGCTATCGCTACCATTTTTTTGCTCCAACTGCATGATCTGTATCATCACAAAATATACTTAAGTCAATTTTTCCTATTTTTTTGAAGAAAAAACAAACCATGATACCTACATGTTCTCTGAACCAATTAGGAAACTCTTTATTCTGCATCTTCTCAATTGTTTTCAAAGATAGACGACGTTGACGATTTCTTCTTTTGAGATCAGCGGCATGCTCTCTAAAATGGAAATTAACATGGATTCAGTTTTAAAGAAACATATGTAATATGTTGATAGGTGTTAGTAACACTTACTTCAAGTACGGAATGACAAACTTCACAATTGTATAGTACATATCTATGTGCTTGCAGCTTTCTAGATCGGTTAAAATGAAACTGGATGGTCTTCCCAATGGTTTTCCTATAGGAGGAAACAATGAGGAATCATGTCCATATAAGTTAGATTCAAGATGATCCTGGTTCTCATCATTCCTTGATGTTTTGTTATGCTTTGTGGAGAAACCTTCCAGTACCTAGAACAAAACACCACACACTCATCCGCCAAAAATGAATTTGCCATTGAAGCCTCGGATGAGCTTTATTGCGAACATATGACTTCAGTTTACATAGGTACTGCAACATATGGAAAAGCATCAATTTAGTAGGTTATATATAATAAATGATCCAAACAATGAACTTGTATTAGTTAGAATCAGTACTTTCAATGAAGTACATCCATCGATAACAAACTGGTCCACCCATCTTACATTCAGTTGCTAAATGTACTACTAAGTGAACCATAATCGTAAAAATCCAGAGGAAATATCATCTCCATTTTGCATAGTGTAACTTTAATTGAGTGTTCCAAACGGTCAAGGTCATCAACACGAAGCACTTTCAACATATTCCTCAAAATAAGCGCATAACTCAAATATTACTGATGTGATATCATCCGAATAATACCCTTAGAGCAATGGGCATCACCGTTGAAGTAGAACATGGCAATCATGTGTTTTGAGACCAATAAGTTTTCCTTCAGCACAATTTACAGATTTTGATATGTTTCAGAGTAGCCATCAGAACTTTTATGTCTCAAGCACTTTACAAAATGTTTGTCTCTCACTTTTAGACATAGCAAACCTTGCAGTGGCAAGTAGAACTTGCTCAAGGTTTTCTTGTGGGTGGAGGTCCTCCTAATGTTCATCTCTTTGAGGTCTTGACGAGCTTGTAAATTATCTTTTGACTTTCCATCTAAACCACATAGTGTACCATAACAATTTTCAAACACATTCTTCTCTATATGCATCACATCAAGATTGTATCAAGAATATTATGATCCCAAGAAGGCAATGTGAAAAGACTACTTAATGCCTTATAAGTTTTGACTCGTGAAATCACCTAAAGCAATGATTTTATCCAAAATTGGACGGTCATAATAAGTTTGAGGCTCTGCTCCAAGCTCCACTGCTCCATCAAATGAATTCCCATCCAAACGAAAAGGATGGTCAAGAGGAAGAAATCGACGATGACCCATAAAACAAGATTTACGACCATGCTTCAGATGTTTGGACCATGCATGTTCACCACAAGGTGGACATGCAAAATTTCCATGAACCATATGAGAAGCAAGCATTCCCAAGCCTGGTAGGTCACTAATGGTCATTAGCACTGCTCCTCTCAAATCAAAAGTTTCGTTTCTTGATGCATCATATGTTGACATACCATTTTCAAATAAATCTTTTAGGTCCTCCAAAAGTGGTTTAAGGAACACATGAATTCTATCCCCAGGACTAGTAGAACCAGGAATTATTAAAGACAACATTAGATAATGCTCTTTCATGCAAAACCATGGAGGTAAGTTATATATTACCAAAACAACTGGCCAACAGCTATATCTAGAACTCAACATCCCATACGGATTAAACCCATCGGTAGCTAAGCCAAATCGAATATTCCGTGCATCTGACTCAATTTGTGGAAACTTTTTATCGAAGTCCGTCCATGCTGGGGAGTCAGCTGGATGTCGTAGCGCACCATCCTTGATGCGCTCTTCATCATGCCATCTTAGGAGAGGTGCTGTTTCTTTGCACATAAACAGTCTTTTTAGCCTCTCTTTAATAGGAAAGTATCTTAATACTTTACTAGGCGTTGCTTTCCTTCTTTGCTTCTTTGTTAGTTTGGTTTCAGGTTCCATACCTTTCCACCTAGAAGCCTTGCACTTTGAGCAAAAATCATCATTTTCCTTGTCTTTCCAAAATAGTTCGCAATCATTTGGGCACGCATGAATATTTTCATAGCCCAAGCCAAATTTGGAAATAATTTTCTTAGCCTCATAAAAATTTTTGGGCAGTTCCTTTCCATTTGGAATAGCCTTCTGCAAAATACCAAGTAGATCACCTAATGATTTATCTGACCATTTGTTCATGGATTTTATATTGAACAAAAGCACAAGTAAAGTTAGTTGCGTTAATTCACATCCTGTCCATAAAGGCTTTTTGGAATCTTCAACCAATTTATAGAACTCTTGTGCTTCTAAATTTGGCCCGCTGACAGGTGGATTCGGAAGATTTGCGGCATCTGTCATAGGTATGTCTTCATACATGTGATAAAATGCATCATGAAGCAGCTGACTCATGTTATCATGCCTTTCTTCATTCTGAGATTGTGGTTGTTGATCAACGGTGTGCTGCACTGAAGGGTCACTATGAAAATCCCATTCTTCATAATTCTCAAGTATCCCATTGCAGACCAAATGTTCATATATTTCATCCCTGGATAGGAGACTAGTATGCACGCATGTATGACATGGACAATAAATCTTGGTATCTTCGGTCTTATCTTTAAATGCAAATTCAACAAATCCTTCTACACCACTATGTACCGAGTAGAATCTTTAGGATAGCCCAAAAGAAGCTTGATGATTTTAAATCCATTGTGAAACCATAAAAGCTATTGCTGTATAAATAAATAGCAGCTGTAAGTTCATATTTATTTATCATCATATAAATAGCATAACCACATTATTATTATGATTTGGATCCCTTTAAGTTACATTATCACAACTATTTTGCCTAAGGCAATAAAGATCAGAAAATTATAAAGCAGCTTATTGTAAAAGGTTAACCAAAAGGAAACAAGAGTTCTAGCTTCCAGGGAGGAAGATTGCTATTTCAGTTTCAGTTAGATAATTAGCAGACTGCTCCAGCTAGAGCAGAAAATGAGTCTATCAGAACATGTTATATGGCTGGTCGCACTATTGCTTTAGCAAATCGAGAAGTACTAAATAAAAAAATCCATACATATTGTGGCTCACACATATCTGTGCTAGATATTCTATTGATTTCAATACTGAAAATCTCATATAGCAACTTGAGCGTTACAAACACTATGGTGATAATATGTCTGGATCAAGGTTAACACTATCGCTTCAAGAAAGCACTAACAGCAATGCACTACAGAGTACTCAAGTCGCTGCAGGCACACATGGCGCAATTGATCGCAACTCATGATTCAGGGTCAAACAACATGATCTCAATGACAAAGATGGTGTGGTTAGCAGGTTGATTGGCTTAAGCAGCTGGGGTCTTCAACAGTGGCGGAACATATATGGTACTCACCAAGCACTTCAAGGAACACATAACGGCATTTATAAATGATAGAGAAGTATATGTGTCAACAGCAGAGAACAAAAAATATTGAGAGCAACTAGCAAAAAGAACCAAAACACATGAAGAAGAACTTACAGATATTGCACCAGATGACCAGAAAAGTTCAAATTACCAAGATCTCTGTAAGAGGGGGCATTCCAAGCAAGCAATCAGATGAAGATACTCTTGTAAAAATTTTCAAGCTCATAAACAATACAAGAAGTCATCCGTAGGTTTGTTATAAAAAAACATGTGTGTTATGTCCTCGCCATATATACATCAACAAGATATGAAATGCGGACTAGTTTTAGTATCTGGGGTTATTATTTGCACTAACTCTGCATACGATGATCGCGTAAGAAAATGTCAAAATTGAGGCATACGATGCTCCACCTGCAATCTCAACGAAAATTCATGGACAACTAAAATAGTAGCAATCATTCAAGCACAGTAGCTAATGTTTTCCTAGCTTTTGGACCTTATCATCTTTTTCCATCTAAACATTACAGCTCCACTCTCAATCGTGCAATGTCATGTAGAAAAGGTGCTAAGAAAGTAAAATTACAGGATCCGAGAGGAGGCGGACATAGATGTCATTGTTGAGGCAGATGGTGTTGTCGACCTTGGCTCCTCGGCCAGCGCCGCCCTCCTGCGGCCTCCGCATCCTCGGCTCCTTCTTCTTCTTGCTGGGCACCTTGGCCGGCTTGGTCACGGGGGGCGCGGCAGAGAAGAGGCGGGGGTGGCGATGCGGGAGATGCGGTGGGGGGACTGGAGGCGGCCGACGGCGGAGTCGCGGAGAGGCGGCTGGAGGCGTCGCGAGATGGGAGTCGGCACTTGGGAGGGGACTACGGGATTGGGGATCGCTAGGGTTAGGCCGCGCGAGAGGAGGCGGGGCGGGGGCGATGCGGGGGAGAGGATGTGCCGATGCGGTGGGGGCTGGGGGCGGCTGGCGGCGCCGCGGCGGAGTCGCGGAGGCGGCTGGAGGCGTCGCGAAGATGGAAGAGGATGGGACGACGCGCCACGGACAGAGACTAGTTGCTTGGTTGGTTGTGGTTATATTAGGCTGTTGTGGTTATATAAATAAGTTTACGAGGAGAACAATCACAAAAGAGTAGTTGCTTGGTTGGCCAGTGTGTATGTACGTAGCGTGTTTTGACAGGTTGCGGGTTCGAAATCTGTAAACGAGTATTTTTGTATGTAATTTAATTAATGATTAAAGAGCAGCATCTGTGTACTATAATTTAATAAATAATGATTAAAGAGCAGCACCTGCGTATAAGAGCACCTACTACGCCCTGCAGTACGAGAGCACCTACGCCTGTAGTACGGGATCACCAAGTGTAGCTCGGGGGAATGCTTGCAACAGATAGTAAATGTTGCCACATCATTCTTTGCAACGAATAAATCATGTGTTGCCACATATCCATTGCTAAAGGGGGGTTTATCTTGTAGTGGTCCCGGTCCACCTTGTTACCAACCATGATCACCTCCATGCTCACCCTGCATATGCAAAGACCAAAGAATATTTTTACGGCACAAGTTCGTCCAAACTTGACTAACATCAATCCACACATACGCAACACAACTCACATAATGCTAAACAAAATTACCAATTATTCATCATCATAAATTAACTGTTGTTAATTATTCATCACCAAAATATCCTAGACCTAGCCACATGGTCTAACAGCTTACCAACCCGGTTCTCATTGAAAAGTCTAATAGGTGGTCGCGCATGAGCATGGATTATACTAACCTAAACCACACATGCCCAAAAGTCAACTTCCTACTCCCCAAGATTGACCAACTAGTCGATGCCACTTTAGGGTGTGAGTTCATGAGCTTCCTTGATGCTTACTTAGGGGTACCACTAGGTGTGGATGGCCAAGGAGGATGAGGAAAAGACCAGCTTCATCACACCCTCTGGGATGTTGTGCTATGCCTGAATGGCATTTAGGTTAAAGAATGTCGATGCCACCTTCACTAGACTCATCTACAAAGTGCTCGATTCCCAGATCGGTCATAATGTGGAAGCCTATGTAGATGACATCATCGTGAAGAGCATTCTTATGCAAGAGCATGCCACCAACCTTCAAGAGACCTTCAACAACCTGCACTAGATTAGCATGAAACTCAACTTGGAGAAGTGCATCTTCAAAGTGCAAGCTGGAAGTTGCTAGGCTTCCTAGTATGAAAGCATGGGATCTAGGCAAGCCCCACAAAGATCCGAGCCATCCTTGACATGAAGCCTCCCTAGAACATCCGTGAGATGCAGATGCTGATCGGTCGGCTGGCCACACTAGGAAGATTTGTCTCTCGCTCGCCAAGAGGGGCTCCTTCTTCAACATCTCGCGAGGCTCAAGCACCTTTGAGTGGACCATTCAGAGTCAAGCCACCTCGATGACCAAGAACTACCTAGTGTACCTCCCACTATTGCATAGCCCCAAACTAGGGAGGGCCTCCTTGTTTACATTGTAGCAACTCCCGCCGCCGTGAGTGCTATGCTAGTCCAAGAAGAAGAAAAGAAGCAACACCTGTATACTACGTGTTTGAATCTTTGCAAGGGGCTAAGATGAAATACACCGAGCTGAAGAAGCTCACCCACACCATCCTCATGGCCTCAAGGAAACTTCAACACTACTTGGCACATGAGATCCGACTACCATCATCATTCCCAATGACGAGATGCTCCACAACAAGGAAGCGTCTAGGAGAGTAGGGAAGTGGGTTACTAAGCTGGCCCCGTTCTCAATTACCTTTGTCTCCCACACCGCAATCAAGTGCTAGGTCCTGGCAAACTTCATCATGTATGGACACCTTGTGGAACTACCTTTGTCCATCCCGCCGGCTGACTCCCTTTGGATGATATACATGGATGGCTCTTAGTGCTCGGAAGGCGTGTGGGCTGGGACAGTTGCCGAATCCCCTAATGGGATATGCACCTTCTACTCTATCCACCTGGGCTTCAAGGCCACAAATAATGTCATCGAGTACGAGGCTTTGCTACTCAAGTTGCACAAGGCTCGGGCATCAGGGGCTATTCGACTACTTATGAATAGCAATCCCCAACTCATCGCATGTCACATCAAAAGAGCTACCAAGCTAGGGAACCAGCTTTGGTGAAGTACCTAGCCATCGTCCATGCCATGGAGAAGTACTTCAGTGGCATCATTATTTAGAGCATCCCACGCAGACAATCTTGAGGCAGACATCTTAGCAAGGCCCACTAGCATGCAAATAGAGAGACCTGCTGGCGCTTTCTATAAGGTCCTGGTAAAGACAGCGGTGAAGGGGCTCCTAGAGGTATGCGCCATTGGGGAGCAAGATTGGAGGAAGCTGATCATTAAGTACCTTGTGGACAGAGTTGAACCCGTGGATCCCAACGAGGCACGGGATTGAAGAGTGCTGCAATGGGCTTTATCATTCACGACAACACCCTATACAAGTGCGGTGTTTGCCAACCATACCTTTGGTGTGTGTCCAAAGGCGAGGGTGCCAACCTGGTGCATGAAATACACTGGGGGATTTGTGGTCCTAATCTCGCACCCCGTGCCTTGGTGTCAAAAGCCTTTTGCCAAGGATTCTATAGGCCCACTACCCCATGGGATGTGGAGTCCCTTGTCCGCATGTATCACCAGTTAAACCCCAAAGCATCGATGTTAATCCCTACCACCATCAATCACCCTATCGGTTATGAAGAGCCGCCATCAAGTTTACCTTCCTTGACAAAGCTGCCACCTCTGCGGCTTTCCTCACATGCCCTGTGCTAGGCAAAGAACCACTACAGACAACCCGTTACCGCACCGTGTTCCTACGCCACCGCATATGCCGGAGATTCTTGATTTCTGCCGCGGTGAGTTCCCCTTTGCCACACCCCACCCTAGCTCTGCTGCTCCAGCAACCATAGTCCACCCCATAATCTCAAACCACCTCAAATGGTTCTATCGACCCTTGGAACACACTATGCACCCATCATCATCGTAGTTCTGCCACCACAGTGCCACCACCCATCTCCCTCTCTACCCATTTTTGTTTCTCTATCCGTGTTTCACCTTCAGGAAGAAGCACAATACCAAATGGTATTGTGCATAGTTGATATATCCAGACTGCAATAGTTGAACCCGACCAAGCCCATCCACCAGGTTCGAGTCAGACAAAACCAACAGCGCAAGACCTGAGTCCGACTTGAGCCAACCTCCATCTAGGCCAGTTTTTTTGACACTTTGATCTATTTAGATCTGGTTTGCCCTGACTTTTTACTAGTTTTGACCACACCTGAATTGGGTTTTGCATAGTAGACAAACCTTAGACCCCTGTGGACCCTCCAAGCTCCACTGTTCACCCTCCACACTCCATTCCAAGCAATCAAGCCATTTGTTTATTGGTTTTTTCTCTCAATAATGTTTTGGTGTTATTTTCCTTTCTTTCTTTTAGTTTATTTTATTGGCAGGTTTTGTAGCTGTTGTAGTAGATCTATTTGGTGTTGTTAGTGTGTGTACACTAGATTACAGAGAAGGAGCTACTGGAGCAACTGGAGTTGGAGGTGATGACCCCAAAGCATATGAAGGAGTAAACACCGACTATGAGTCGCAAGGCAAGTCACAATCTTTGATCATATTGAATACCTAGTAGCTGGGTATATTATGTATGGGTTATTTTTACATTACTTATTTGTCAATACTTGAGTTAGTTTGTTATACTTTAGATTAGCATAGTAGTGGAAGAAAAACTTCAATCACTTATCACACATCATTGTCTGACGTCATGACTTAATGTGTTGGATCCTATGCTACAATGGTATATGATATGTCGGATCATTCACCTAGAATGATGTTTTGGAAATGTTGGCCAAGGGTGACGATTGGGCAAGTGGTTAGTAATGTGCTATGAACCTAGTGGTTTGCATGTTGGTTAGTTTGAATGCCTCACCCAAAGTATATAAGGACTAGAACCATATGCCATGATATCAACATAATTGCTACCCATCCATGGGCCGAACTTAGCCTAGTGCATTGTCTTACTTCATGAAGTCTATAGGAAAAGGTTGATATCAGCAGTTGAGGGTGAGTCAGAGTAGACTTTCAAGTACCACTAGCCGAGCTACATGACAATAGAACCCATGTAAGCGGTCAACAAACAGAATACCATAGGTCAAGTATAACCTTGACTGCTAGGATGGCCATGACTAGGGGTGCAAACGGAGCGGATACGGATGGATATTGCTCATCTCATGTCCTTTCCCAAATTTTATATCGGAGTCAGAGTCAGACAATGATAGTGCCAGATACGAATAGGAATACGGATATTCTCAGTCATGAATACGGAGCGAATACATGCCGCTCCGAATATGGTTAGTTTCGGTCACAAATATTTAATCGGATAATGCGCGAAATCACATTTCACATAGTGACAAGGACTAGTAACTAGTAAATTCTAGCTAGCAAAGTAGCAAGTAAATGATAGAGGTTAGTTAAACAAGTAGTAGCTAATTAGCTACATGTCACATGGTTTAACAGTACGAATTGCCCATAGCCAAATAGTCAAGTATATCACTAGTTCATTTAACTTCATTACATTTAGCAAATGATTCCACAAGGCCTTCAGTGTCATCGGACCGGATTTGGCAATCCGAGCTCTCAGGAACCACTGCACTATTCCCTAGATCAGTAGATAGTGCTCACAGATACATTGCTGCATCATTTCATACATCGCATGGATCATAATAACTCATAACAATATTACATAACTGGGTTTGAATTATGCCACGTTGGGCAATATTTTTACATAAGGGCCGATCAGGCCAAATGTCCACATTACAATAATATAACAGCGGAAGCAAAAGCAAGGTAGGCCTTTAATCCATAGGCAGCGACTGGGGGTAAATATGTGCCATATGATTATTACCTAAGCTAAATCAATAATTATAGGCACACAACACCATAGTCTAACTGCCTAGGACTCAAAAGCGCAAGAGACGCCTTAGTTCTCGCGTTGTTCCCTCCTTCCGTAGCAGGGGTGTCTTCATATGCATAATGATCCGGGCTCTGAATCTGATTTTGATAATGCGAGTGTGAGCACAAACCACCGTGCTCAGTGAGCCAATACACGTAATGCAAGATATAGTATGCAAGGCTTATCAAGAGAAGGCTAGGTTCTTTTGTTTGCCTGAATTTGTTGTTTAATTATACCTGTAGAAAATCTCCTATGACTTAGCGCTTTGACTAAAGCATTGTGTGTGTGAAAGATTGCTTTAATAGTAGTGATCCAGATACCATCCACCATTTCATGGTCTCTGCACCTATGCTAGATCTTTAGCGTTATAGCCGCTACTTTATCACTGGGACGACACCCGAGCAACACAAAACAGGCTCTCCACGCCTCCACTTTCCAATTTCCACCCATATGGTTTTTGTTTTGAAATAGAACTATATCTCGGTTAAGTTTCCATGTTCGCCCTTGACCGTGGGCATGACTATTCGAATAGTTTTGACTCTGCAGAGTTTGCACACTTTATCCACAAGAGACAGTTCACCCGTTGCCCGCATGATTCCTTAGTCACGTGGTTGAGCAAACCATCACAGTAACCGTTCAAAGTACCTCGCCCCTTCCATCATCTCACCCCTATGAGATTGTCCCGCTTGCGCCAGGTCTCATAGGTTGTGCGGGACGTTCTCCTTCTGAACGCCTAGCGGCTGGCTACCCACATTGCTAGCACGCCACAGCAGAACTTCACCCTCTGCGGATGCCCCATTCAAGCCCGCCACCCAGACAGCCGCTTGCACTACCTCACCTCCTCCACCTATGATGATGACTTTCAGGGTCCGGTAAATCTACTAAACCAAGTTGTACTTTACAGACTTGTGGTTGCACTTGTTTTACACAGGAGGTCATGACAAGATTCAGTCCTTAGGGTTATCTAGGCGGTTCTACCACAAACCACACTCTCGTGCACCCTTGCACCAACCCCCGAACCATCCGCCCAGATAAATAAGCAACTTGAGGTTTTTGGGAATATAAAATAACCATATCCAACATACACCACTCATTACCACCATGACTGCCCAACCAATTTTCCTCGTGATTGTGTGATGCTTGGTGCTCGCACCCATGATTATCTAAGAAATACTAAGCATGGCATATAATTACGGACTTATTTTCGAAAGGTTACTATTATAATTTTTGCTAGGGTGACAAGGTTCACAAATTCAAATATTCCAAAGGAGGTGTAATATCAATCAAGTTAAATAATGGGCATATAACTAGAATATCAAGTTAAACATGTATTTGCATATAAAATAACAGCATGCAATTTGATAATTTAAATAAAAGTAATTTGCAAAAAATGTAGGTTCAACATGATCAAAGTATTGACTCACCTTGGTCACAGTGAGTTGGTTCTGGGTTGTCTGAAGCCTCTAGAGCTGTTGCCTCGGCTTCTTCTTCCTGAGTCTCATATGCTATTTTTAACGCGCGCGCAAATTTGGATAAAAAGGCAATTCAGCAAACCAAATAAACATTCAGCAGAAAATCCAAACAACTCCAATTTCAGATTTTAGTTTCACCAGGTAAACATGGGATTTAGACAAATTTAGAGATTTGTTTCATTTGCTTCGGTGCTGGAATACTCCCAGTACAAATATTGACAGTTTAATCATCGTGATTTTTATGCAATATAATATTTTATTACATTGAGTATCATAGCCTATGGTAGTTGGTTTAGTGTTCACATTATTTAGTGGAAAGAGGTTTATCCTAGTTACTAGGGTAATATTTTATGGCTTAACTTGGTAAACTGTTAATTTCGACCTCATGTTCTAATGTGCAAAGATTCATGATTTATGGTTTTGTAACCTTTTATTTGATGGGTTATCCTTTCTCATGAGGGTTTACTCTAACTATACTCCTACTAACTCTTTTTAATTGCTAAGGATTTTAAAAAGGGTTATTCATTATATATATACACATATATACATCTATGGACATGTATATACATATATATATAATTTCCTGGCACATGATAACTAACCATGCCAAAAAGGGTTAATAAGCACCCCTATACACTAATCCAATTTCGGCATCACAGGAGATTTGACTTTATGAGTTTTTCCCCAGATTTTTCCCTTAGTTTTTTGTGCTGCCACTCATACCACAAAAAAATACACTAAAAAACCCCCCCAACACTCAGCCTGGCGCTGCAGAGCCAGAGGCTCAAACGCGCGCGGCCGGGCGAGTTAAGGGGCGGGCGACGCTAGCCAGGAGGGACGCGGGTGTTACCTGCTTACAAGGGAACGAAGTATCCCTTTAGGCAGTGCGGTAGCAGGGGCCGGGCAGAGAAGGGCGGAGCAGGGGAGACTTCGGTGGTGGCTCGTCGGTGAAGGGGGGCCGGGGAGGGGCTAGCGACAGCCAAAATGGATTCCTTGCGTCCTCGTGAAGACAATGGCAGTGTCGGTGGCGGCCGGGGGTCACCAAAGTAGGGCCGGCGGTGTGCGACGACGGCGAGCTCGGGAGGAGATCGACGCCGACGACGGAGAGGCGGCGGGGAGCCCGGTGGAGGATGCGGTTGACTTCACGGCGTCCCGAGGAGTGTGTAGGAGCAAATAATTTGAAAATGGTGGCGCGATTCGGCGGTTTTCTCGGCGGCCGGACTTGGAGAAGAGGTGGGGCACCGGCGAGAAGAGGGGCTGTAACACCCCAGGACCCACATTACCCTGGGATGCTACTAAAACTGCTCTACAACTAGCCAATTTACAAAATAAATTAAACTGGCAACAATTAGTAAACAAGATAGTATAAGCGGAAGCATAAACAATTAAGGAATAACGGGATAGCGATAGCAATTCACTAATTAAAACATCCTCCAACATTTTAATCTAAAACATAGTTCACAAATTTAACATTATTAAGATAATGTAAACAAAGCTATGCAAAGGTCTAGAATCCTTTCAACTTTATTACAGCATAAAAATATGATTCACGTGCATCGGTGTGGTGCCGTTTCTACCCTTCCCATGCATGCTCAAGGTCCACCAGTAGGGAGGGGGAAACAAGGGTGAGATAAAATCTCAGCAAGCAAACTGCTTAATGTGCTATTCAAACTACGAACAATCATACATCATCATTTATAATTCCATACAACTACAACCACAATTCATGTCCATAATTAATAAACCACAACAAACTTCCATGAATCATACCTCTTCAATTTCAGATTTAATTGGCATATGAGTGCAGTCATTGTATCCACAATTAAATGCAAATGAAACATTTAATCTTCCACAAACTTCAATAGATTAATCATCAACAATTTAATCTTTCACAAATAACAATGTTTATATCCTCAATCCTCAAATCACCATCAATGACGGTAAAACATTAACAAATAAATCTTGTCGACCACTTTAAATCCTCGACCACTACCACTACCAAAAGCAATAAAACATATGTATGTCTTACTTCAATACTTTATTATTTCCCACATCCACAATTGATATCATCAATTACTACGAAAGAAAAGAATCTCATGCCACCATCACAACCCTTACCATACACAAGGGAGGAACCGCATTCCACGACCACAACCACAATCGTCATACCACAATTAGCTCACATGAGCCAATTCCACATTGCAACTATGAAGTTGAATATTCCACAAAATAACTTCTCCACAACATATTGCATATGTATGCAAATGAATCTTTCCACAATGCAATGCATATGAATGCTTTCATGCTATGCTCCACATCACTCTTTCCAGGGCAGGAATTGAGGTGCATCGATTACGGCAATATACGATGCTTCCCGCTGGATAAGAGGTGCATCGATACGGCAATATACGATGTCAGACTGCACGGTCGCGCTAGGTGCGCGACATCCACATATGCATATGACATGATATGATATGATAATCACAAATCACATTAATCCATCCTCAAAGGAGCATCAACATGCTCACGACATATCCACATCCACCACATGTCATTTTCATGTTCCACATTATAACATTAAGCAAGATTTCCACATGTCTACTAGAAGATTATCAACATATCAATGGATAAATTCTTGCTACCATCTCCACAATTAAGATATCATGCAATTATGGCATAATGTATCAAATTATGTTAATAATGTAAACTGAAAGTAGAAGGAATAACAAGCTAAACGGTAGCAACCACCGCCACGCTTACTTGCCTCAATCCGACGGCTAAGTAAAATCAAGAGTGCTCAGGGACAAGACCACCTGTCCAAAAGGCATCTCTCAGCACAAAGCCACAGCATACAAATACGACATAAATAATTAAAGACGCCGCTAGAACCCCGAACCCGCACTTACTCCTCTCCGCTCAACAATTCAGCAATTACCCTCTGCAGCAGCGCTGCTTAACATTTTTGTAACTTTAAAAATGTTGATCCAATACAGAAAACGATACCTCTATGGATTCATCACTTAAAACCTACATTTTTCATGTAGAACACATATTTTTATTTTGATCACAGATAGGTGTAATTTAATGCCCAACACAGACAAAGATCTCTGTTCTAGCAGATTGGACAGCGATATTAAAATGCGTCCCAACAACAATACAGGGTCTAAAATTCTGAATTTTATATAGAAGCTATAACTCTAAATTCTCTACAACTTTCTCAATTACAACCATGACCAAAAATCATTTACTACCACAAATTCACAGATTACCGTCGGTCTGTACCAATCTGCTCGCCTGACGAACAGCAGTATTCCTGACCCTGTAACTCCCAGATCCCACGGCAGAAAATTCCCAAATAAATATAGGAGATGCGTATGGAAGTCCTCTACAACTTTCCTTTTGGGAGAGTCCGCAGGAAAAATCGTTTACTAGGTCAAAACTGCGCAAACAGATGCGCTACGCGAATCAATCTACAGGCAGACAGCAGGTAATCTCTAATCGGGCAATTAATCTATAATCTCCTTCAAAATCCGTGTCAAGAACCCTAATTATTCAGAAAAACAGAGGGTTTGGGATGAGGAAAATTACCTAGATGAAGAATCACCCTTTTTTCCTCCTCTTCTTCTTCTCCTTCCTTCTCCTTCCTTCTTCTTCTTCTCCTTCCTCTCCTTGGCTCCAATGGCAGCAGCACTTGTGGGGAGGTGGGGCACCAACCAGGAGGGCTGCGCCCAAGAGGGTGGGAAAAGGGGTGGCGGCTGGGTGTGGGAAAAGGGGAGGAGGGGGAAGCCCTAGGTTAAGTGGGAGGGTGCGGCCACCCTTGGGCCTCCGCCCAAGGTGGTCGGCCCACTCTCAAGAAGCCCACTTAGAGCTTTTATTTAATTTTTAATTTATTTTATTCATTTTATACTGTTCTACAATTTTTACTTTTCCCTTCCCGCTTTGCCGAAAGACCGCGACTCGCGATTGTTTTAAAATCTTACGCCGTGATCGACGATCGGGTATTACATTCTCCCCACCTAAAAGGATTCGCCCTCTAATCTTGCTCCTCAACCCACGAGACAAAAAGAACAATCAAGAAAAGAACAACCAAAGAATAGAGCATTCCAAGGATAGAACATCCCACGAGAGCAACAACTACGGTTCTCACCACCTCGAAGAACTCGGGTCCTCCTTCTACATTTGAACTTCAAGCTCCCACGTCACCTCCCGCTCGACGGATTCGTCAAGAGGGCCTCCGCATACCTGGTGGCTCTCTTCCTCATGTCAAACTCCGACGAGTCCACGACACGAGCCGGTCAACACCGAGCACCCGCAACTCTTTTGTCGGCTCTAAGCGCCAACAGATCCTCGCCGTTCTTGCAAAATTATCAAGCCACTATCTAATGCCATCCTTCTTATTAAAACATTTTCCTCTATATATTGTAATCGGATAATACATTGTACCCTTTTAAAAGAATTCAACCACAGATTCCACTCATAACATTTTACTCAAGCACAAACAATAGCTTTCACAATTGGGGCTCAACCACAAGAAAATAAAGGATTCTCAAGCAACATACTAGCAAACAACCTTCCTTCAAAGGACCACAATCCAAAACAAAGGATTCACAACAAACCATTCACACTCTCCAAATAGACATTTGGAGAATCCACATTGCACAAGCCAAGAGTGAAAAATCACTCGATGCACCAAAACAATCATTTTCTTTTCCTAACTGGAAAAGAATACACCACAACATATAACAACTCAATTTGCAGATAACCTCTCGCCATAAACACACAGTTTAAACAAGAATCAAGAGAGCATATTATCGCTCGAGATAGTATTACTTTCCCAATCCATTCCTTTGAAAATTTAACTTCCTTGAACCAAGGATTTCCAAATCATCGCCCAACACACCAACTCATTTATCTTAGGTTGGCAACTTGACGATGCGCTCAAACTGAGTACATCATCCACACTCTTGCAGAGAGACTCTCATGTCTCCACAAAATACATTCTAGCCAAGCTCGACCAATGGAATTACTTTGACAGATAATTCCTAAAACACCTCAATCCTTTTAAGGATAACAACTCAAATTCATATCACACCCACAATCTCACCAAAATCAATCACATGACCACACCAACTAGATGCCATACACCTCTTAAAAGACTTTGCAACTCAAATTGATTACCCTTTCTTGGAGAGGCAAAAGAAGTGAATTTCAGCACAAAAGAAGATGTTACCATCTGCAATAAATGCAAGACCAAAAGAAATTGCAACAATCTTGGATAGCAAAAGATAAGATCACAGTTGAAGGCACATGCCCTCAAGGCTAAAATACCAAATCTCAACCAATAAGAATACAAGATTGCCATTTGAGCTCAAGAAACTCTTAGGCGGCGGAAAAATATTGCCATTTGAGTTCAAGAAGCTCTTATGCGCGAAATTAAGAAGTCAAACACACCTAAAAAATTGCATGACA
The DNA here is from genome assembly GCA_036346575.1 of Dendrocalamus sinicus. Classification (NCBI taxonomy): domain Eukaryota; kingdom Viridiplantae; phylum Streptophyta; class Magnoliopsida; order Poales; family Poaceae; genus Dendrocalamus; species Dendrocalamus sinicus. The sequence continues at coordinate 11,889 of JAYEVI010000479.1, read as the reverse complement.
TGACTTCAACCTCCAATACTTTTACCGCACTCTTTCTTTTAACAAAGAGAACAACTTTCTTTGATTACGGCATTACCTTGACAATTCCGACAAAATGATTTGTAGACCACAACACATTAATCCCTTAAGAGCTAATAAAAGCTCTCAACGCGCACTTTGCTCAAAACAATTGCAGCTGCCACATAAGTCATGAGATAAAAAGATCGCATACGCAAATCTCAAAACTTTTGATTTAAATAGTATCATGGAAGTTATCAAATTCTTTTATTTAAGGAACATTCAACATTATCATCACAACCACATACTCGACCATCATGCTAACATCGAATAATACATTCTTAACAAGCATCATCATATCCACAAATCCCTTGATAAACTTTTCCAAAAGAAACATAAGAAATCACTTCATCATGTTTCTATTATCTGAATAAGATTGCGACTACTTAATCTAGAAATCCTAGTGCATAAGCCACCATATTAAATCAAAGTTCTTAAACGAGATGATACTAGAACATGACAATCTCACAAACATGCTAGTATGAATCTCTTATTAGATTCCATATATTCAATTCTTATTGATGCTCAACTCTAATTTAGCACAAATTGATTGTACTCTAGTCATTACTAGCAATAATTGATTATTATTTTATCATAACAACCTTCATGATCCTAACTCGTTTTACAATCATAAAACAATCATGAGCATAGATTCAATATCTCACCTTTCGCTCGAAATTAGAACGAAATAACTTTAAACTTCAATAATACCAGCTTTGTAAGGCAAGATTCTACAAGTCAATACATCAACCTTCATCTATTTCTTTATACATGTTTCAACAATTTAACATGGTGAAAGATAGACGAATCTAGCAATTGTACATGCTCATAAAGTATCTAAATAAAGGACAGGTTAAAGGTCAATATTACCAAGGCAGATTCCAACACCTCCTTACTTAATCATTCCAAACGGTCATATTAATTACTATAGACAAAAATAATTCAATTTATCCAACAGATAGAAAATTTGAACAATCATAATAATCATTCCAATTCTTTTGCACACTCCTCAATAACTCCATGAGTTCTAATCATGTATAGACAAATTCTTAATCACAGTTCTTCCGAAACTATTACAAGGTCATATCAAATTGATCAACTACACTTCCAAGGATGCTAGTTGAAATTAATTATGCACCATACTAACATCTCAACTTGATAATTCATACCTCACGAATTGATTTATATAATTACCACCTTCCACTAAAGCATAGCAAAACACCACAAAGGGTTTAACACTCTCTTCGAAAGGAGAGGAATTAAACTTCAACACTGAAATAATCTAAATGAAATACGATATCTAAGGCTTTCACATATTAATGAGTTTGCAACATAAAACTTTCATTAATAAAAATACTAAGCGAACCAATGAGTCATGTATCACAACAAGACAAAACACCCACGAAGGACCATCCTTTCAAATCAATAATATTCACAAGGAGCAAGAGTGTCTCAAATGTTCCGAGAAGAAACAATAATTGTTTCAAGGGACAGTAGAGACCAATTGCAAACCAACAACTCAGAATGAACCACAATCTCAAGAGAAAATTCATTAATCGCAATAGGCCAGAATTGGCCAAAATCAACTCAAGGAAGTTAACAACCTTTCTTAAGAAACTCACTCACAACATCTGCACTAGTTACTCGAGATAACTACATCGCTAATCCCCATGCTACAAACAAGTGGTATAACTCGGCAATGCTAAGGCAAAAATACAACCTCTACATCTTATCATTGACAATTCTCACTCATAACAAATCATAGGACAAAATAATAATCATACAAGATTATCTCATAATGTAAATCACCAATACAACATGTCAAAAGCATAAATGCAATGCTTGACCCATCCCATCCTATCATGCACCAAGGTGTCAATTTAATAGTTTCATTACCACGGACCTAACGCCCGCTCGATACCAATCAGAACACCCCAGACCCACATTACCCGGGATGCTACTAAAATCGCTCTACAACTAGCCAATTTACAAAATAAATTAAATCGCAACAATTAGTAAACAAGATAGTATAAGCGGAAGCATAAACAATTAAGGAATAACGGGATAGCGATAGCAATTCACTAATTAAAACATCCTCCAACATTTTAATCTAAAACATAGTTCACAAATTTAACATTATTAAGATAATGTAAACAAAGCTATGCAAAGGTCTAGAATCCTTTCAACTTTATTACAGATAAAAATATGATTCACGTGCATCGCAGTGGTGCCGTTTCTACCCTTCCCATGCATGCTCAAGGTCCACCTGTAGGGAGGGGGAAACAAGGGTGAGATAAAATCTCAGCAAGCAAACTGCTTAATGTGCTATTCAAACTACGAACAATCATACATCATCATTTATAATTCCATACAACTACAACCACAATTCATGTCCATAATTAATAAACCACAACAAACTTCCATGAATCATACCTCTTCAATTTCAGATTTAATTGGCATATGAGTGCAGTCATTGTATCCACAATTAAATGCAAATGAAACATTTAATCTTCCACAAACTTCAATAGATTAATCATCAACAATTTAATCTTTCACAAATAACAATGTTTATATCCTCAATCCTCAAATCACCATCAATGACGGTAAAACATTAACAAATAAATCTTGTCCACCACTTTAAATCCTCGACCACTACCACTACCAAAAGCAATAAAACATATGTATGTCTTACTTCAATACTTTATTATTTCCCACATCCACAATTGATATCATCAATTACTACGAAAGAAAAGAATCTCATGCCACCATCACAACCCTTACCATACACAAGGGAGGAACCGCATTCCACGACCACAACCACAATCGTCATACCACAATTAGCTCACATGAGCCAATTCCACATTGCAACTATGAAGTTGAATATTCCACAAAATAACTTCTCCACAACATATTGCATATGTATGCAAATGAATCTTTCCACAATGCAATGCATATGAATGCTTTCATGCTATGCTCCACATCACTCTTTCCAGGGCAGAATTGAGGTGCATCGACACGGCAATATACGATGCTTCCTGCGGATAAGAGGTGCATCGACACGGCAATATACGATGTCAGTACGCACGGTCGCGCTAGGTGCGCGACATCCACATATGCATATGACATGATATGATATGATAATCACAAATCACATTAATCCATCCTCAAAGGAGCATCAACATGCTCACGACATATCCACATCCACCACATGTTATTTTCATGTTCCACATTATAACATTAAGCAAGATTTCCACATGTCTACTAGAAGATTATCAACATATCAATGGATAAATTCTGCTACCATCTCCACAATTAAGATATCATGCAATTATGGCATAATGTATCAAATTATGTTAATAATGTAAACTGAAAGTAGAAGGAATAACAAGCTAAACGGTAGCAACCACCGCTACGTTTACTTGCCTCAATCCGACGAAGCGAAGTAAAATCAAGAGTGCTCAGGGACAAGACCACCTGTCCAAAAGGCATCTCTCAGCACAAAGCCACAGCATACAAATACGACATAAATAATTAAAGACGTCGCTAGAACCCCCGAACCCGCACTTACTCCTCTCCGCTCAACAATTCAGCAAATTACCCTCTGCAGCAGCGCTGCTTAACATTTTTTGTAACTTTAAAAATGTTGATCCAATACAGAAAACGATACCTCTATGGATTCATCACTTAAAAACCTACATTTTTCATGTAGAACACATATTTTTATTTTGATCACAGATAGGTGTAATTTAATGCCCAACACAGACAAAGATCTCTGTTCTAGCAGATTGGACAGCGATATTAAAATGCGTCCCAACAACAATACAGGGGTCTAAAAATTCTGAATTTTATATAGAAGCTATAACTCTAAATTCTCTACAACTTTCTCAATTACAACCATGACCAAAAAAATCATTTACTACCACAAATTCACAGATTACCGTCGGTCTGTACCAATCTGCTCGCCTGACGAACAGCAGTATTCCTGACCCTGTAACTCCCAGATCCCACGGCAGAAAATTCCCAAATAAATATAGGAGATGCGTATGGAAGTCCTCTACAACTTTCCTTTTGGGAGAGTCCGCAGGAAAAATCGTTTACTAGGTCAAAACCGCGCAAACAGATGCGCTACGCGAATCAATCTACAGGCAGACAGCAGGTAATCTCTAATCGGGCAATTAATCTATAATCTCCTTCAAAATCCGTGTCAAGAACCCTAATTATTCAGAAAAACAGAGGGTTTGGGATGAGGAAAAATTACCTAGATGAAGAATCACCCTTTTTTCCTCCTCTTCTTCTTCTCCTTCCTTCTCCTTCCTTCTTCTTCTTCTCCTTCCTCTCCTTGGCTCCAATGGCAGCAGCACTTGTGGGGAGGTGGGGCACCAACCAGGAGGGCTGCGCCCAAGAGGGTGGGAAAAGGGGTGGCGGCTGGGTGTGGGGAAAAGGGGAGGAGGGGAAGCCCTAGGGTTAAGTGGGAGGGGTGGGCCACCCTTGGGCCTCCGGCCCAAGGTGGTCGGCCCACTCTCCAAGAAGCCCACTTAGAGCTTTTTATTTAATTTTTAATTTATTTTATTCATTTTATACTGTTCTACAATTTTACTTTTCCTTCCCGCTTTGCCGAAAGACCGGCGACTCGCGATTGTTTTAAAATCTTACGCCGATCGACGATCGGGGTATTACAGGGGCACGGGGCCGATTGCGCGCTAGGGAGGAATAGGAGCTTGGGCGGGAGAATGGTAGCCTCAGCGGGTTTTAAAGCGGGTGATTTGCGCGGCGCCGAGGAGGGCTCGACACGCCGCGCGAGCATGTGCGGGGTGGTTGTCCAGTGGTGAGGTGCTTGCAGGCCCAGCATGGGGTGCAGTGCGCACACAGATCCGTAGCACGGCACGACCGGCCGCGCCGGATGACCGGGGCATGGAGGCGTGTCCTACCCGGCGGGAGGACACCGAGGTCACGGGGCAGCGCGACAGCGATGGCGCTGACAGGCGACGACGGCGGTGGGGACCACGCAACGTAGGCGGAGGGCACCGGGACCGGCGGTCCAAGGGTGGCGCGCGGGGAAGCACGCTGCGTGCCGTTGTCCGAGCGAAGGGCTTTGTCCTTTGTCCAATGTCGCGGGTGGGGAAGACACGGTGGCCGGGCTGGCCGGGTGGGTGGTTGGCGGCCGGCTAGCTAGGCCACCGCAAGCCCCATTTTCTTCTTTTTTTTTTTTTTTTATACCTATTCATGTCCATACTTATGTGTAAATCTTTAGGGCTTATTTCTTTACATCCATTTCCCACTATTATCCTTTTAGGATATTTGTGTGTGTATATATATATATTTCCATGCCTATTTTTATACACATTTTTATATAAAAATTCCTTTGCTTCTAATTCTTTATTACTATTATTCTGTAACTTTTATTTTTCTTATTTCTATATATATTCACACCTTCACCTTTATTCCTCCATCCTATTATTATTAGTTTCATGTTTCACTCAATATTTCTTATTGGTTTTATTTTCTTTTATTGAGACTTTAAACCAAAAATCCAAGAAAATTCAATAGAGTTCATTACCAAAACAAATATATTCCAAAATAACCCCAGATTTACATATTTCCCAAAACTCAAAATTTTAGGGTGTTACAAATCCACCCCCTTAAAAAGAATCTCGACTCCAGATTCACCTAAGCTGTGAACAAGTACGTAATCTCTCATCACCGATCTTCATGTTCCCAAGAGGCCTCTTTCTTGGTACGGTGGCTCCATTGAACCTCGGCATGCGAGTTACAACAATAATTCAAGGTTTCTGTTTGACCATCAGTCTGGGGGTGATAAGCAGTGCTAAAACCTAGATGGGTGCTGGGAGCTTCTTGGAGGCTAGCCCAAAAGTGCGAGGTGAACTGAGAACCTCGATCTGGGACTATCTTTTTGGGTACACTGCAAACACATGATGCGAGACATGCACAGTTCTACCAACTTGTCTCCTTTGTAGGTGGGCTTGACAGGATGAAGTGTGCAACCTTGGTCGCCTATCTACTACCACCCATATGGAGTCGCACTCAGATTTGGTCTGTGGAAGCCCGGTGATAAGATCCATTCCAACTTCCAGGGCATTTGGTTGGCTTTTACTCTCCTAACGGCACGGTCTACTATTCCTTGGTGCCTTGCTAGCCCATCTATTCCAAGTATGATGTCCAAGGTCTGGGTGGGCAACACTATTAAGTCTGCTAGGAAACCAAACCCTTCCATGGTAATCTCTACCCTGCACACTAGGGTGGCGTGGATGATCCTAGCAGTGAGCTAAGTGCCAGCAATTTCTTTAAAGATTAGGTGGGCAGCCCAAGATTATCCACAAGTCTTTTGGCTATAATGAATGTGAAGCCCTAGAATTTAAAAGAACATGTGCCGGTATTGACTTGATAGAGAACGCATCAAAGAAATTCCTACAGCCTCTTCGCTCTCCCGCGGTGATGTCGTTGACCCTCCCACGGTTTGGAGTTGACGTAGTCTTGTTGGTTTGCGGGTCCGCTTCTTGCTGGGCGCCGACGCTGGCCGCGACCGGCGGTCCCTAGGTCGAACTTCACGAGTAATCGCCGTTGTGGGCATTGCTCGATGAAGTGCCCCGCTTCCCCACATCCGTAACAACTCGCCGAGGTAGGGATCGCCTTAGTAAACCGACTTGCCGGGCGCGTGTTTGAAAAGAGCCGCCGCTGGACGGGATGCTGGATTGGGACTCTTAGGATGGGTTGATCTCGAGGAGGGGTTGCTAAAGAGCCGCTGAATGAACCTCCTCGCGGTTGCTAAGCCACTTGCTTGCGCTGCGCGCCGCTTCCGTGCTCCTCCTCTCGCTCTCCATGATCAAAGTCTTATTCACCACCGATGAAAATCGTGAAATCTTGTACAATCAGCTGCACCGCAGCTCTTCGCTCATCCTTACAAAGAATCCGCCGATCTTCTCTTCATCCGCTACATCCTTCGGGCGAGCGGGCGAGTTGATTAAATTTGGTGAGGTATTCACCGACTGAGAAGCTCCCTTGTTTTAGTGTGCGGAACTCATTCTTCTTCATCCGCATTACGCCGGCCGGGATGAAGTTTGCCTTGAAGGCTGCCTTAAACTCTGCCCACGAAATAATCTTTGTGCTAGCACCAGTGGGGGTGTCCTCATACCCTTTAGCAGCCAGATAATTCTCCCACTGTGCACATGCGGTGCCTCGGAGCTAGTGGGTAGCAAAGATCACTTGATCATTCTTCGCGACTTGGCCAAGCGGAGTTTCCTTTCGTGTCCCGCAGCCAATCTTCCGCCTCTAGGGGCTCATCCGCACCAGTGGAAGTAAGGGGCGAGTCCTCGAAGTCGCCATGGTTGAGCTGTGAGGCCGGGTCGCCGGCCTACATAGATGGCTTGCAGGAGTTGCGCTTGTTGCGCCATAATTTGCGCCATTGAAGGGTCATGGGCGGGGTGGGAGGTTTACCTTGACTTGGGCCTCTTCCCTACCCGCGGCTCGTGCCTCCCGATTGGCCCCTACGCCTGTCATCGGGGTTGGCACCAGCCTGGGCGCAGTGACTCGTGGTGGCCATCCGCAGTGTAGCTTTATAACTAGGGGCTAGTACTAGTCAAGGGGAAAACGTCAATCCCAAATAATCACATAAAAGATCCAAATCGAACGAGATACACAACAAACAACTCTCAAACACTGTGCCATTATTAAATACAAACAATAGATCACATAGCCAACATTTTTATATTTCATAGACCAAGTCGACTTCACGACACAGCTAAGCACTTAGAGTTCCTAGTAGTACGACTACATGACTGGGAAAACTAACATAACCACCTCTACTATGATGGTTAGTGCTTGCACTACACAATACTAGTGTTAGTATCTTTTCAAAATAACAATCAAGGGTAGAGAGAAGATCTTGGAAGGATAAGTAAAGAAATAATACACTATATTTTTAGAAATTCTTTTATAGATTTTCAAAATTGTGACCCTAGACTTTTCCTAATAACCATTCTATGGCTTTACCCTACAAATGATGCTCGATACCAATGTCTGCTGACTCGATTTGGCAATCCGAATATCTCGTGAAACCACCGCACTATTCCTCGGATCGTAGATAGTGCTCACAGGTACATTGCTGCATCATTTCATACATCGCATGGATCATAACAACTCATAACAATATTACATAACTGAGTTTGAATTATGCCACGTCGGGCAATAGTTTTACATATACGATCAGCCAAATGTCCACATTACAATAACATAACAAAGGTAGCAAAAGCAAGGTAGGCCTTTAATCCACAGCAATGACTGGGTAAATATGTACCATATGATTATTACCTAAGCTAAAGCAATAATTATAGGCACACAACACCATAGTCTAACTTCCTAGGACTCAAAAGCGCAAGAGATGTCTTAGTTCTCGCTGTTCCTCCTTCCGTAGAGTGGTGTCTTCATATGCATAATGATCTGGGCTCCGAATCTGATTTTGATAATGCGTAGTGTGAGCACAAACCACCGTGCTCAGCCGAGCCAATACACGTAATGCAGTATGTAGTATGCAAGAGAAGGCTTGGGTTCTTTTGTTTGTCTGAATTTGTTGTTTAATTATACCGTAGAAAATCTCCTATGACTTAGCGCTTTGACTAAAGCATAGTGTGTGTGAAAGATTGCTTTAATAGTAGTGATCCAGATACCATCCACCATTTCATGGTCTCTGCACCTATGCTAGACATTTAGCGTTATAGCCGCTACTTTATCACCGGACGACACCCAGAGCAACACAAAACAGGGCTCTCCACGCCTCCACTTTTCCAATTTCCACACATATGGATTTTGTTTTGAAATAGAACTATATATGGTAAAGTTCCCATGTTCACCCTTGACCGCAGCACGCCTATTCGAATAGTTTTGACTCGCAGAGTTTGCACACTTTACCCATTAAGAGATGCTCACCGTGGTCGGCGAGTTAAGGGCGCGACGCTAGCCGTGAGGATGCGTGTGTTACTCGCTTATAAGGGAACGGTATCCCTTTAGGCAGCAAGTGTAGCGGTGGGTCGGGCAGAGAAGGGCGAACAGGAGACTTCGCGGTGGCTCGCCGGCGAAGGGGCCATGAGGGGCTAGCGACAGCCAAAATTGATTCCTTGCATCCTCTTGAAGACAAGGCAGTGTCGGTGACGGCCGGGGTCATCGGAGTAGGGCCGACGGTGTGCGACGGCGGCGGGCTCAGAGGAGATCGACGTCGCGACGAGAGGCGGCGGGGAGCCCGTTGAGGATGCGGTTGACTTCACGGCCCCGGGAGTGTGCGCAGGAGCAAATAATTTGAAAATGGTGGCACGCCCAGCGGTTTGCTCAACGGCCGGACTTGGAGAAGAGGTGGGCGCCGCGCAGAAGAGGGGCACCGGGGCGATGCGCACTAGGGAGGAAGAGGAGCTCGGCGGGAGAATGGTAGCCTCAGTCTGGTTTTAAAGCGGTGATATGTGCGGCGCCGAGAGGGCTCGCGATGGCCGTGTGAGCACGCGCGGTGGTTGTCCGGCGGAGGCGCTGCACGCCCGGCGCAAAGGCGGGCGCGTAGCGCTGTGAGACTTGTAGCACGGCACAACCGGCCGGCGCCGTGGATGTTCGGGGCATGGGAGGCGGCCAACCCGGGCGGGAGGACACCGAGGGCATGGGGCGTGCACGACGGTGATGGCACTTGACGTATGCGAGACGGCGGTGGGGACCACGGCGACGAGGCGAGTGGCACCGGGACCGACGGTTCAAGGGTTGCGCTGGGGAAGCGGCTGCGTGCCGTTGTCCGAGCGAAGGGCTTTGTCCCCTTTGTCTAAATGTCGCGGGTGGGAGGAAGACACGGTAAGTGGCCGGCCGGCCGCCACCAGCCCTTTTTCTTCTTTCTTTTTCTTTTTTTATACCTATTCATGTCCATACTTATGTGTGAATTTTTAGGGCTTATTTCTTTACATCCATTTCCCCATTATTATCATTTTAGGATATTTGTATATATATATATCCATGCCTATTTTTATGCACATTTTTATATAAAAATTCCTTTGCTTCTAATTCTTTATTACTATTATTCTGGTAACTTTTATTTTTCTTATTTCTATATATATTCACACCTTCACCTTTATTCCTCCATCCTATTATTATTAGTTTCATGTTTGACTCAATATTTCTTAATGGTTTTATTTTCTTTTATTGAGACTTTAAACCAAAAATCTAAGAAAATTCAATAGAGTTCAATTACAAAACAAATATATTCCAAAATAACCCCAAATTTACATATTTCCCAAAACTCAAAATTTCAGTGGTGTTAAAGTGCCCTTGAGGTCTCACATCGAGCTGAGGACATTTATTGCACTGTGCCCAAAGTTGTTTCTCCTTTCCACCATTTTTTGTGTCACAACATCGTGTATTTAATATAGTGGTCCCAAACCTTCGAGGTACACTTCTTCTACTTCTTCTCAAAGATGCTCAACTTCTTCTAAGCAAGTCACAGTCTTTAGTAATAATCAGATGCTTATTACTTAACATAGATTTTCAATTATAAAGCATTCTATTTCTTCCGAACAAGCGTAGACTATAAAGGGTGCTATCACCGCCTTTATCTGAACAAGCATTCTATTTCTTAACCATATGCTTCACATAGATTTTCAATTAGAAAGCAATAGATGTGACAGAACACATGATAATGCAAAATTTACTCAGAAATTAAGCATGCTAGCAAAATAACAATGGACAATTCTATGCTAATCAACTACACAACAAACTGAAACCCGACACTCCATGAGATGAGGAGAGTGATTTTCTTGACAGATCCAAATCAAACAACTTGTTGATCAAGAGTATGGAAAACAACTTTGATGCATTTGATTTTGATCTCATAAGTTTGACAAAAATCACTCGTTTCACAAGACTACTAGTATAGTAACCACACACCACTAAGGCACTAACCCAAACTTAGATCTAATACGAGTGTACAATTACACCGACGCCGCAGATGACCACCAAAACAAGAATCTTAAATAAATAAATGATGCTACATTTCAAGAAGAGACAGATCCCACCGGTCACGGGAGAGGCTAGGTATCTAACTCCGCTTCAGATTCACAAAACTATCTCAGTAACTATCCGGAAAAAACTCTGATAGTTCCGTATGTGTCGATAATGCTTTTTCTAAATCCGTTTCAGATTCAACAAAAATATCCGATTCCATTTCCGTATCCGACAAAACCTTCGAATATCCAAAAATTTATTCGAATTGTATCCGAATTAAAATAGACAGATGGATGGCTCAAAAATATCTACTCCATTTGCACCCCTAGCCATGACGTCTATCGAGACTAATGCTGTGGGCTCTCTAACGATTTTGTTGTTTCTAAATGATTGCAAATTGTGGACATCTTATGGGTAAAGCTAGACTCTCAAATGGTTCTATTATTTCTCAATAATTGCAAGTTGTCGACATCCGTAAAGCCGGGCACTCTACACGATTAAACCTAAATAACTCTAAGTAGCTATGTTGTGTGGTAATTCCTAAACTCTGAGGCAGTCATTTAAAGGAAAAATGTGGCAACTCAATGATGATGTTGAATCATAAAACCTCTCTTGAACATACTTGTTAAACTCTCTTTTGAAACCAAATGCTTTAAAAGCAAACTATAGGAACTAGCTGAATAGCCCAGTAAACCCACCTTGTCAAACATCAATTGGAAATCAAATGTGCATAAACTAGTCAACATCATGGTTTGTTGAGGATGAATACTCATTCTAATGTATTTATTCAAACAATGAGTAAAACGAGGAGGATATGCCACAGATGATGAATACTAATAGTGAAGATACATT
>JAYEVI010000478.1:0-80354 GCA_036346575.1 Dendrocalamus sinicus | reverse complement strand
CCGATGTCGAGGACGTCGGTTTCGCCTCGACCGCTGCGCGCGCTTGGCTGATCGGACGACTCCTTATGCGCGAGTTGTCCTGCGGTGGGCGCGTCCACGGGCGACTCTTGCTTACGTTTTCCCTTGAAGAACGCCCTTGGCGGATCTTCGCTTCGCCGAGCTCGGCACTGGTTGGTGTCGGAGTCGTCCCCTTGCCTTCGCCGCGCATCTTCCTCCGCCCTGGCATATTCTTCCATCTTGTCGAAGAGCTTTGCCACCGTCTTGATCGGCTTCCGCGCGTTGTACTCGGCCATCGGGCCCGGACGAAGGCCCTGTATGGCTGCATTGACGATGGTTGTCTCGTTGACGTCCTTCACTTGACATCGAATCTTAGCGAGCGTTTGAAGTAGTCCCGGAGCTTCTCCGAGGGTTTTTTGCTTCACGGCGAAGAGCTGGTCCGCATCGACCGGGCCGACGTAGTTTCCTTGGAAGTTGTTGTGGAGGCGGACACGGGCTGCTCCCACGCGTAGATGGAGCCGGCTCTATTGTAAAAAACCAGAGCGCCACTCCTTGTAGCACGAGGAGTCCCTTTGCCTTCGTGGTGTCATCTCCGCCGCGGCCGATTGCGGTTTCGTGCAGCGCCACGAACTCACGGGGTCCGTGTCGCCTTTATACGAATCGATGGCGCTAGGGAACTTGAAGTCTTGGGCCATGCCGCTGCTGCAACCCCGCCGAGGCGGACTCGGATCCACGCGTCGGGCGGCGCGGCTGGGCGTGGGAGCCGCGACGCCCGCCCTTTCCGCGTGAGCTCGACGCGATTCTTTGGCGCGCCGGCTGACTCGAGCCTCTTGTATGTCTCGCGGCTCGCGAAGGTCCCCGGCTCCCGCTGAAACGCGTTGAGAGCCGCCGGGGCGCTCCATCCCGGTCTTTGGCGGGTGGCGGTGCTTCCGGCCAGGCGGTCGGCGCGAGGGCGACCGCGTCGCTGGTCCCGAGCTGCGGTCGCTCCGTCGTAGCTACCTCGGACCGCCGGTTCGCCTCGCCGGCGAGGGTTGCGGTGAAGCGGCGGGTCGGTTGTCGCCGCACCCGTGTCGGCGTCTTGGACGCGGGTCCGTCCTTGTAACCGGCGGCGAGGTTGGTCGTCGCGGTGCCGGTGCGGGTCGATCGTCGCCGCGCGACGCCGGCGCCGCCACCGCGCTGCATCGCCACCCACGTCCGCCGTGGCGATGGCGGCTCGGTACTCATCGGCGCTCGCCCGCCGCCTTCTTTCCCTTCGCGCCGAGGAAGCTTTTTCGGTGCCATCTTTTCTTGGTCTTGAGCTTGTCTTCGTCCCTCCCCACGACGGCGCCAATCTGTTGTGGCTACAGACCAAGCAGAGAGAGATGGTAGTGAGAGTAATGAAGTTGAGTGTAATGGCCTGGGTCCTCCCACGGCTCACTGTGCTCATATATATGCGCATGAGGAGTGCTTTTACAGATTATACCTTACATCTGGTTATTCCCTCCAGGGCAACTATGTCATTACACATGGCCTATTCTGGCCTTATGATCTTTTACTGTGCCTCTTGGGGTTTAGGTGGGGCCATCCCTCGACACTCACTTTTCCACCGCCCCTCCTTCTAAAAACTATTTCTTTCAACCGTTTCTATTTATTTTCAGCAAAAAATCATAAGTCATAACTAAAAGTCATTAACAAAATCCAATACGAATGCCCCCTTCCTCTTCCCGAAACACAAGTTGCCCTCCCTGTGCGTGAGAGGAGTGAAAAGCCGCTTCAGGAAGTCGGATATTCATAGTAACTTCTGTCTTCTCCAAGTAAAAGTTAGAAGCGGAACTTAGTATGAACAGATCCATAGTAAAGTGTACGGTGAATCAGCCCATGACACATGTTCTGGTATCTCCACTAACTCAATGGAGGTTTCATTATCGCTTAATTACAATTAAAATTGGTCAGCACCAGCCAGATTATCTCCTAAAAATCAGGTAACTCCTTGCAAAAAAAAGAAAAAAGAAAATCAGGTAGCTAATTGTTTCACCACGCAAACAATTGCATCTTTACTTCTCCTTCCCCGCGCGAGAAGTTCTTCGTCCCTCGCCATATCTTTGGATCTAGAAGAGCGATTGGAGTACACACACGAAGTGAAAAGTATGGTAGAAGTTCTAGTTTACCATTCATCTTCATCAAGTATGTTGTGTCGTGAATTGCTCTATAAAAGATTTAGCTTCGATATAACGCTCTACCTTAGCATGTCTTTCATTGTTAGGAACCAAGCTCATGGATTTGTTACCGACTCAGGTACTAATTAAATTCTAGCATGTCCCTTCTACGAAGCTTTCGCTAATTTTCCCATCTTTTGGCGGTATCTCCATAGTTCTTGATGTCTTTTCGTTAAGAAGCTCGCCGACACCTTCGCCCCTACCGCGAGCCCAACCGTGATGGCGAGCGTGCCGCTCAACAAGCCAATACAACTCACGGATGACTGCTTGAAGAGTCCGGCTAGGGTTTCAAAAACCAGCGGTTATCGACCGGTAATCATCGGTAACCAGATTTTTCGGTACGTATCGGGAAATAAAAAACCGATCAGGTTTTTTTGAAGTGCATTTATATTTATGAATCTTTTATGACTGCGTAATGCACCTCCTAGGGTGGTTTAAAACTTTTTTATACTAGATTACCTATTATGTGAGCTAAATATGCTTCGAAACATCTTAAATTCAATTTTTTTCTTACGTTTTTCCAGTTTTTTAACTGCTTTTTAGCGGTTTCTTTGGTTTTTATGGGTGGCAACTGGCCAGTTTTTCTGGTTACCGATTTTAAATTCAAATTTCAAAATTTAAAATTTGACCGAATTTCCCCCCGGGTTTTTCGGTTACTGGCCGGTAACCGACCGGAAACCGGTACCGGTCCTCCGTCGGGATTTAGGCCAGTACTGGGTTTTGGAACCTTGAGTCCGCCTAATGTAGAGGAAAGAGTGAAGTGAGAAGCAATGGGAATTTTGTAGATTGAGAACAATTGGAATTAGGAAAATGGAATGTCTCTATGCTATTAGTCTTTCCGTTAAGTGGTAAGGGCTACGGTAGGGATGAAAATGGATCGGATAGTTTCGATCAATCCGGATGAAAACGAATACGGATTGTGTTGGATCGGATTTTCTTGGATAATTCTCGGATCGGAAGCGAATACGGATTTTTTTGTCAAAAACGAATCGAATCTGATGAGCACGATATCGGCGAATCACGGATTATCGGATAATACGGATCCAAATATCCGAGATTTTAGCCCAACATTATCTAGCCCAAGCCAGCCTCTCTCATCTCCCTTGCCACCAGCCCACTAGCAAATATTTGTGTTTATTAAAAATAAATTTAGTATTGTCGATAGATTAAAATTTGTTTCTATTAAATTGATGTACTGCTGTTTAAATCATTTTAATGCAAATTTAAATTCTTAATTAATTTATTAGTCACATGTAAAAGGTAGAAATCCATTAAGAATTATTTAGGACATTAGAAAAAATTAACTGCCATTTGAAGATTTAAAATCTATACAATGATATGATTATTATGGATAAAAATACTTATGCTTGTTAAGATTTCATTAATGTTTTGACAAGATAAATTATTTATGTGTTTTCATTGATTTTGGATGTATAGTTTAAGGGATTTTCATGTTCCGATAAATATCCGCGACCGTATTCGTTTCAATTCGTATTCGCTCTGTATCTGTATTCGATATTATTCGTATTTGTATTCGTATCCGAGGTATCCATATTCGTATCCGCATCCGAGAAAAAAAATATGAAAACAAATATGATAGAAACATTATCCATCCATATTCGATCCGTTTGCATCTCTGCTACCAAGGCATGTCATGAGCTGATTCGGCCTGCACTTTACAATGTGGGGTGCCCCACCGGGGAGAGAGAGATCCATGCCATGCCATCTGCTCTAACTGTGTCGCCAGATCTGAAATGTCACGTCTTCTCCCGCCGCACAGTGCACCGCGGGCGATGCATCTAAGTTTTTTCCATATAATTTTTTCTTTCTCAATTGTTTTTTAATAAAATTCCTAATCAAAAGTTTTAATCACTTTTCTGAACTTATTTTATTGATTTTTCGCAACAAATTTTCTTCGAATGGAAAAGTTTTCTCAAATGAAAAAAGATTCGAATCTTTTCTTCTCTGCTATTTTTTATTGTTTTTCTTCAACGGATTTTTTAATCGAAAGAATTTCTCAACTGAAAAAATAAATCATTTTTTTCATTTCTTTGGGCGTCGTGAGTTGCGCAAGCCTTCACAAGTCACGGACGCCCTTAAGATAGGTGTTCTCCATAGCAAATGGTGGGTATTGCTAGATTGGTAACTATCCCTTTTGTTATCCATTTATAAGGCTCCATTCTTTTCATTTTTCAGCTAATTTTTTTATTTCAACTTCTTTCAGTAATTATTATTTATTAAATTAATAAGTTACAACCAAAAACTATAAATCGTATGTCAAAAAAAAACACCTCCAAAATATTGCAACACTTCATCCTGCCCAATGCCTTCCCATCCCTCACTTAATCCCACCGTAATTATGCAAAGGAACCCATTCTCCTCATTCTTCCATAATACACCACCGCAACAAGAAGAATTATCTCCCCGTAAGTTCATTCAGTCTGCATCTTCTAGAGAAATATCTTTAAAAAAATAATACCCCTTGTAAATTGAGGGTACCGTAAAAATTCCCAGGTATAAATCTCTTAAAAATAAGAAGAGTTTATCTAAACCAGTGGTTGAACCTTGCAACAACCCGGCTAAAGTAAAAAAAGATTAATTTCTTGTATGCCATCAGAATTTTGTGAAATCCTTGATTGAGTAACTGACATGTGAGATCAGAGCCCACATATCGGTGAGAGAATGAGCAGCATATAAGAGATGAGGCAAACTTTTGGACATCCCCCTCTTCTCTAGATTAAAACACCTTGCCATGTTGCTCAACTAACTGCTAGGGGTGCAATTGGGTCGAATTCAAACGGATATTGCCATTACCATATCCTAACCCATATTTTTTTCCTCAGATTCGGTATCGAATACGGTCAGCTTGGATACGAATATGAATTCAGAATATGCAGATTTTCGGTAACAGTAAGATCAGGGCTTATACTTGACGGATTCGAATCAGACAACGGATAATATAGACGAATATCACAAGCATACAAAACGATACATTCAACATAAGTTTTTAGCACAATACAAATTCAACATAAGTGGTAAATTGATATATAATTCATTAACCAACAGTCTGACATGACACACAATCAACATAAGGATTAACGACATAAGTGATAAATTCGTATATAACATAAGTTCCATTACTACAAAAAAACAAGAAACAGGTTCAAGTGTTCAACATATGATTGTAGCTTTCCAGGAAAGCTTTATAAACTTTCGTAACAGTGTAACAGTCATTCAGTCATAGTCTAACATGAATATAGGATGGCATGATCAACTTTGTCTTGCTCTTGCAAACTTCCGAGCATAGCACGAACATCATAATATGGTTTCCTGGGGGAAAATAGTGAGTGCTCCTGGAAAATAAGAAATATCAAACCAACATTGAATGTCATGCATGTTGCATTGCTGCTATGGATGATCCAACACATCCATGTTTGCAAGGCAAGCTACCAGATTGCAAGGCATCCATGTGTTTCAGCACATGCTTATGAGTACAAGAATCGGTCACCTGATTGAAGGAATAACAAATGACTAAATGAGCAAAGATTCAAGAAACTACTCACTATCATTCAATCACATTACCACTCTATCATTCAATAACATTACCGCTTTCAATAATCTTCTAAGTTAGCAAGATCATACGTTCAAAGATGTAACAATAATAATTTGTACTGTACTACAATTTTATAATAGAAAAAACTTGCATATATTCCTTGTTCAGAAAACTTAGCCGGTGAAGTCATGAAATTCTGTGTAATATTTCATTGGCTACTTGTGACTAAATTACTACAACACTACATGCAAGTCGTATGTATAATATTCTTGCTAAGAAGAAAGCACTCAAGAATAAGTGCCAACAAAAAAATCCAAAGCTTAGCATAGACTACATTTTATTCGGAAAAAAACATACACTGCAGTTTTCTAACCAGAAAATTAAGAAAAAGGAGAAAATGGATGGTCATTTTCACGCAGGGCAGTATCATTGTCACCTCTAGGTAATAGATGAGTTGCTTCATCTTGCAGCAAAGTACGGGTACATATATATCTTGAAGTAGGCAATAGATGAGTTTCCTACAAAACCGCTGTATAAAATATACCTTCGAAGTGTGGATGCGGCGGCTGGCGGGGACTCTGGCGTATAGAGGTCAAGTGGTGGAGGCATGGAGCCGTGGAGGTGGCGTGCCTGGAGTGGATGCGACCTACTAGAGGCGATGCGGTTGGTGCACAGGCGGCATACACAGGTGGATGCGGCAGACGGTAGGGACTCCGGCGTATGGAGGTCAAGAGGTGGAGCGTGGAGCCGTGGAGGCGATATGACCAGAGTGGATGCGACCAGACTATAGGCGATGCAGTTGGTGCCTGGAGGTGGCATGCCCAGAGTGGATGCGGTGGCCAGCGGGGACTCTGATGTACGGTCAGGAGGTGGAGCTGTGGAGGTCAGAGCCATCAGAGGGGAAATGGCATGGCAGCCGAATGGGGGATTGGGGATTTGGGGCTTAGTTGCTGTGGTCACGGGAGAAAGTGCATGGTGGCTGAATGGGGTTTGGGGATTGGGGCCTGGGGGAGTGGCCGAGTAGGGGTATACTGATATTAGGGTTAGGGGTGCCGGATATCCGTCCAATAACTATCCAACTATCCGGCTACCAAAGCAATTCAGTTAGATAATAACTGTCCCGATTTTGTTACTGAATCCGACACGTAATATACGGTACTGTTATCGAATCCGACTGGATATTTCCTTTTCTTCTCAGATTCGGTAATAATCAGATTTAGTACCGGGTCGGTCGGGATTAACCCAACCCATTTGCACCCCTACCAACTGCAATGCCAACTGCCACCCTTGGTCGGTCACACCATTAGCAGTTGTCTAGGTGGTCCATTTCCATTATAGGTGCAATGGCAAGGGATGTGCATCCCCAAGTTCATATCGACTGCATGAAAGGCAAGTATGATAAAAGAACTTCTTGGTAAGAGTCCAAATACGATATGTAGACTTAACCTACATTCGATACAAAAAGTATATAGGAAACCTAGCACACTCATCTCGTATATGGAGAACTGTTCATACATATGACTATGTAGCAACTTTTTTTAATTTTGGCAAAAATGACCCCCTTCCCGAGCTCGAAAGACGCGGCAAGCGACATTTGTCACCTATCGTGCCACCATAGCTAGCAGGAGGCCAAGCGTGCGTTAGGGCGACGATGCGCCGTAGCAGTAGGCGCTACCAAGTAGGGCCGATGCAGCTCAGCTAGCTCCTGCTGAGTTGCCCATACTCGGCTGGTGCGGTGGCATGTAGGCTTCGGTGGCTGACCACACAGGTGCGTCATGACATGACACAACGTGACACACTTGACAGTAATTCTTGTGGCTCTCTGCTAGACGTGGCTACTGCCCCACACACCCGTGTGGGTCCGTCGGTTGGCAATGCTTCCCACACGTATAAAAGGTCTCAACTTCCTTTGTGCTAGCTCATCTGAAGCCAAGCAGCTGAGTAGAGTAGAGTTCAAATTAGTTTTTGGAGGTGGTTTTGCTATGATCTAGGGGATTTCACAGGTGGAATTAGTGTGGTTCTAGTAAAGACCTTCACGAAGAGGTACATTTCATTAAAATCTCGTTAGCTTTAAGGGTAGTTTGATTGTGTAGAATGTACTCTATAACAATGTGTAGATGACGTATGTGTTTAGTTCGTGTTGATATTTTTTGTAATTTAGTTATGGTTAGTGGCGGTGTTAATGATTATTTATTAATAACCGAACATTCTTAGTTGTACACTGTTATTGTATGTGCACTGTTATTATTGGTGCACTATTATTATTTGAGTATTTATACATTGTTATTGTTTGTGCACCATTATTATTTGTGTGTTGTTATCATTCATATACTATTATTATTTATACAACGTTATTATTTCTCCATCGATATCATTTGTATGTTGTTATTATTTCTACCTTGTTATTGTTTACACTATTATTATTTGTGAAATGTTATTATTTATGCACTATTATCATTTATACATGTTAATATTTCTACACTATTATTATTTACTCAGTGTTATTATTTGTGCACATTTATTATTTCTCTATTATTATCATTTGTACGATGTTGTTATTTTTGCTTATTATTATTTGTGCAATTTGTTATTAAAAAGGTAGCTAGAGTTCATTAGTATGTACATCGTCTGAAATAAGTGCATTTCATCTGCATTGGTGGTAGGTACCGTTGTCGGATATGGAACACTTGTTCGTGTTCTACGGGAAGGAGTTGTGCGAGATGGGCCGTATGGGGTGCACCTTCAAAATTGTGAAAAGAATGTAATTGAGGCTCCAAAGCTTAAGGAGACGGGTCTCCCTGAGCTCAGGAGGTGCATGAGGAGTGCATTTGATGAGGACATTGCTAGGAAGAAACTCGTCGTCGAGGCGGTGACAACCATGGTGGTTGGAGAGTCAGGGGAGTATTTATGGGAGTTAAAGAAGGTGGTTGACAATGTCGCCTGACGACAATACATGGAGATCGCTAGCAATCCGGCTACATCGATATATGAGAGGCCAATAGTGTATGTGCAATTTATTGAGAGGATGGAGGCATTGAGCAGGGGCGAGGGCGGTGGGAGTGGCGATGTGAATTGTCATGTTGCTGCAGATGGTGGCGACAAAGTGGAACCTGCTGGTGCTGGTGGTGCAGATGGTGGTGGTGAAGTGGAACCTGCTGATGCTGATGGTGCGACAGAACATGGTGTCAGCTGGGATGATGAACGGCTATCTAGGTTGGCTCATAACTTTCAGCCAACATAAGGTGCAAAGGATGATAGGCATCACGTATTGGTACCGCGTGAATATTTGGAAGGAATGCGGATAGGAGCCATTCCAAAGAGGAGGAGGATGTCGACACAGCCAGCAGTGAAGATGAGGTTGGTGTAGGTGGAGGTAGGGCGGTGCACCTAACGGCATTATGTGCACCAATGTTGAGTACATCTCCTCAAGATTGGATTATATTGCCTTGGCCTCCCTAGTTGTGTCATCTGAAAGTGGGTCTGAATGGTCCTTCACTAAAGACACTCTTGTCGAAGGGCAATGCTTCCCCAATAAGGGTGTTGCGCAACAAAGCAATCATAAGATATATCGTCTACATAAGCCACATGTATTGAGTGCACAAAGTCAAACCTCGATACGTACGTGATGAAGTGTATGGATGGAACTTGTCCCGCGAAGGTCCATGTGCATAGATTTACAGGCGAAGCAATAGACTTCCAAATAACGGTGGTCAAGGACCACACCTGTGGTCTTGTGGAGCCACTGCATAGGCACCACAATGTGACCTTGTCACTTATCGCCAGCCATTTATCACCAGCCTAATAAGTCATCTTAGTCGCAAACATCACGGTTTTGCACCGCTAATGGTTGATGCCGTGAACCTAGTTGGTTTTACGGTGAGTGTGGTAAGGTGTGGTGGATGAGGAGGGTCATACATGGGATGTACGGTATGTACGAGGATGCATACAACTTCGTGCTATGAATGCTACATCAGTTGCCCAAGCCAATCGTGGGACATGTAAACAAGATGGAGAGGCGCACCCTATGAAGGGCCCCATTGTGCCATCCTTCACTTTGGGTGTTCTAGGCATTTTAGTAGGTGATCGAGGATTCAAGTACTATCGTCCGGTGCTCACGATAGATGGCACGTTCCTCTCGGCGGTACAAGGGCACGGTCTTGTGGCGGTGGCCGTCAAAGCAAATGATTAGCTATGCCCATTAACATATGCTATTGTGGAGAACAAGAACACCAATAGCTAGCCATAATTTTCTAGCTAATGTGAAGCAAGCAGTAGTCCAACTCTGACTCAATGTCTACTTTATCATGGAATGCAACGACAAACTGTTGTCCGTGCTGTCTACCATGCAACAAGGGTCTCAACCACCCTTCCAGTGAAATGACATAAGGTCTCGCTAGTGCATGAGGCATTTGGCGATAAACTTTCACACCTGTTTCTGCAAAAAGAAGTTGATGAATAAGTTCAAGAAACTGTGCATGTAGAACCAGAGTCACAAGTTTAATGCAATATACTGTGAGATTGACAAGAAGACCTCCAGGCATGTTAGTGAGTCACAGAGAGCAAAATCGGTTGCAACTCAGGCTGCTCCCATAGCAACAGGTGAGTTCACTCAATGGATCAACATGCATGCCTCGAACATGGAAAAATGTCTCTGCTTCATGACACGAATGGTGCAAGGTACGGAATTATGACAACTAACATATCAAAGGTGCACAATGGTATATTGAAGGGTGTGCTCTCCCTCCTGATCACTACAATCGTGGACAAGAGTTAGAACTGCACCATCGACTACTTCGTTAATAGGGCCATGAATGCGAAGAAGCACCTGGATGAAGGAAGGAAACTCTCAAAAGTTATGTAGGTGTATGTGGAGCAGAAAATGAAGAAAGTTCATTCACACGTTGCTCGGACCATGGACGGCATCGGGAAGAAGTTTGAGGTCTGTTTGAGGAGAAGTATGTCATGGGGCATGCAAAGGTGATCACAAGCATGCATAAACCAAGAGCGATGTCGCGATTTGCATGTGCAACAAGCTGATGCTCCTTCACAACCTTGCTCCCATGTGTACGTCGCATGCACTGTGTGGCGGTAGTCCTCCGTGTAGTATATTTTATAGTACTATGACATCCACCATTTGGGTAGAACTTGGAATGTTGAGTTCAACTCCTACGGGGACCTTTAGTTGGGGGAAGTGAAGTAGGTATCAAAGGACGCACTGAATCAACCCTAGCATGGCATACATCAGTCCCACCACATCCGTAATGACATGGATGACAGTCAACATGACCTGTGACGAGGGCCACCAAGTGCATGCTATGCAAGACAGTGGCCCTTCCATGAGGAACCGTCCGAATAGGCCCACTTTGTCGCCTGCCTTGTGAACCTATCGATTCATACTACTTGTGTACTTGTCCATTCTCTATAATGCTGGCATTTCCTGCAATGTTAGCACATTCTTTTCGGTAACTTTTAATGTGAATTTTGCACAGACACTAATAGTTCAGCCACTTAAACTTCCTTTTATGTCTTACAGGGAATCATACTACGCGAACAGAAGCATGGCAGATAGGCCAAGAAGCTCAAGGCGTGGGAGGGGATGGTGGGCATAGACTGAGTTTCAAGGTCGTGACCCTTACCTCGAAGACACGAGCATCTACAGTTCCCTAGACCCCGACCCCTAAGCCTTGATCTACCGCTCGAAACCAGGGAATCGTACACCCCTAGAAATCCCCTCCATGACTACCCCCACATCCTTGAGCATTGGCCACAATGCAAGCACAACCTCGATGCAGTGGTGTAGGTTTACGAAGACCATGTGCACCTAGGATGTCGATTCTTTCGCTACCCTCTATTCATGGTAAGTGATTCGTTACCTACATATGCGTGCACGCATAGAACATTTGTAGTAACTCCATCTTGCTTACAGACAGCGGATTGCAAGTTCACCGAGTGGGTGGATCCATCGTATCCAGTACCCGCCCAAGATTACATCTAAAAACTACACATCCACTAGAAGAATTACACGAGGAGCTTTAGACCAAGAGGGTCAACAACGACGAGCTCCGCAGGCAGAGGATCAGGGAGAGGAATAACAAGGAGGCGTGCACATTGGCAGCGACTACCACCCATATTGTTTCTACGCCACTACCACGACAACCAGCCACGTCCACGCCAATCAGATGACCGCCACGCCATGTGGGTGTCGTACGGTTCTACATTTTTGCCCTAGGTACTATGTCAGGCTACACGTGATCATGCATTTGAATGACTTTATTCATTCATGAGACTTACAAGATGAAGCTGTTTAGAGCATCTCCAACAATCCCCCTAAAAACCCACCCCAAAAGACACTTTTTAGGGGCAGCCCAAAAAATTTGTTAACCTATTTTAGCCTCCTCCTCCAACAGCTCCCCTAAATATATCCTAATAGGAAAGGGGACCCCTGAAAGTTCCCTGTTTCTACCTAAGTTTTGGGAGAGTTTTGGGGGGGAATAGAAATAGGGGGGTGTTTAGGGGAGTTGTTGGAGAAGACTTTTTACACAATTTCCCAATAATTTGATTTAGGGGGAGATTTAGGGGGATTGTTGGAGATGCTCTTATATATTATTTTATGTATAGTTTGTGAGTATTTTTTAGAAACAAGCTAATGAGTTGAGATAGAGCAAAACTGAAATTAACGAGTATAATTGAAACAATTTTTAATTGAGTCAATGAGTTTTTTTTTGTCATCCCTTTTTTTTTTGCATTGCCTGCTAGCCAACCAAATCTGCCAAGCAAGGATGGCTCGACAGGCGTCAGCCGAGCTGCGCCGGCTCAGCAGCGCCTGCTGCCACGGCACGCCATTGCCCTTCCACGTTAGCTCGTCTAGCCTCCTGCTAAGCTATGGTGGCGCGACAGACGATATGTGTCGTCTATTGCATCTTTTGAGTTAAAAGAGTGGGTTATTTTTGTAAAAAAGAAGTGCTAAGAGGTCAAAATTGAAAGAAAACGCTGCTATTCGTATATGGATTCCTCGTTATGTTGGTTAGGTCGATGAGTATCTCCTGATTGCCTTTTAGGTACAAACAGTAGACATGGTTAGACTGAGCGAGAGTGAAAGTGCTAAAAAAGTAAACCATATTCTTCAAAACAAATTAAAAAAAAAAGAGCAACGCCACTAAAGGGTCTCTACCTCTGAGCTGGTAGAGCAGTGTCCCAATTTCTTCTTTAGAAAAAAAGAACGGTACGAAAAACAATATGACAAATATGTTCCTACAGCTGTAACAACAGGGGACATTGCTAGATCGAATAGAAAGATTCACATGAAACAGTTCACTTGCCACAGAAATTCCGAGAAATTCTCATGCTCCAAACAGAGACTAAATTTATGAATATTTTTTATTGAGTTTCGTATACCAACAAGGTCATCTATTTATACTTCAGTATTTTTTTTCTTAATGGACGCCAGGACAGGCAGTTAACTGCATGCAACAAATATTCAGCATCAGCTCTTGGCCGCTTTGTGCACCTTTTACTACTTGAGCAGCCTTTTGCTGGCACATAGGATTTTGCTGATTTAGGTATGTGTGTATCTTTTGGTGAAATTGACAGGAATAATAACCCAATGGTTTGTGAACTTTCAAGGTTCCATTCCAAGGATGGCCTCAAAAGAAGCAAAAGTTTCAGAATGTCTTGGAAGGGATCGAGGCCGCCAAAAAAATTGCAGGCTAAATCTGACAGTCGTCAGTACTAAATCACAGGTATACAACATAGTTGTAATGATCCAAAATAACAATATATGCATATTCTTGAATAATGTGTTGAAGGAAAGGAAAAAAATCAATGAACAATGTTAACACTTATCTGGAAAAAATGAATTGACGTGATACCAAAAAATCCTTGGGAAAAAACAAGTTACACAGATTTATGAATTAAGAATTAAAGAACTAAATGTATCCTGAACTCAAAGGACCAAGAAATACTAGTAAATGTTTTACAAGGACTTAGGGGGTGTTTGGGACTGGTCCACAAACTCTGCTCCACGAATTCTATCGTGGAGCAGCTCCACAAAAAACCTAGAGTTTGTGGAGTACCCCTTTAGGTGCTCTCACAACTCCACCTTTTTTTCCTCGAACAGAGTGCGTGGAGCTGAACCTGTTTGGCTAAAAAACATAGAGCGGAGCTGAAAAACGTAGAGTGGAACAGTTCCAAACACCCCCTTAATGCCAGGAACTAACATCTCAGTGATGACCACCAACAACAACCACCGAATTCATCTGCTCTTAAAAGTTACAATTAATGGACACAATTATCTGGAAAAAATGAATTAATGTGATACCAAAAAATTCTTGGAGAAAACAAGTTACACGGATTTAGGAATTAAGAAGTAAAGGACCAAGAAACAATAGCAAATGTATTACAAGGACTCAATGCCAGGAATTAACATCCTAATTATGATGACCACCAACCACAACCGAATTCATCAGCTCTTACAAGTCACAATTAATCCCTTGCACAAGAAAAGGTCAAATGTGTACTAATCAAAATCATGACCACCTCATGAATGCATTTCAGTGAGCTACAAGCTCCTAGCTAGCATCTCCTGGAACCTCCTGTACGACTCCTGCTTCTCAAGAACGAACCTCTCATGGCAGCTGGCTATGAACTTCTCTGCAAGTCTGTCAATCTCATTGCAACCATCCTCCTCCTCTTTTTCATCATCATCCTCCATTTGATCCTCCTCGGGCCACTCGAGGTACCCGGAGATCGGCGCCAGCTGCTCGGCGGGGATCACCGTGTTCCACGACGAGTCGTAGTAGGCTAGGCCGGCCTCAAATGGCTCCACGACGGCGGTTGTCTCCGACGACGGCATGGAAGCGGGCAGCAGGTTGAGGTGCATTGTGATGGAGCTGCTGCTGCTGCCACCACTGCCGCATGGTTTCTTGCCTTTCCTCTTGATCTTCCTCCTCAACTTGATGCTGTGCCTGGCAATGAGGCCGGTCTTCATGTTCAGAAGATCAAGGAGCAGCGACTTTGCGCCTCCGAGCGCTCCGGTGAGGCGGCCGGCGTGTTTGAGGATGAAGGCATGGAGGATGCTTGATCTTGAAGACAGTCTTTGTTGATGTTTGGTGTTGAGCTTTGAGCTTGAGATCGTAGGAGGAGGAGATGGAAAGGGCTTGATATGGAGTAGGTGATCCATGGGGATGCAGATAGCAATGCTTCTCAGCTTGGTGGCTTGCCCTACTGGCTCATATATGCGCTAGCTAGGACTTGGGACCCATCCGCTAAATGCTCATCACATTGGCTAAGAGAAAAGCCTGCTATAATTTACATGATTTGAGGGGTGAAACGGTAAATAACTAGAGTTCATGAGTCATCTGAAGTTACTGATGGTTTCTTTGTGATCTTGTCGCACGCGAATTAATAATAATTTGGTTATCGTTTGTCTTCCAGGACATAGTAACTTCTGATTTCTAGTAACAATATTGAACTTGTTTTAGATGACAAGATATGATAGTGGAAAACAAACAAACTTGGTACTTATTTCAGAAGTAAAACAATTTTACTGAACATTAGTGATTAGCTTTTCATGCCATCCAAGTGCTAAAACTACCATGTTCATGAAATTCTGATGGCTGTTTCACATGTTTCTTTAATTAATATCAAGTGATGAAAAAAAGCATATGCCATTATTTTTCCTTGTGATTTGTGAATCACTTCTGTCTTCTTTCCTTCTCTCCCTCACTCCTCAACTGCTTTTGCTTTCTGTTTGGTCATACAAAATCAGGGGATTCCATTCTTTGTTGGAATGAAGCAAGGAGGTAACTCACAAACTTTTTCCTCAAAAAGAAAAAGAAGAGCACATTGTGGTCCCAATGGACACACCAGCAACTTCTCATGTTCCTGGCCAACGAACAAGGATCAGTTTTGACTACAAAAGACATGTAGCAAAGAAGCCAAATGTTTGTTCATAGCTGCTGCTCATTTTCTATCTTCAAGGTGCAGTTGATGCTCATGCTTATCTCTTATGTAAAAACAAAACAAAAGAAACCAAAATTTCTGGTTCTGCCTGTGACTTCTGTCAAGATTGCATGAAAGTGATAGTTTGTGCAGAAAGATGTTGAGTTAGGTCCTGTTTGTGCGTGTCTATTCTCCCTGCATTATCAGGACCCTGCAGAACTGATCGACAAGCACAATGAAATCAGCAGCAGTACATGAGCTAGATCTGTGACTAACTTTATTATCGTCATCAAGTATGAGTCTGGTGAGTAGTGACCACTTCCACACGCTACATGTTCTTCTTAGTCTTATCCTTTTTTTGAAGGATATAGTACATACTACAGAGGAGCTTTATTCGGCTGCAGCAGTGGGTTGTTCCTTTCCGGTCAACAGCACTGCACCAAAAGGAGCCAAATACATACGGCAGAATTCATTCTGTACATCGGCCCAGTTCTGTCTCAGCCTATAGCTTTCCTCCAATAGACAAACGGGATGCTTATTCGCCACCATTTTAAAGTAATTTATCGAAACATTCTTTTTAAAATAGCTTATCGATTTATCGATATTCAGTTCATTCACATAGACGTTAATGATAGGATCAAAAATCATAAGTCAGAAGTCATATCTGAAAAGAATATTGGGTGCTTTTACGCCATCCACAACGCTGCACGATGGCCGGTGCTCTTGTAAGACCACGTCGGAGCTGAGCCAGTGCGGAGGAGAGACTTGCATTCATTGGATCTGTAACGGAGACGATCAGCACGGCGGCGGGCTCCGGCCGGATCTTGACTCCGGGGACTGGATCCGGTAGGATTTCCACGGTTATGAGGGCAGTGCGTCGGTAATGCAGCTTCTTTTCCTTCTCGTTGGATTTGCTAAACACAATCTACTCTACTTTTTAAAAACAATAAATATAAATGCATTTGATTTCTCGTTTAGATATGATGCACTATTGAAACTAATCTGATTTGCATCAAGTCTATGTGTCCAACGCCTAAATAATATTTTATCAGCTCAGCTCTTCTGGAGAAGGAATATAAAAAAAAACTCGACCTGCGAGGGGGAAGAAACTCCCCGGGTATTGCTTAAGAAGAAGGTCTTCTCACGCAGACCGAGAAAACCCCCGAACCTCTGCTCCACCCTTACACAGCGGCACCATCGCCCAACCTTTGTGAGACGACCGGCGAATCCTTTGGATCAATGCCTTGACGGGTCCTTAGACTTGTGCTTTGGTGTGGTAACAGACGAGGGGATTTTTTTCCCCTAAACCTGAAATTCACTCCCACTGCTGGAGAAGGAATATTAATCCCTGAACAAATCATTTGTGATTCGTCCTAGTGCTCACCAAACGAGTGGGAGAGGTCGGTGTGACCTCAAGTTATGGAACACATCAAAAGATCCATGGCGTATCTTCCACAGAAAGTAGCTGCCTCGTGTTTAAGATTAACACTGACGCCACCCACTCCGGTCGTTTTCAAATGCATAACGCCATTGTCGTACCAAGGCTTGTAGAGAGTTGTGCGGGTCACAAGGGAACAACTGATTGCGTCCAAGGAGAGCATGAGCAGCCAAAGTTAGTACAAATCTTAACAAGTTCTGCTTTGTTAATGATATTCTTGAAAGGAATAAGTCTATTCGACACCTTTGAATTACCTTGTTTGTCTAAAATTCAACCGTCAAGTGCAAATCCGAGTAACTGGCACTACTCAACTGTTGATACTATTCACTTTTCACCCCTAAAATGCTGTTATAAATAACTTCTGGCTTTACAAGCCAAAGCCATTTAGAACAGTTGGCTTTTAATGAGGCTTCTTTCTTTTTGTCCTTCTTTTATTTTTCTCTGCTTTCTCTTTTTTTCCCTCTCTTTTTTCTTTGTATTATTTATGAAGATATAACGGTGTTTTTTATTTTTTATCTTTATTCATTTCCCTTTAATTAAATATCTCAAAAAAACTTAACAACCGCTACAGTATTATTTTAGCTAAAAATTAAAAGCCATTGCGTCACGTGAAATTGGAGTGAAATAGCCTAAGGGGCAACGTAAATAGTTTTAATAGTTAAAAGGTGTCAGTCATCTGATTTTATAGTTAAAAGTTAAAATTTAAGAATCAAACAGTTGAGAAGTGGGTCAAAGGAACTTACTCCTTAAAAAGCAAATGGTTGATTAAAGAACGTGTACTACGATCAACACTCACCATACCTAATTTCCTGTGAGCACCTAGCCCTACAATATCCATGCTCCACTGATAAATTTTACAACTGAGTTTCTACGGAGAAAGAAATGCACTCTACTGTATATGGTGTCGCATTTAATTCTATTCACAGCGCTCAATTCTATTCAAAGCGGTAGCTCAAACATGTAATATTCGACATCAAACTCTGGTCATTAGCTAGAACAATGAAATGGTAGCCGGGCAACCACATGTTCAGGTGCGTTCTTTTGTTCAGGTGTGTTCTTTTGGTTACGACTTATGGTTACGGTTTATATTTTTTAATTTTAGTGTGAGCGTTCGTGCAAATAAACTAAAAGCCGATAAACCACTTCTAAAAGCTATCTTGATAAATTGCTTCGAAATGGCAGCCGAAAAGCCATCCTATTTGTTTGTTCGAGAGAAACCATAAGCTATAGCCTCACTCCAAACAGCTTTAGTTTCTGACTTTTTCTGGATTCCATCTTTTTAAGTCAGAAGCCACTTGGAACACGTCAACTTCTTTTTTTTGTTTTTTGCTTTGCTTTTTTCTTTCCATTGTCTGTGGAGATATAACTGTCACTTTTCCTTTTTTTCTTCATTTTCTTTTAATTGAAGGACTCAAAAAAAAAAGTTAACAGCCGCTACATACAATTTTAGCTAAAAATCAACAGTCAATTCCAGAAGCCATAAGCTTTAGCCATTTAAAGTGGGCCTTAAGACATAAACTGAAAAGATCGGAAGTATACCACGAAAGCTAAAATACGTGGGTTTATTTAACTCGGGCCCATTTAAGATCCAACTCTAGGCTAAACCAATTTTATAACATCTCTAAACTCTAAAGCATCTAATTTTGCATTCGGATAGGCCCAATGCTGTCCAAACAGATGGCTTGACACGGGCACGGTGTGGCACAGGCCATTAGGCACGGCCATTTAGCCCATTAGCCTAAATGGGCCACACCATGCCAACCCGTGGGCCAAGTAGATGACCCAGGCACGGCCCAGCGGGGAGCTGTGATGTGCTGGGCTAGCACAAACCCGTTTAGCTCGACTGGCTAAGTCGGCCCAGCTAACCTGTTTCGACCTGAAAAAATTGAAAAAAAAAGAAAATCTTAAAAATTATATAAAACGAAAAATAAAATAATTCATACTTATAAAGTTAACTATATGAAAGTTAAAAAATATGAAAAATAAAATTATATAAAATATTAAAAATGAACGGGCCTAGCGAGCCGTACCAGGCTAAATCATGCTAGGCCTGAGTGATGGCCTAAGCATGGCCTGACACTATCGTGCTGGACCGGCACGACATGCCACGATAGCCAAATGGATCATGCTTGGTCATGCCCACATGACGTGTAGTGGGCCGGGCCAGCGGGCATGACCCTTTTAGCCACCTCTACATCTCTACTATTTAAAAAAAGAGTTGATGGTAAGTATTTCCTTCTTGCGCACCTCCCCTTCCCTCCACACAAAATCAATTGCATCAACTTATGGGCCTCCCTCCTCAGCTCCTATTGTTTCATCTGACATCTGTTCCTAGCACCACCCCCCCGCCACATGCGCACCCCCAACCCTCTCCCGATCTCATTGGGAACCATCACCGCCCGGCGATGATAGAGGTGGCATTCAACACCTACTTCGTGTTGTGGATCTAGACCACGACAGTCGGATTAGTGGCTAGGAGGCCATCGCCTTCTTCAAGGGCTCGAGCCTCCCGATTGTCCTAGCCTAGGTACCCTTAGATCTAAACTCTCTCGCATCTCCTTGCCCACCTCTACAAAATCAAATCAAATCCTCGCTAACCATCCCGATTCACCTCACTCCCTCCTCGACCCAGAACCTAACCCTGGCCGGGGATGGCGATCCTACTCGATCCGATATACGAAAAAGCCCTAGTGCTCCACCTCACCATGCCCTCCTCGTGGCCTCCACCCATTGCCACCAACTCCTCGAATTCACCACAAGCACAATAAAGCCCGACCGCTCTCCCTTAAGGCATTCCACTTCGGTAGTCGCGACCAAGGAGGGACGGAGGAGCTGCCCTTGGACGCGATTTCGTGCGTGTTCCACATGTTGAACCCCATCGAGCTCTGATGGGTGGCGCAGCAGGTGTGCCACTCTGGCGCGGCACTCGTGCGGCGAGCCCGAGCTGTGGCATGTTAGGATGTTTGATCAAATTGCGGTGGTGAATTCGATGGTTGGGCATGGCCTCTGGTCATGCGCGTCAGACGTTCGACGTGTGCTACGTTCACGTGGGAATGGTTGCTTCATTTTTGTTAGTTTTCAGCTAGCAGTCGTACATCATGGCTGGTTTGTGGTATGGCACGGATCATGTAGGTCGTGGCGTGCACATAGGGGGCCATGTTGACCATTTTCTATACTCGTTTTATACTTAAATTCATCAATGGAGCTAAGAAAAAGCGGCAGAAATCGAGCAGTACAAAATCCTCATATTTCCTTAAGTGTCATGTGTGTATCCCCGAGTGTTTGAGTACTCATGGTCGTAAACAAGTGCTTGTGGTTGTAATGAGTACTCGTGGCCGTAAGTCGTAAGTCATAAACAAGTGCTCATAGTCGTAGAGAGTACTCATGGTCATAAGTCATAACCAACTATTGACTTGCTACGACAAGGAGTGGTCGTAAATGACTTCGTGGTCGTGCGACTGTAGGCATGTTCGCTCCAACAAGTGGTATTAGAGCCAGTGTTCGGTGATCATCTGGTAGACATGTCTTCGTCATGGGCTCCGCTAGGAAGGCAGTCGATGACTTCTCCACGTCGAGGCCTTTTGCGCTTGTCTTCGCCTCCTCCCTGCCGATCGCGGTACCGTGATGACAGTGGTCACATGCTCATCGTCTAGCGTGTCGTCAAGGAGGCCTCAGACTCTGTTATATACCCCATGCTCACGCGAATGAACTATAATGACTGGGTGCTGATCATGTGAGTCAACCTCCAGGCGCAAGGTCTCTGAGAGGCCATTGAAATTAGCGACGTGGACTACCGTGACGACCAACTTGTGTTGTCAGCAATTCTCCGCATCGTGCGGCCAAGATCTTGTTGATTCTTCTTTGTCAAGCACACGCGAAGGATGCAGGGAGGCCGTGAAGACCATGTGTATGGCGTCTACCGCATGCACAAAGCCAAGGCCCAGCAACTACGCAAGGGGTTCGATGGTATCTCCTATAAAGATGATGAGTCCATTGATGATTTCGATGAGAATATCTAGGCTTGCCAACAACCTCCACCTACTCGTGATCCCATCCGGGAGGAAGAGGTGGTCAAGAAACTCCTGCGTGTGGTCCCAGATCGCTACCTCCAGGTGGCCATTTCCATAGAGACACTCCTAGACGTCAGCGCCCTCTCGATCGAGGAGGTGGCGGGTCGACTTCAGCGATCGAGCAGCGCTACTCCAACCGTGGCACCGACGACAAGGGAACCCATCTGCTCCTCACAGAGGAGTGGCAAGCATGGGCGCAGGCATGTGATCAAGACAAATCGATGTCCAGCAGTGTCAACTCTTTCGTGCGCCGTGGCAGGCCGCGTGGCAGGTGCGGGCAAGATTCCTCTGACAATGGGAAAGAGACTTGTTCTCGCAGCAGGCCCAACAACCCCAAGAGGGACGAGTGCAGGTACTACAAAAAAATTGGGGCATTGGGCTCGCGATTGCTGCAAGAAGAAAAGGAAGGAGGCGCATCTAGTGCAGAACACCAATGATGAGCCATCTCTCTTGATGTCCCAAGTAATGGCGGTAGAAGAGGACATCGCCCAGGCGCCCACCAAGCCAGAACACGTTGGCGGGCAGGTCTTCCTCAATGACGAGCGTGCCAGGTCGGTCTTCCTCAACAAAGATCATGAGGAGATCTCCTGGTATCTCAACACCAGAGCATCGAATCACATGATGGCATGTGGCACAGCGTTCTCTAAGCTCGATCGCTGGATCACCAACTTGGTCAAGTTTGGGGACAGCTCAATGGTCGAGATCCATGGGCGCGGCACCATCCTATTCGCACGAAAAGGGAACTGACACCGCGCCCTCACCAACGTGTACTTCATCCCACGTCTTCGGAGCAACAACATCAGCGTTGGCCAACTCGATGAAGGTGGCTGCAACATGCTAATTGAAGATGGTGTTTTGCGCGTTCGTGATCGACAGCGCGACCTCATCACCAAGGTGAAGAGATTACCAAACCGGCTATACAAGATCGCCCTGAGTGTGGTATAACCGGTCAACCTGAGCCTATTGATGACGCGGCATGGTGCTAGCATGCCCACTTTGGGCATCTCAACTTTGATGTGCTCCGAAAGATGTTGACCACGGGCATGGTGCGTGGACTTCCTCACGTGAACCACGTCGATCAGATCTGCGATGGGTGCCTCGTTGGCAAACAACGGCGCGTGCCTTTTCCTCTGGAGACCAAGCACCATGCCAACAACGGCATCAACATAGCGCATGGAGACCTATGTAGACCCATCACCCAGTGACACATGGAGGCAAGTGCTCTTTCCTCTTGCTCGTCAACGATATGAATCGCTACATGTGGCTCATTCTCCTCTGAGGCAAGGACGAGGGCACCAGCATAATCAAGAAGTTTCAGGCCACAATTGAGACCGAGGCGGTGCAAGTGTCGCCAGCGCACCGATCGGGGAGTTTACCTCGGTGGACTTCACCGAAACCGCATCGAGCAAGGAGTACACCGGCGACTCACGGCACCGTATTCGCCTAGCGAGTTCTAAGGGAGTCCATAACCACGGTGTCTTTGTCTGAATCTCTCTCAAAGCAGCGTGTTGGATCAAACGACAATAGAGGGTGAATGGTGCCTTTAAAACCGCCTCAAAGTATCCACATAATTTTGCGGCTAAAGAAATGGAATGAAAGGTCATGAAGATGAAGAGATGAGCAGAAAAACAAGGAAGCAGATCTTTGCCCAAAAGAGTTAAAGCAGGAAGTTGTGATTGATAGCCACTTCACTTGGAGAGACAACCTTGGCCTAAAGCTAATCAAAGAAAAGATGTAGCCAAAACCGAACTAAAAGAAAACAAGCAGAGACGCAAGCCAAAAGGAAAAGTGAAAACTGAAAGAAACACAACAACCAAAGGGATCTGCTGAAGACGCAAAAGCAAATAAACAAAGAGGTACAAAAGACAATGAGATTGCCAATTGTTTGTTGTCTTTCTCTGGCTAAAGAAATGAGAAATTTAAATTAACTAGCCATCCCAATGCGGAAAGGAACAGATAGACTTGTAGAGCAAATCCATTCGGCTGAGATAAAGAGACTAGAAAATCAGAGAATGTTGCCGACAAAAGACTTCATACAGTTACGCCCAAAAGCGCAAAGAGGACTAAAAGCGGATTTAGGCAGTGATGAAAGCAGATATTACAGCCAACCATATGCAATACTACTTCCGATTTCTTACTGCTGTCTATTAATTGATTAAACAAGGAAGAGGAGAAATCATGTTTGAAGTCTTAAACCATGAGTCTGCTGGCGAATTCTTCAAATCTTGGGTGAGTCAGGAAAGCAGAAGCTGCAAGCCTAACCAAAAGGATTTAAAGCAGCAAGTTCATTAAGTACCAAGAGCAGCAACCGAATAGAATTAAAGCAAAAGACAAGGGAGCTGCTGTCCAAGTACTGCCCGCATAGAATGAGAAACCTGATTTTGTAGAAGAACTTCTGCAGACTTTAGATCGAGGGAACAAGCACCAAAACACCTTTCAAAGAAAAGATCAAGAGCATGGAGAAACCAACGAGAAAGAAAGATGCAAAAGCGAGAAAATAAGAAGAGAGGTCGGTGACAAAAGAGAACAAAAGAAGTGCACGAACATGCGGCTTCACCCTCTCCCAAAAATACAGATTATCAAGGAGATGATGACTCTTTACTAGGATCGGTTGGCACGCCACATATGAAGAACAACCATATGAACTTGAGGCGCGAGAGAAATGAGAGTACTCTTGAGTCAACATATTACTCTTCGGGAACAAACTGATTACTTGACTTTGAGATTAATCCACGTCCAGAGCACAACAAGAACTGAACCATAAAAGAGAAGCTCAAAAGCAGAAACAATTCAAAACATAGGATTTCTTAACTCAAGTCAGAGACATATGCGACTACAAAGAGATGTTCTACAGACTTCTCAAACCAAATCCTCAAGAGAGATGAACACACACAAAAGAAAACAAGATCACTACTGCATACTATTCTCCTCACAACTCACATGGAGAGAAACAACCAAGAACATCTCACACCCATTCTCTCAATTTTCTCTCTAGCCTACCCCTCTCCTTTTATAGCCTCCCACTAATGGGTTTAGAACGACCTTTACCCGCTAACTCAAAACAACCCTTGCGTTTTATCCATTAGCTCAAACCAAATCCGCTTCCTTTTGTGCAGCCTTGTGCTTTTACCAAAACGCCCCTCCTGCACCTTCCAGGAAGCTTCCTCATTTCTTGCCGCCCAAGCCTCGCAGCCACCTCGAGTACTCGCCGTCTTCGGCACATCCCGACCGTTCTGACCTCAGCACCGCCTGTGCCTAGTCCGGTCATCCCGTGCCTCGCCACGACTCCGCCTCAGGGTCCTGTAGCCATCATAGACAAGAAAACACATTACATAGCACCGCTCGAAATACTGTAACCATACATTAGCATCAGAAGAAATACTCAACGCCCAAACCGGTCGAAACGAAAAATAAGCATCCAAGCACTTCGACCAAGTTCGACCGAAACCAACTGCATCATGCAATGACATGGTCCAAACCACACAAACCAAACTCGACTTTCCTAAAACAGATGTCAATTACTCATCACACACACACGGGGTCACCTCCACATGGTCTATCACAGCGTGAGCAGGAAGACCCCCTATGAAGCCTGGCATGGTGTGAAGCCTGCCGTGCACTTCTCCGAACTTTTGGCTACGTAGGACATGTGAAATCCATGTGGCTGCACGCCAGTAAGCTTGACAACAAGAGCGCTCCCATGGTGTTCATCGGCTACGACGACCGCTCCAAGGTGTACGGATGTTCGACCCCTCATATGGCTGAGTGCACATCTCTAGGGACGTCATCTTCAACGAGGGGAGAAGCTAACATTGGGAGCTATCTGAACAAGCCAACGGCCATGACAGCTTCACCGTGGCCTACTCTATACCGGCGGCAAGACCTGAAGGTAGCTCGTCCGATGCCGGCATCACCAAGTCAACCGTGGCAACTGGCGAGCACTCCACGATCCGAACTCGAACACCGGTGCTCGATGGGCAAATTTGCATCCCGCCATCGAACATTCCATCGGACATTGACCTCAACAATGAAGAAGCTCTTCAGAGGTTCCGCATGGTGCAAGACTGCAACAACGACACCCCTCCACGCGAGCTCGATCACGACAAATTGCACATGCTGACAAGGGAGGATCCAGCCTCTATCACCGAGGCTGACCAAGGATGGCAGATGGTGATGCAGGAAGAGATGAATTCCATCGAGGAGAACCAGACATGGGACCTCATTGATCTTCTATCCGGAAAACACCTAATTGGTCTTAAGTAGGTGTTCAAGCTAAAGAAGGACGCCCGCGGCGAGATCGTGAAGTGCAAGGTGTGTCTGGTGGCCATGGGATATGTTCAACATGCTGACATAGACTTCAATGAGGTGTTCGCACGGTGGCACACCTTGATTCTGCAGACGAGCCCTTGTGACAATGGTTGGCCATGAGGGATGGTCGGTACATCACCTCGACATGAAGTCTGCCTTCCTCAATGGTGACCTCACGAAGGAGGTATTCGTGGCACAGCCCCCTGGCTTCATTTTGTGTGGGCTATGAGCACTAGGCACTTCGCCTGTGTAAGGCACTCTACGGTCTTCGTCAAGCTCCAAGGGCCTGGAATGCCAAGCTCCATAGCACACTGACTTCCCTCGGCTTCAAGCACACCTCGTCAGAGCATGCCATATACACCTAAGGGATTGGTGACTTGCTCTTGGGTGTGTACGTTGACAGCTTGGTGGTGACCGCGTAGGATCGGAAATGGTAACAGAGGGGGGGGGTGAATGGTGCCCTCTTGGAATTTGCCCCCAAGTATCCACACGCGAGTCTCCTCTCCAATAGCTACGAAAACTATGAAGAGGAGTACTCATGCTCTCTGGAACTTCTTGCTAAACACACGAGAAAGAAACAATGAAGAGCAAAACAAGAAGCACAAATCAAAGAAGAACAACAGAACACACAACTGTTGGCAGCCACAAAAGGAGAGGTCGGTCAAACCGCTTAGTCCTGGCTGGTCAGACTGCCATGTCTCAGTCGGTCTGACCGCCGTGCCTCGGCCGGTTTGACCGCCGGTGGCTGGGCGGTTGGACCGCCAACCCTAGCGGTCTGACCGCCATGGGCAGAGCGGTCTAACCGCCTTGTCTGGTCCGGTCTGACCTACCCTCAAAAGACAGAGCAGACGGCAAGCAGCCAAAAGCACAGTAAAACC
Source organism: Dendrocalamus sinicus (assembly GCA_036346575.1). Taxonomy (NCBI): domain Eukaryota; kingdom Viridiplantae; phylum Streptophyta; class Magnoliopsida; order Poales; family Poaceae; genus Dendrocalamus; species Dendrocalamus sinicus. The sequence goes on along the minus strand of JAYEVI010000478.1, from coordinate 53,976 downwards.
TGAAACTGCAGAATTCAGGCAAAATGATGAAATGCTATTGATTCTTTTTGTCCAACTGAGCAAGAACTTATGCTAAACAACATAGAGACCTTAGGGAACAAGAAATTACACTAGAAGAACTAGGAATCAAGATTTTGACAACAAATTGAAACTTGAGCAAAGTATGAGCTGATTTTCAAATTTCATATCATTCTCTAATCTTTAGCTCAAGAACTTGTGAATCTCAACTAGTGATGATCTCACAACATAATGGCACAAATTTGAAGTCACTTATCAAAGAGAAATCAAGAAAGTCCATTATCCCGACATCTAACCCTAGAAACCAAGAGCAGAGGAAGTTTGGGGTTTTTAGAAAACTGAAATTGGAGATGGTTTGCTTTCAGGAGTAGCTAGCCAAATGGCTTTGGAGTATCTCTAACTCAAAGCAACCCATTTTTCAGCTTCTTAACTCAAGGTATTTCCTTCAACCAAAATGGGAAAATGAAGCACAGAGGAAGAACAGAACTGAGCCAATCATGCAGAAGCAAACACAAATCATCTCAAGCACAAAAATTTCTCATATTGATATTGAGGAAGAGAGATGAATGATTATACAAGGTTTAGCTCACATCCCTCTCACTACATGATTGAGGTAACACACGTAGAGCTCAACACACACTTCTCACTTGAGCTCTCTCTACAGGAATGGCTGCACCACCCCTAGCTCTCCATCCCTTTTAACAACCAGCCCTCACACTAAAAAGGGAATTCAAGAAGTGTCATACTACATCCACTCCATCACCTCACAACCCCACGAGGCAAAAGTCAAAGAGTCAAACCGGATGGAGGGAAATCAGCCTTCCACCTCAATCTTGAGTCAAATCTCAATTTGCTCTCAAGCACCTTCCTGGAAGCTTCCATAGCCGGTACCTTGACCGTCTGGACCTCGACTCCTCCACGAGTCTAGTCTCGGTCCGCTCCGCACACGGCCGCACCCGCATCGACCATCTGGACCTCAGGCTCCTCCATGAGCCTAGTCCCGATCCACTTGCCGCTGCCCGTCGTGTCCACCTGACTTCGACCGAAACCTCCGACTCCACCTGAGTCTAGTCCTGGTCTGTTTCGTCGCACATGACCGCAACTGACCTCCAACCGTTTGGACCTCCGACTCCTCCCTGAGCCTAGGCCCAGTCCTCTCGTCGTCGCCCGTCGTGTCCATCACCGGTAGCTCCAACTCCGGCTTCTCGTCTCCCGACTCGCAACCACCTCACCAGCCTCGATCATCTTCTGCATCTCTGACCGTCTGTACCTTAACACCTCCTGTGCCTAGTCCCGGTCCTCCTCGCCTCACCATGACCTAGCTCCGAAGTTCTGCAGTCACACAGACAAGCAAACCGTCACATAGCACTGCACGAAACAACATATCAATAATAGCATAAATGAAAGGTACTCAACCCTAGAATACCCAAAACAAACTCAAACTCACTAACCCAACCGTCAATTACTCATCACAAATATAGGGATACCTCCACATGGTCTCTCGGGCCGGCTCTGTCTGGAGGAGATCGACCAATTCAAGTCCCGGATGGGCCGAGTTCAAGATGGGTGACCTCGGCCCTCTCAGCTATTATCTCGGAATCAATGTCATGCAGAGTGAGGGCGAGATCACTCTATCTCAAGCATGCTACGTGGCCAAGCTACTGGAGAAGGTCGGTATGAGTAGATGCAACTCTGTCCATGTCCCAATGGAGCCGCGATTGAAATTGAGTAACGATAGGTACACAAATATGACCATTGAAGATAGCTTAATGTAGTCTATAGTAGAGCTTGGCTAGGCGTGGTGGCAAAATGCCATAAGGGCGATGGCGGTCCTATCAAGGGCCTAAGCACAGTTAGGCCAGGTATAGGTTAGGTATGATGGTGAAGCCAATCACATTGGTGGAGGTGTAACGCAAGCTAAGGTGAAGCTTAGGCTGATATCCTAACTGATTCGATGATATATCATAAGCTTATGATTTTTTTTTATCTGTAGCAAACGTAAGGACGCTTAAAAAACGAGATTGCGCGCTAATCTTCTTGCGGCGCAAGGCGGTCTCGCTCTCGCCGCTGGGAAGGGAGGAGGACCCCGTGAAGGCCTCACCCTAGGTCGCTACCACCTGTTCTACGATTTTACGCCTGCCTGCGTAGATGAATGCTTGCTGATCTCGAGGTTTTGCTCGCGCCGTTGCTGCTTACTTCCTGTCTAAGGGCGTGGTAATCTTTCCGGCCCGATTACTGCGCTAGCGCGAGCAGGAGCTTTCGTTCTTCAGCGTACGGTAACCTGTTCGAACCTGGGAATCTGGCTCTTGTTTGCGGTATGTAAAAAGATTGTTGGGTTCCACATAGAATCTGTCGTGCTGTGCATTAGCTTCTTGCAATTGCCCCTTCTGTTTCTTGGATAAGCATCTGCCGAAAATCTCTGCAGCGATTTGCGGAGTGGTGGTGCAGGAACGATGGCCTGCCCCTGATTTTATACCGCTTTACGCGTAACTCCGATATTCATTAAATTGCTCTTCCTGTTTGATATTCACTTATTCTCATAAATCAAATGGCGTTTCCGAATTTTGTGTCCCGTATCACGAGGTAGAATGCTATTCAGAAATAAATCCGGATGTCATGTGCTGAAGCATGATGTGACACTGTGTTAGTACTTAGTAGAATTTGCGTATTTTTATAACTTATCTAACAATGAGTCAATTTGCTTTATGTGCCAAGCCTAGCATTAAGCACGATGCTACTACCATTTTGTGTATAAGAGCTATTGTTTGTTGACGATGTTGATGAAGAAACGCGAACCTGTAGTTTCAAACACTGCATCAGTTTTTTATATATTGTTTAATAATTTCTGTAAATGTGCGTGATATGATATTGGTGAGAGTATGATTTATCAAGGGTCATCTTGGCAGCTTCGGATTGTCGAGGAGGAAAGAAACAAGCACTATACACTCATTTATCCAGGTCCAGGGTAGGAACGTAGCATGCACAAATTGAAAGATTGTGGTGTTTTCAGCATTACATGTAAATCATAATTATTGAGAATTTGAGATGGTCATGTACTGCGTACTGGAAGAAGCAGTTTCTTAATGATATGTGCTGTGTGCATATAGTGTGCATTCTGTCCATCCCTCGCTGCAAGTTTTAGGTGCTAGAATTCTCTGTATTTGGATGAAATATATACAACAGTCACACTCACACACTCAGAGAACTGGTACCCTGCTCTGAAGCACTTTTTCCTGTAGTCCTTGAGAACCTTTCAGAAGTTCAATGGCTAGTATTTTGAAGACAAATATAAAGAACAAATGTCCATACCCTTGCGAACTTTTAATCCATACCCTAATATGTGTCTGGTTGGTGTCCCTCCAGCACAAATGTCCAAAAATCCAAAATCAGCATAGAAAAACAGGCACAGAAACTCCATGTTCCGTGGGCTCGTGGGACCAAACTTTTCCTTCCTCTCCCTCTCCACCGTGGATCCAACGTGGCACAAGCCCATTGGTCTCTGGATTTCCCTCCTCTCCTCTCTGCAGCAAATCCACCGCTGTGCTTTCCAAAACCTTCCCAAAATCCCCCAAAGAATCCTCTTCTGGGAACAAAAACCCCCCAAAAAGGTAAAAATCAACAAATAAAAATGGCAGTTCTTGGTCTATCTACTGCCTTCTCTCCTCCCAGGTGAGCAGAGATTGTTTCACTCTCCTTTTTTCTGTCCAATAATTTTGCTGTGAACAACTATCTATCTATGTATCTGTTTCGGAGGTTCTTGGATAGCTGTAAGGATCAGGCAGGGTGCTAAGCCTGCGAGGAGCAACTTGTCCTTGAGGAGGAGACCTTATGCTGCTGTCCGGGCCGAGGTCAACTTCGTCGACGGCGACGAGGCGAAGCGGCTCGTCGCCGAGGAGGGCTACACGGTGCTGGACATCCGGGACCGGACGCAGTACGAGAGGGCGCACATCAAGTCCGCCCATGTACCCCTCTTCATTGAGAACGAGGACAACGACATTGGTATGCAGCTATGCACAGTTACACCATCTCAAACCTCCTGCCTTCTCCTGAAAGAAAATTTTGTGCCTGTGGCAATGTTTGAGTAAATTGCACCGTAGGTTCTTGAACTTGTTCTGTCGGTGCCGCTGAGGTTTTAGCTTGGAAGGTCCATAAACTTGTTTGCATTTTCTTCAGGAACGATCGTGAAGCGCACGGTACACAACAATTTTGCGGGTCTGTTCTTCGGGCTGCCGTTCACGAAGCTCAACCCGGACTTTGCCAAGACGGTGAAGGAGAAGTTCTCGCCGGAGAGCAAGCTGCTGGTTGTCTGCCAGGAAGGGCTCAGGTTGGTGAGGAATGCAGTTATCAGGCCTCTCTATCGGATGTTGTTCAGCTAGAAGATTTCAGAACCCAGAGTAGAGCCAAATCAGTTGCTTATTCTAACCTAAAACAGTTCAGCTAATCTTAAAGATTCCAACATCAACAGAATTCAGTTCCTACATTTATTTGGATAATTTAATGTCAGTTGTTTATTTCCCTTTTCCATATGCTGAAGGTCCACAGCAGCTGCAGACGCATTGGAGAGAGAAGGCTTCCAAAATCTCGCATGCATTACATCAGGTCTTCAGACATTGAAGCCAGGTACCAATATGCTAAAATTCTCTGTGCTGTTTACAGAATGTGTTCGTGCAAAGTATTTTGCAGTTCGAATTACGATGCAATGCGCCATATTTTGCAGGAACATTTGAGTCTGTCGGCAAAAGCGAGCTGCAAAATGCAGGGAAAGCCGGCCTTGTGACAGTCCAAGGGAAGATTTCAGCTGTTCTCGGGACAGTGTTGATATGTAAGATGACTGAATTATGATATTTCAGAGTAATAAGTTCATCAGCTCATAATCTTTTCCTATGGGCATTCATGAGCACTGTGCAGGTGCCTACCTGTTTATAACATTATTCCCGGACCAGGCTGAGAAGCTCTTTGACTTGGCTGGTATCAGATTGTGATCAGAATTGGTGCTTTTCCATGCATATTGTTATCCTCTTGGGAGTTCATATTTTCATCGTCAGGTATGGAATTCTCCATGATTTGAAGTTCTATATATTGTCTGTAATTTCTATCATTCCGCTCATACAGAGATGCCTTCGCTCCAGAACAGAGAGGTTAGCTGCTGAAATGAGCTGCAGCTTTGATTCTGATGTTCCCTTATGTTATTTAACTCAACTATAGAGTTTTCTAAATGTTACACCCTAACAACGTTTGATTTGACTGGGAAAAATGAAAATGTCATTGCTCATTTGTAATGGACCATGCGTATATATGTTTCAGATTAAGAATACACATCTTCGTAGATTAAGAATACACATCCTGAGATAAATTATTACTTTGATACTGTATTGACTGCTCTGTGGCTAATATGATACGCCGGAGGAGTTGTTCAAGTTTTTATTTCCACCCATGGAACTTGAGTCATTTTCCTTCCATTGGGAAATCCGGGTTAGTACTAGAGTGCAAACCAATCTGATATGTTCTACCCTTTTGCTGCAGATTAACTGTATCAGTAGGTGGACTCAGTGAGATCTTTTCAGGCTGAAAAGAAGGTTAGGCTCTACGTGTAATATGTAGGGAATTGATGACAATTCCACATGTATTTCTGCTCGAATCAAAGCTCCCATACACCCCTCCTGTTTCAATTATATCTTCGATTAATCAATTTTGTGTTGTTTTAAGGGAATGAAAGGCCTGTGTAGATTAATGGTTCAGGATTTCAAAGAGAAGTGTTTTATCCATCTTGTCATGCTCCCATCCACAGTAGAAAGTTGAGCTGAGAAGATTACGAACTCCATAAAAATTGCAGCTGCAAATGGCAAACTAAATCGTCTTTTGCATTAACATAATGGTGTTAGTCTGGATAATCCAATTATGTATCTCAGTCGATAAGATGGACAGTGCAAAGAGCAATGGTGCTGTTAGGTAACAGTACCCGTTGGAACGACGGAAACCAAAAACATAGGAATATAATGTAACGCCTACTGTAATCCTATACGAAGTAAGAACACATGGAAATATCCAAATGGCTTTTGGATGCTACACATAGTAAATGCAGGACGCAATTTTCCTCCAAACTTCGTATGGAATAGCCCATTCCATATGAATTTCAAAGGAGTTCTTGAAGCCATTCCTTTGTTCCAGACACATCCCAAACGGGCCCTAAGGGGGAAATTGTGTGCTTGGATGAGAGCTGTCTAATCTTTTTGCTATCTCATCAAAGGTTGGTCTGATTTTCACATTTACTTTCAGTCTGTGAAACCAGGTCTAGGAGGATTGAAGTTTCAAGAAAAAAGAGGTCCAGGAGTATTGAGGTCTATGTTGCTGGTGTATCAAGCTGCTTTTTCAGATGATCTCAGACATCTAAAAAAAATATAACTCTGCTATTAATTCAGCAAGAAAGAAGTATCATTAAAATTTGCATATAAACTATGAAGATCCTTTTATTTAGATGCAGATAGTGCAAGGCTGAAAGCCTAGCATTCCTGTCACCAAAATCTTATGTGAACCAGTACTGTTCACCGAATGCATTTGAACACATCTCATCTGGCAATTTGAAAGCAGAACGTTGAATCAAACCAACAAAACAATATTGCTGAAAGTATAAGATGTAGAATTCAAATGAAATTAACCAAGATGGTACACAATGAAACTGAAACCATGCTGCCTTTGTGCAATGATGGCTAAACAACTTCTTCATATGAACAACGAGTTTGACAAGCAAAATTCTTCACATATGATGTAACGTTACTATACAAAAAATGTTTAGCGCCAGAGTGAAAGTACATTGAATGCTTTCTTCATTTAGTTATCAAAATCTAGTCTCGCAAAGTTCCCCTCAGTCTACAGGTGCTCGCCAAGATGAATCCCTGCCTTCAGTACTCCTGCAAGTATGTGCTAGATGACTATGCTCTATTCACACGAATGGGTTGTCCTTCCAATTCCTGAAATCACATTCAGTTGTAGAACAATAAATACATCAAACCTAAAGCTTCCGATTACAAGTTATATAAAACCATTTGAAAGTATTAATTTGGGCTTTACTTCAGTTTGTTATGCAAAAAAAAAAAAGCTTGTGAAGCACATAGTTTTCTTGGAATTAAGGGTTGTACTTCGAATTGGATAATGCAATAGAAAGTTTCAATAACAAACTCAGTTACCGCAATTTATGACATCATTAAAAAAAGGATTTGTTCACCATGTCATGCATAAAAAACGAAATTAGAGAATGTGAGTGAAGATAGGTCATAGGTTTCAAAACTATATTTCTATTGGCTGGTGATATAAAGCTAGCACGAAGCAACAGGCAGATGGTATAGTTATGCAAAAGAAGCTTACTGCGTTATTAAAAGTAGAAATAGCAGCCTCAACTTCTTCCTCTGAAGAAAACGTGACGAAACCATATCCCTTGGACTTTGGGGTCCCTGGAATCCGGGACACTGTGGCACTGAGGACCTCCCCCTTTTCAGAGAAGAAGTTTTTAAGCACCTCTGTCGTCACGCTCTTTGCAAGATTACCAACGTAAACCTTGTACTGACTGTCCACGAACACAGGCTCTTGTTCTGGTGCAGACGGATCGATGTTTGGTAAGAAGTTCTCCGTCACATTCACTTTAATTTTTCTACCACCGACCTCCTGGTAAAATCAATTAGAACTCAGACGCATGAGTAATGAGCCATGACTCTATTGTGCTAGTTCATAGGCATGCCCCGGAAGGCCGGAACAACTGAACAAGAATTGCAAATGGCAACAGGATGGATGTGAACATTTGAAGCTTACAGTCTCATTGAGATTCTCAATTGCAGCATTAGCTTCCTCAACCGTGCTCATCGTGACGAAGCCGAAGCGCCGACTCCGACCGGTGTACTTGTCATACATAACCTGCACATAACAATTGGGGAAACCCGAAATTATTTAGGAGAGCAAAATTACCGATGCATTGAGAGCAATTCATCACACCATAGGCAGCTGCACGTTACATAATTTAGCTTCTAAATTGCAAAACTATGAGCGTAGCTCCGTTCTGTCATACTATGTGCTCTGAAAACATTTCATAACCTTGTGTCCTTGTCTAGTGATGTATTTCTACAGCAACCAAAACAAGAAATCGAATGCACATTACACTTCAAAAAGAACTGAATTTCTTCAAAAAAAATTTTTGGGAAAGACAAGAACCTAGAAGTCAAGAAATGCGAAAGATTAACCATTGGGTTGCATCACGTTACCTCGGCCCGCTCGACGGTGCCGTGCGCGGCGAACGTGGCGCGGAGCTCGTCGTTGGTGACCGTCCTAGGGATGTTCCCCACGTAGAGCTTGCGCGCGGCCACCTCCTCCGGGGCCTCCAGCACCGCCGAGGAGGAGGCGAGCACCTGCACCGCCGCCCGGCGCCTCGCTCGCACCGCCGCGCTCGCCGGCGGCGCGGCGCGGAAGGAGAGGCGGGCGGGGGCGCAGGCGGGGCTCCGGCCGCAGCGGCGGTGGAAGGAGGGAGGGGTTACTAGAGACGAAATGGCGGTCGCCATTGGATAGGAGAGGAGAGTGGTGGAGCGAGAATGGGAGAACTGGAACGTTATCCGGATTCCGGCGTGGTCTTGGTGTCTCGAGATATTTTCCCCTCAAAAAAATATGTAATATACCTTTACGTCCAAATATGTAAGACAACAAATTCTGTGCACGCAGTCGTTCGCGATTCAAGGGTACAGGTTCCCACCACTTCACTAAACGTCATTTATGCCAAAAAAAAAAAAAAGAGAGAGAGAGATTGGATCATATACCCTCTCTTTAGTTGAAAAATTGAAGATTTACCCTCCATATATCAATGACACGTGGAGTCATCATAAGTCACTGACACGTGGGTCAGGAGGGTAAATCCTCAATTTCCATCTAAATGGAGGGTATATGATTAATTTTTTCAAAAAAAAATATCTATCACAACCCTAATCCATCCCTCAGCCGGCCTCCTTTCATCCCTATCCGGCGAAACCCTCCTGGCAGCCTCCCATGGACCTCCCTCGTCCAACGAACTCTTCAATTCGGCGCTGCGCCGTCACCAATTGGGGCTACCCCTTGCAAGACCACATACCCATGTCATCAGGCCTTTCACAACGATGCTTCGACCATCGGCGGACCATTGGTATGCTCGGGTGGCCACGCAGATACAGGGCCCACCGATGAGCCAACAGAACTAGTGGTGGGTTTGATCTAGATCGTGTGGCGTTGCGGTGGCGTCGGAGAACGCGGTGAAGCGATGCCCGAAAGGCGAAGCATCGGCCGCACTCGCACGACGTGCCCCTACGGCTCCAGCGGAATGCGATCAAATCACACGGCTTCCCGAAGTCGGCGACTCAATAGCTACTGGGTGCGTCTACATCGCTCCCATGGTCTCGTTTTCGGGATCCGTTGGGTGCCTCCTAGTGCGTAATTTCGTGATTTTCCAAATTCATGTCATATTGAATTGATCTTCCTCTAGATTTCACAACCCAAGATTGTATTGGATTGAATCGTCAGTTCTTTGTTCGTAATGCGATTTCCGCCACATTGTTTAAATCTGAGGTGCAAATATGCTTGTGATTGTTGAAAAGCAAGAAAAATTATACCGAGAATGGCAAGAGCATAGGAATACAAATCTTTAGGCCTCAATTATTCAAACTGTGGAAAATCTAACTTAGACTAGTAATGCCACTTAGTGGAAACTTCTCACTTAGATTCATTGGATACCTATGTAGCTATTCCGTGATTTGTCCTTGAGAAGGTGGATGGATCGCAACAAGAACTTTGATGCAACAACAACATTGACATTGTAATACTGTTTGTTTCTATTTTCTCGATCCCAAATGCCCAAAACTTATGATATTTTTGTCCGAATAATTGGCGATTAAGGAAATAAATATGATAGCCATTTAAGTAGTTCGCTAGTCACTCGAAGTGAAGCGGGGTTTTGATCTGCTCACAATCTAGGCTTGACTTACTTGTACTCCCACAGATCGTGAGGCCTACTCCGATTCATCCGCTATACAAGGTAATGCAATTGAACCCGTAGCATCATCGAGTTGCAACACATGAGGATGCGAAGATGGTTACATAGCCACTTGCATGCTTCACCATTATCTGGTAACCTAGAGGTCGGTTCAATACGATTATCTCATGATATTTAGTAACGGTTAATTTTGGAAGTTTTATAGGACCTTCTAACTTTGTTTAACTTAAAAGATTCTTTATATTTCTAGTGCTCGTCGAATGGTATAGCTCTCTTCAAATGAATATCGATGCTTTATGGTGATTCTCGGTAGCCATCGTATTCGTGGTCGAAGTAAAGCTTTTGAGATTAGAAGATATGCTTATATCCTGCACTATCTGGGGAACATCTTGTGTCTAGTTCATCTCATCTCGTGCTATCCATGGTATGCGAAAAATGACACAGCATATCATGCACATAATGAACTTTTCTTTATCAAAAAACAAGAAGCTGCTATTGCTCCTGTTCTTGAATCAAGTGGCCAACAGTGTCTAGAATCACTTGCAACTGACCAAGCAAAAAGAAAGAAAAAAAGAAACTTGGCTATTTTCCTGTAGTAGGTTGTCTATACCATGTAATTGCTTGAGCATTCCTAATGCGAAACCCGTCGCTTCGAGTGGACGGATCATCGTGCATTACATGTCACGCATTTACCTATGACCATTACATGACTAAGGATGTTCGAATATATTCAACTTTTCTTATATTGAAGTAAATTACCAGCTTTGTTATTTCAACTAAAATCATGAGAACCTTATGTTGACGATGCTTTGCGATGGAAGAAAACGTTCTATATCTTGTTCTATGTTTCTTTTGCATTATGTTCTAAAATTAAATATGTGCCCTGAAGATTGGATGTGAACTTTTACATGTTAGCTGTTTTGGTGGGGATGGACAATCAGATACTGGTGACTATTGGAGGTGTGATTACTTGCAGCTTAAAATTAGTATGGTGTTTGAACTATTTATATTGTAATTTGTGCAAGTTTCCAACTTAATCCTTGAATTTAAGACTTATCGTATTATTTAGTGCCTGTATACCAAATTATGGTGCAAATTTTACAATTATTTACCAAATTGGCAAATGGTTTTACCAATTGCATATGAAAATTTTGGTGCAGCATACCCTTTGGTAAAATCCTGGGTCCGCCACTGCTTCTGACCACCATCGTAGCTAAGGATAGGGGACACCGCATCCTCAACTTGCAGTTCGTGTCCCACTGATGGCCAGATACCATGTCCAACTAGTGGCCATTGTGTGAATAGTATCAGTAGTAGCATGAATCTCCTTTTGTGGTGCCCTCATTGAGAGGATACATGTTGAACTATAAATTTCTGTCAAAAATTTCTTTGGCATTAATGGATTCATGTATGTGAAATTCTAAGCTTGTTCTTGATGGACAAATGAAATGATGCTATGGAAGGATTAATGATGTCATTTCATTGTCAAACTAAATAATGGATGTGAACTGTATGTTGTGTTGTTTCTGCTGTCCTGATGTCTCAAGCTAAGCAATTAGCTGCTGCTAGCTACTGCACATTTCAATGTAATGTTCATGTAGAGTATCAAGATGCTACTTGCATGAATAGTATCAGAATACATGACCACCTATGCACCTGAATCTATGTGAACATGCACTTGGTTGGGAAAAAAGAGATATTGAAGTCAAAACAAGTAGCTTAGAACAATCAAACGTAACATAAAACAAGCATACAAAATATGATGCTTGCATATTTCTGAGAAAAACATGCACTTTCTGATACTATTCATGCCCAAAGCAATTACCTAACACATAGAGACATTATGGAATGCAAGTTTTGTTATGAATGTCACATCATCAGACTAGCCTTAACATTTTTTAAGTGAGCAGCAACATCACACACCACATTAATTCAAAAATAGTACCCCACTACTCTTTCTACATAAATCATCTAAACATTCAAGGATCAAGCATCAAACATCAAGTACATAAAACAAGATTATAGTCTTCCAGTAATCTAATTTTGTCCAAGGACTACACATAGAATAGACATAACCTTATAATATGGTGACTAGTTCAAGCCATCCGCCATAATCAAATAGGATAAAACGACCACAAGGTTTTCAACATCAATTGCTACAACCTAATGTAACGTAGAGTATTTTGCATTTGCAGCATCCTTCTCCCTCAATTTGCCATCATATCAACATCGTATTGATGCTTGTCTGTCAGTTCTTCAACTACAAACCAAAATGCATCACAAATTAATCAACTTTTTATAAAAAATGCCTAGTTACCTGCCTAATTCGAACACCTTGACACAACACCTCCCTCGCACCAAGCCTGTCGAGGTTGAGTTAACCACAGAGGTACAAGGAGTGGTGATAGTGCTGTGCGGCGTGCGAACCATCAAGCCTTTTGTGCTGATGTTGTGTGGATAGAGTCAGGGCTGCGCGCGGATGCAGTTGAGGCAGCGTTGGATGGGATGTCACCGGCGGGTCCACGTCGTCGCATGGGTGGAGTCACGAGATGGAGGAGAGGTCGTCGACAAGTTGCCGGTGGTGGAGGGTGGAGGTACGGGATGGGAACCATGTTCGTGAGGGTGATGGGGCTAGGGTTCTAAGATAGATGGGGATGAAGTTTGGGTATAGAAGAGGAAGCTGCGTAGCACTGGATTAGGGTGGTTTGTTGGACAGGGAGGTCACCGGATGGGGATAGAAGGAGGCCAGTTGGGGTATGGATCGAAGAGTTTGGCCTTGGGGTTTTTGAAAAAAAAACATAGCTAGGGTGTGAGGTTCTATTTTTGCATAAGTGGCGTTAAGTGGAGTGGTGAGAACCCACACCATTGGATCATGCTTGAACGTCTCTGGTGGGCTGAATGAATGAGTGCGTGAAGAGGGTTGTGTGCATAAGATACATTACCGATTTTTAGTAAGTAAATATATCATCTTGCTTAATTGTTGATCAGAAAATTATAATTTCCTTACATGCGTGCATGTGTTGTTACAAATTAGAGTAAATTGCACCTTACATCACTCAACTTGTCGCTTATTCCATTTTGCATTAGTGTTAACTCATATTTTTATTTTGCACCAGAGTGGACCAAATAAAGTTTTACTTTACACGAGCTAATCAATTTTAGTCCCTAACAAGGTAATCAAATTGAAGAAATAGAATAATCAAAATTACATATACCGACTTATCATTATGTAGAGTTAGTTTAAACCAAATAAAGTTTGGCTTGTGCAAAATAAAAATTTATTTGATCTATTCTGGTGCAAAGAGAAAATATAGCTAACCCTAGTGCAAAATAAAATAGGCGATAAGTTACAAAGTAGTACAATTTACTCCATTAAAAAATAGTAGACGCCAAAACGTTTAGGACTTATTCTTACTAGCTTCTGAAAGTTGTTTTTCTATAATAAATGATTTTTTACAATACATAATTTTCAAACAGAGTGTCTTTCAAGACGATGTCTACTAGTCGATTGTAGTACATATTGTAGTGACTTCATTTATATTGGCCAAAATCATATACGAGTGTCGCTCTTTATAAGCTAGAACTATTTATAAGTTAAAACTAAAAATTAAGATAAAAGACAATATATACGAACACTTAGTTGCTCTCCTCGGGCTCGTGTTGTGTCAAATCCTCTTGCTTGTCTGTCCGGCTAATCCCGTCAATGATCAGGACCGAAAGCGATGTGGCTGTACCCCTCGCGTTGCTAATGGCCAGGTTCTTTTGGGCTTAAAGTTAGTTTATGTTGTACTGTCTACAGTAACTAGCTTTTAAACGGTGTGTTTTTTAAGGCATGGTTAATAATAAAATTGTAGTAAGAAGTGTACTGAGTTCAGTTGTACCAATAAAAAATCACATATAACTAACTATTTCTCTCTATATACTACCTCTCACAAACAGTCAGAATTTAAACATTTATCTTCACAAGTCACTGAAAAAAACTCACTCAATACCTCGTCGCACGTGCGAACTGTGCGAGGCGGCCCTCCCTTTCCCGCCTAACGGCCCCGCGCTTGGGCTTACTATTTATCGTGCTCTCGCTTAGTCTGGCACGTAGCCGATATCAGTGTACTACCCAATAATCTCATGGTATGCATTTAGAAGACAAATCCTCTTACATTATCTAGAGACGTAACTGGACAATATACTATAGTGATTTTGGCAAATTGTGCTAGGGAATGCTGGCATGCTTCAGCGAGATCATTTTGTATAGGAAAATTTGAGGATTTATCACTTAAAAGATGTGATTTTAAGGATGTATCATTCAAAAGATTCTATTTAATGATTTTTCACTCAATTCGTTGCACCATCTACAAAATGCCATTCTCGATTCTCGTCCCTTTCCCCCCATTTCTTGATTATTTAGCCCTTTTCCCCTCCTGAAGTGACCATTTTGCCCCTAATCTAACTTGGGCTAGCAACTGGCTAGACCGAACAACGTCTTTGAACACAGATCGACCAGCAGGTTCACTTCCAGTATATCGCCACTGTTGGGTTGATCTCGGCTAACCGTTCTTGAGTTTTTAGGGAGGCTATGTCTCCACTCGCGCCCTGATCGAAGACGCAACTGACTCTCGTTTGGTTTCGGTCCCGGTCACCTAGCGCCATATAAAATAGGAGATTCGGCAGGGGGTTTACACACATGTTGTTTCAAGCCTCAAAGATCCCGCACAGACCCGATCTACTAACGTGCGCTAAGGTGGACAAAGATCGGGCCTCCTTCGTCCCCGACCACGGCATCAACTACACCATCGGCCACCTTTGCATCACGCCGCTGACCACCTCCCTATGGCTTCTACCAGCTCGAGTATGTGTTGACGCTTCCGCTCTAAGTATCTAGCTAGGTGTTCATGTTTGAGCCTAGGGTTAAGCCTAATGTTCATGTCTAGACATAGATTAATATTAGCATTTGGTATCAGAGCCACCCTAGAAGCCTCATGAACCCTAATTAGACCCTAAATTAGAACCGAACTTGTTCTTGCCCAGATCTAATGACTAAAGGTTTAGATCTAAGGATTAGAGACTCGGTTTAGCAATTAGAAGGAGGGGATTCAAGAAATTTTGCAAAACCCTAAGAAAAACCCCAAATCAACCGAATAAAAATTTAGATCGGGGTGGAAAACTTACGTCTTTTGGATCCCCGGTTAGCTCCGGTCACGGGCACCGCCGTAGCTCCACCCGACGGTCGCACACACGCACGGCGAGGAGGTCTCGGAGGCGCACCTCACGCCGCCGCCTCACGCCGCCGCCGATGCCACCGTGCGCTCTCGCGCGAACGCCCGCTGCCGCCGCCGCCAATGCCGCTCTTGCGAGTGCGCCGACGTCGCCGCTGCCGCTCACGCGCGCGCGCGTCGCGCCGCCACCGCATCGCGCGAGTGCGCCGCCGCGCCGTGTTTTTTGCGAGAAGACAGTGGAAATGAAGTTAGGGTTAGGGTTTTCAGATTTTTAAGTCACGTGCGGAGCGTTTTTGGCCGTTCAATTGGATCCGGCGGTCGCCTTTATGCGGGCCGGAGAGTTTTTTTGGGCCGGGTGCGTTTCCAGCCGTCGGATCAAGATCCGACGGCACGTGCATGATGTGGGCCGCGCGCGGATTTTGGGCTGTGCGCACATGCGCGATTTTTCATGGGCCCCGTGTGCGCAATTTCATTTCTGGGCTGCGCGCACGTAATTGGGCCTTGCGGAAGTTTTCAGCCATGCGCGATTTTTTGGGCTGCGCATGAATTTTGAGCCACGCGCGTAATTTTGGGCCGGTTTCTTTGGGGCCGACTGCAACAGTGATTTTTCCTTTTCTTTTTCCAATGCATTTTCTTTTATTTAAGTCTACCTTTTGTGCACTATTTTAATTATTTTCAGTTGCCCAAATTACGATGTATCATTACCATATTATTATGTCTTATCTCTGATTAAAATTGAACCAACGAGATATTTTAATTGGAGATTTTATGTTTTATTTTTGAATTATGTATGCACATGATTACATTCTGACCAATGTTGATTGTAATCATGTGTCGCCATATAAAATTGTTAAGTTCTTTTTCATTTTCTGCCCAACGGTGATATGAATTAGAACTGTAGTTTTGCATGTTATTAATCAGACCAATGTAGGGTTAATTGCATGCAATATATATATATATATATATATATATATATATATATATATATATATATCTTTATGTTATTTCTAATTTACTCAGTATTTTGATATTCAGCAATAAATGCTTCAAATGTTGCCGCCACAATTGGTAATATTGAGCAGTTCACGGGGAGTAATTTTCCCACATGGAAAGAAAGAATCCATGTCGTCCTTGGAGTTTTGGACCTTGATTATGCTTTAAGGGTAACCGCTCCCGTTCCCCCCACCGAAGGTGAGGAAAATTATGATGAGAAAAAGAAAACTTATGAAGCTAATGCTGAAAAATGGGAGCGGTCCAACCGTTTATCACTAATGATTGTGAAGACCTCTATATAAGTTGGGATCAGGGGAGCAATCCCTGATTCCGAAAATGCTAAAGAGTACTTGGCTTCAATAGAGGAGAAATTTAAAGGCTCCACTAAAGTTTATGCCAGTACTTTGATCCAGAGGCTCTTAACCACTAAGTATGATGGGTCCGGCAGCATAAGAGAACATATCATGATGATGACCGATATGGCAGAAAAGCTCAAGGGCATGGACATGGATACACGACATTTGAGATTAATTACACGACATTTGAGATTAATTACAATACTCAAAAAGAAAAATGGAGCATGAGCGATTTAATCGCCATGTTTGTCCAGGAGGAAGAAAGAATAAGGACAGAAAAGAGTGATTTTGCACTTCAAGTTGGTGGCTCTAACAAAAGGAAGTTCAAGGGGACTTCAAATACAAGAAAAAGCCGCAGTTCTCCCCTAATTTAGATATGTCGGGACCTAAAGTGCACAATGCACCTAAGCCCCATGTTGCTCCCGCTGGAGCACCTAAAGGGGGGGATGTCATTTCTGCAAGCAGCCGGGGCATTTCCAGAAGGATTATGTTGGTTTTCTAAAGTGGCTCACAAAAAAGGGTAATGATACAATAACGTTCATTGATGAAACTCTTTATGCTGATTTCTCTCTTAATTCTTGGTGGATTGACTCAGGTGCAACTGTGCACATTACCAAGGCCCTGTTTGGATACGCTTAAAATCCGATTCTGGGTAGAATTAAACGAGAATCCCACCCAAACGCTTTGATTATTTTTTGATTCTTTCAACCGCCGCGTGGAAAAATCAGCATTTGCACTGAAAATCCAAAATCTGCACATAAGCCCCATCGTGATTATTCAGATCGCGATTCTTCAGATCGCGACTTATCAAAAAATCTTGATCAAATTAAAATCGATTCTCAGATAAGCGTATCCAAACAGGGCCCAACTCTTTACAGGGATTCCTTACCACGAAAACACTAAGAAAAGGGAGCGAAGTATTAGAGTCGCGGATGGAAAGGAAGCCGAAGTAGAATCAGTTGGATCTATTTCATTAGTCTTAGATAGCGGCTTCATGCTTCGTCTTAATAACGTAGTCTACGTTCCTTCCATCAGGAGGAATTTGATTTGGGTTTCTTTATTGGACGATGATGGTTTCCAATGTATTTTTGGTGATAATAAATGCATTATTATGTTTAATTCAAATGATGTTGGTCTTGCCTTTAGACAAAACAAGCTCTATATGCTTTCCCTTAATGCATCTCCTGTATCTTTGAATGTGTGTGATACTAAGCGTAAAAAGAACGACAAGACTTCTTCGAAATTGTGGCACTATCGTTTAGGCCACATTTCGAGGGGGAGAATGGAGCGTCTTATTAAAAAAAATTATCCACCCATTAGATTTCTCTAACTCAGACCACTGCATTGATTGCATTAAAGAAAAATATGTTAAGCAAATAAAAAAGGGAGCCATTCGCAGCATAGGACTCTTAGAATTAATTCATACTGATATTTGTGGTCCTTTTCCTGTGACATCAGTGGATGGTTTTGATTCATTCATCACGTTCACTGCTGATTTCTCCCATTATGGTTATATCTTTCCCATTAAAGACCGATCTGAGTCACTTGACAAATTTAAGATATTTAAGGCTGAAGTTGAAACTCAGCACAACCTAAGAATTAAAGTGGTAAGATCGGATCGTGGGGGAGAATATTATGGAAGACATGCCTCTTATGGGCAAATTCCTGGCCCTTTCGCTAAGTTCTTTCAGGAAAATGGCATTGTTGTCCAGTATTCTATGCCGGGTGAACCTCAGCAGAATGGGGTAGCTAAGAGACGCAACCGTACACTTATGGATATGGTACGTAGCATGCTTAGCCATTCTAGTTTACCAATTGGTTTGTGTATGGAAGCACTAAAGACAGTCGCACATATTCTTAATCAGTTCCCGAGAAATCAGTACCTAAAACATCTTATGAATTATGGACTGGGAGGAAACCGAGTATGAAATATTTACGAGTATGGGGTTGTCGTGCTGAAGCTAAGATATTTAATTCACATATTGGGAAATTAGACCCTAAGACAGTAAGTTACCATTTTATTGGGTACCCTGACAGATCCAAAAGGTATCAGTTTTATTGTCCTGATAGGATAACTAAGTTTGTAGAAACAAGGTACGCTGTGTTCATAGAGAATAACAAGGACCTGGAGCCCAGGAAAATAGATCTTGAGGAGAAGCGGGTTTATGTTCCTTCATCGCTCATCCCAGCGACCTTTATTCCTGTGCCTCAGGTGGTTGCACCTCCAGTAGAGAATACTGTTGTTGCTCCCACTGTTGAGGTTTCTGAAATTCCTAATGTTACACCTAATGATGAGCCTCAGCAGTCCCTATAATAACTGATGAACCTATTAGAAGATCACAGCGGGAGAGAAGATCTGCCATCCCAAATGATTATGTTGTTTATATGAATGAGGATATTAATGATATAGGGAAGGTAGATGATCCCACCTCTTATAAGAAGGCCATGATGAGTGAACATTCTTCTAAATGGCTTGAAGCCATGAAGGATGAACTAAAGTCTATGAGCACTAATAATGTATGGGACTTAGTAGAAATTCCTAACGGAGTCAAAACAGTAGGCTGCAAATGGGTCTACAAAACTAAGCATGACTCTAAGGGAAATATCGAAAGATTCAAAGCAAGGCTTGTAGCAAAAGGATTCTCACAAAGAGAGGGGATTGACTATAATGACACCTTTTCTCCTGTCTCAACTAAAGATTCATTCAGAATTGTTATGTCACTTGTAGCTCATTATGATTTAGACTGCATCAGATGGTTGTTAAGACGACATTTCTTAATGGCGACTTGCAAGAGAACGTTTACATGGCTCAACTGGAAGGTTTTGTCGTGGAAGGCAAGGAGCATATGGGATGTCGACTTAAGAAATCGATTTATGGCTTAAAACAAGCGTCGAGGCAGTGGTACCTCAAATTCGATAAGATCATAAGGAGTTTTGGTTTTAAGGAAAATGAAGTTGATAACTACATATATGTTAAGTTCAAGGGGAGTAAATTCATCATCTTAGTACTTTATGTGGATGATATCTTATTGGCCAGCAGCGATAAGGATATGCTGTTTGAGACCAAGAGATTTCTTTCATCCAATTTTGATATGAAGGATCTTGGTGATGCCTCTTATGTTCTTGGAATTGAGATTCACTGAGATAGGTCCAAAGGAACATTAAGTTTATCTCAGAAGGCATACATTGACAGAGTACTGAAGAGGTACCGGGCAGGCTGTATGGCTTAAGAACTTTATCCCGGGACTTAGAGTGGTAGACAGCATCTCTAAACCACTCACCTTATACTGTGATAACGAACCCGCAGTCTTTTATGCAAATAACAACGAGTCAAGTGGTGCTGCCAAACACATTGACATTAAGTATTATGTTGTGAAAGATAAAATCTAGGATCAAACCATAAGTATCAAGCATATTACTACTAAGCTAATGCTTGCGGATCCGCTTACTAAAGGCTTACCACCCAATATTTTTCGTGATCATGTTGCCGGCATGGGTTTATTGGAAAGTCTCTGATTCTGGATAAAAGGACCTTAAAGCAAACCAACTCCCATTAAGTATAATGAATATTCATTTCAAGATGGAATAGTACACTATAGGTACTGGGGTTGTATGGCACTTCATTGGCCGTGCAACACATTGCCTTGGTATGCTATTTCATTGAGAATGGGCTTATGATGTTATCCTTACGATCAAAGGGGAGAATATTGGGTTGATCTCGGCTAACCGTTCCCGAGTTTTCAGGGAGGCTACGCCTCCACTCGCGCCCTAATCGGAGGCGCAACCGACCCTCGTTTGGTTTCGGTCCTGGCCACCTAGCGCCATATAAAACAGGGGATTTGGCAGGGGTTTTACACACTCGTTGTTTCAAGCCTTGAAGATCCCGCACAGACCCGATCTACTAACGCGTGCTAAGGTGGACAAAGATTGGGCCTTTTTCGTCCCCGAATACGACATCAACTACACCGTCGGCCACCATTGCATCACGCCGCTGACCACCTCCCTATGGCTTCTACCAGTTCGGATATGTTGACGCTTCCGCTCTAAGTATCTAGCTAGGTGTTCATGTTTGAGCCTAGGGTTAAGCCTAATGTTCATGTCTAGACTTAGATTAATATTAGCAGCCACTTCCTCCTGCTCTACGCTCCTGTTCCTTCGCCACCGCCTGCCCTTACTTTGCGCCTTCCCCCGCTGCCCTCCAGTCCGTCCGCTGGTAAGGGCAGGACTCGACTCTTTACGTAATTTTAAGGACAACTATTTCATTGTTCCTTAGAACCATCTTACTAACTTGTTTAAATTTTTATGCTATCCAACCAACACTATCTACAAAGATTTCAAATCTACGAACTTCTTCATTATTTTTAAAGGTTCTGCGATCAACATTTCACAAAGGCACAATCATTTAATAAACTATTAGGGATTTGAAAATTGGGAGGGATAGTGGGAGACTGAACACAATTCACCTGGGGATGAGACCTCGCGCGCAACGCTGTGTGTTTTATACCTCCCTACTCGCCATGTTGCCACCCAACTCGCTGCGCAACTTTTCTGCTCACCTGTACCACCTCGCACTCTCACTTCACTTCTAGAGCGCACATGTGCCCCTGATTGAAGGAATTGGTTTGCTTTATTGTCGGCTCGCCATCTCTGGTAGCCACTGCATGCTGTGCACTCCCTCTCCCTTTCCTTGGCCACCGTCGCGCGTGGCCATTGTGTGCTTGCGCCACTACAACACTACCTCGTGCCTCCTGTCTGGCCAACTCTCTCACCCTTCATGTGTGTGCCACCACCACATTGAGAGAGAGAGATGAGCCAGTTAGGTTAGGACTTGGGTGGCCAGTTGGGGTATTAGAGATTTAGGCTATAGTGGGTTTGATGGCCATAGTCTGGAAGGAGCTCTATTGTGCTGAAAGAGGGAGGTGTCGGTTGAATTGGCCTGATTTATATTTTTGAGGTATAAATATGTAGCATTTTGGTTCAATTAAAAATATATGTGTAATATACCTAGTATATACTGTATTTTTTTGCAAAAAATATTGGGTACTCAATTGAACACCCATAAACTACAGAGAGACTGCCCCTGCCCTCTAGCAACGCCCTCGAGTCGCTAGCCACCGGCCACACTCCGGTTGATCTGCCGTGAGGCCATCCTTCGTAGGCGTTGTTGATGATGGCGTGGAGGGGCCTTGTGTATTTTGTTCCCGGTTGCCCTATATATTGGGTTCAAATATGGGCTGGATGCAGAGGGAGAAGAAGGTGCACATGAGCGGTGTGGATGCGATGGAACTAGAAGGATGAAGCCACATGAACAGAACCCCATGGGAGTGAGGGGGTGGGTCCTATTCCTAACGGGGTGAAGCGGGGATCAACTCTTCTATGGCCCCGTGAGGACCAGTTTAGACATTAAAATACATTACTTTTTTATAGGTTTGAATATGAAATATGTATTGTTTTTCGTATGCTTAGACTAGATGTGTGTCTATATTTGTTATAAATTATGTTTTGAGGTATAGTTTAAGAAAAGTATACCAATACTCATAAATATATGAATGTACTCATATTAACATTTATATATATATAAACTATTTTCTAATCCCTATAGGGGATGAGGGTAGGGGAGAAACGGGTGGGCATTCTCCCTATTAGTCTTCGTGGGGCGGGGGGGGGGAAGGTTGGCAGAGGCGCAGGGCCCCCTTAACCCCTCGCCCCATTGGCATCCCTAGCTAGGCTTCAATCCTTTTGGAGGGCATTATGGTTATTTTGTTGGGTAAAAATGCCACCAAAAATCCAAAAATAATGTGAGAATGGTATTTTATGGGTGGCACGACAAATTGAGTGGCAAATAGTAAGGCAAAATTGGCTATTGGACATCACAAATTGGTGGTATTTGCCCTGTGACACTCTCATTTTGTGGCTTTATTGTAGGACATGACATTTTCGTGTTTATTTGATAGAAGACGCTCTGGCCAATATAATATGATTTTGAGCTGAAAAGGAGAGAGAAGGCTAGTGAAAAGTTATTTCCCCTCTTCGGTTGGACCTATGCGTAGTTAGCACGGTCGAACCATATTACACCAATGCATAATAGGTCACCATAGACAGTTCAAAAACGCCATCACAGATGATTTCATGAGCCGTCTGAATTTATGGGTTAGCAATAATACGAGGTCGTCACAGACGGCTTTCGAACCATCTATGATGCAGACAATCACAGACGGTTTGTAACTGTCTGTGATAAACCATATATCACAGATGGTTTCTACTACAAACTGTCTGTGATAGTCAACTATCATAGACAGCTACAAGTTAATAACCATATGTGATATTCTTTTCTATTTCTAAATCTATTTCTGTTTGTTGGCTAGTCTCAGAAAATGCTAGCCATACCCTCTGAAACAAGCAGATCAACGCAGTATATATACATCCAATTCACATTCATTCATTTCAAAAACAAGAATATCTATTTTATAAATCAATTAACAAAAATGAAATATAAATACACACATGAACAATTAAGTTCAATCTTATTCGAGTGAAATTTATTCTACATTGTGGAACTCCCTATTTTCCTTTATAACTTTGGACATCAGGAAGTACGCACACTGTCCTCAAATATGTTTGAGGTCAACATGTTCTAATGGAGTTGTAGTGATGGACGGAACCTGTTGGTATAAATATCAATGTCATGCAAACATATATAAATTGATAAGTATGAAATAATTATTGCAAGATTGGCAAACCTCAGGATTGTTCTTCGCGGAACCGACAAGTAGTTGCATATTGTGGCAAACATAGAATCCACAGGTGTTGTTGCCTAGCGGCTGCTGGTGGCACTACAAAAATAGAATTCGTTAGTTCGAGAGGCATTATTACAAAGTATTGTATAGGATTAATGTATATTAGCGAATATTGAACAATCTAGAACGTGTTGCAAGGTGTCGATCCCTCCCTTGAATTTCTGTACCTTTGCAATGTATGTGGCAAACGACCTACGTGATTCCAAAAAGTTAGCCTTAGTGATTGGGAAGGAAGGAAAGACTACAATAGAGTTATCTGTGGACAAAATGTGTTTACTTATCGATTACTTGTTGGACAACTGTGTAGTAGGTTTTGTTCTCCTTTAGAGAATTAACATATATTACCTTGTTCTATTTTGGTATAATTACAATTAGAATCTAGTGGAACCTACACAGCTATGTTATGGTTATTAAACCTAAGTTCGTGTTGTTTATAAAGTACAATTAACAAGTATAACCACTAGTATATCACTTACCACTAGTTGTAGGGCATAAGTATGAATTCCTTGTCGCAATGACCCTTTAATGCCTTCGTAATGTAATTCTCGATAAAGAATGCATCCTTCTTGATGATATATATGGCGACTAAGCGTGGGTCAAGGGAACCAACTAGTAATTTCATTAATCTAGCTTCACTCACCATGTATCTACCTACTACCTACCTATATATATATATATATATATATATATATATATATATATATATATATATATATATATATATATATATATATATATATATATATATATATATATATATATATATATATATATATATATATATATATATATATATAGACACACACATAAAAGCAATGAGTTATATAAGGCATTTATCAAGATTACATAAACGTAGACCATGATTGTATACAATTATAGTGTCCAACATTGAATGAGTGAGGAATCGAGGGCGTCGAGTGTGAAGAGAAAGAATAAGTCCTCAAAGATTACCGTGAAGATACAGTCATGAATATTGTGCTGTAGATGATGCGGCATGAACTTGACATTAACACCCGAGCGTCGTTGTTCCTCCGGCTTGTTGGCCTATTCCATGTAATATATAAGCAATCTCTAGCAAGATAGTCCTAGAGTTAGGAGGCGCTCTTTGGGATGACCAACAGCTTGTCTAGCATGAATTTTTGGGCCAACAGCAAGTAGGGAATTTCATTATCTATCTTCTTCGGTTTGCCCTTGCCGCCTTGGCTGTAGGTCAACTTCATGGCAGTCGATCGGGCATGAGATGTAGATGCCCCATGCCCTTGCTACGTCTTTGTAGGTAGCATTGGTGCAGATCGCGCCTGTGGAATTGGCACCGGTGCATATAGATCCTATAGACTTGGCACTAGTGCAGGTAGCTCGAGTGGACTTGGCACCGGTGCAAGTAGTTCGAGTGGACTTGACACTGGTGCAGATGGCTCTCATGGACTTGGCACAGGTACAGGAGCCTCCAAGCAGATGTCGCTCTTGGGCCACTGGATGAATGTTCTAATGGCTTGCCCTAAAGTTATGACCTCATCATTGGGGGCATCTACAGTGGGACGACCCCGAAATTGGCATGAACACCATCCACATTCATTTTTGCGAAATATGGTACTAGAGATACACTATGCACCAAAGCCCCGGGCCTGGATGGATACACCTGGCCCCAAGTAGCGCACAGGACAACGGATGTATATCTCACTTAGAGCTTACACTTCGTAGCCACCTAGATAACAATATAAAATTAGCTACTCCAACAGGCCTATCAGTGGATCGAGCATTGTAGAGATAATAATTATTACCAGGATGTCATCAATAGGAAATCGGTGGTTGCTTTCCGAGGTAGAGTTGGGCGCACAGCTACTCTGATGGTTGGGGGTTGGCCTAGCATAGGAGTGCGCGAGGGTTTTCTGTTGATTTTCCCTATACCTCTGCATCTCATCTATGAACAACCTTTATGTCTCATCTCTGATTTTTGCCATAATGTTCTCTTGTAGCTATGCCTCGTGCTTGGTTTTGGCTCTCTTTCTACTCCGGTAAGCTTCGAAGTCCTCTGGGAAGTTATGTTTTGAAGAAACATAAAGACCAAGGCTTCTCGTGCGACCCGGGTGCTCCTTGTTTCCTAGGACAGCAGAGGGTAACTCTCTCTCTCTCTCTCTAATTGCCTCGAATGAGCCTTGAAGATTCTACACTTAGCGCTTCTAGGCGGTGGGACACTTTCTCGTCTACAGGGTTTCAAAAGAAGATGGCTCTCGATGACACAATAGATGACCTCACTCTTATCCAGTTTTGGGTGCACTCATCAGGGATCCTAGCAAATGGAGGGAAGGTCTCTCGCAGGATTGCCTGCTCGTCCTCCTTCCTCCATTGCGGGATTTTACCTACATACCCAGTGGTGCTGAGTCTGTGGATGTGCGTGTTTTTTTCCTGAAGGGCCCTGTGCATCACACTTTCACTCCTAAATTTATCTGTTATCTTCATCATTACAAACTTTGCCATTGCAGTTATAGAAATGGATACTTGTCGAAAACTTGTTCTTTCTTTTGTGCTCCTTGTGTCGACATGGTCATTAGCATCATTTTCTTCCTTTGGACCATGTTTGACCTTCTTTTCAAACTCAACTTTGTGCTTTTTCGGGGTTTGTCAATATACTCATCAAGGGGCAGATTGAGAGGCCATGTGGAGGTCATCCCATGTGTGTGATGAGTAATTGACATCGGTTTAGGGAAGTCGAGTTTGATTTGGTTGGTTCGGTCCTTGACGTTGCGTGGTGCAATCGGGCTCGGTCGGACTTGGTCAAACCTGGTCAAAATGGTTAGGATGCATATTATGTTGACTTGTCAGGTTTGGGCTATTTCATTAATGCATTTATGCTTACATGTATCGAGCGGTGCTATTTGATGTGCTTCTTATGCGTGTTGGTTGCGCAGGACGCGTCGGCGAGTCGTGGCGAGGCGCGGGTGACCGGACTAGCGCGGTGGCGTTGAGTCGAACGGTCGGATGTGTCGAAGACGGCGGAGATTCGATGTGGTTGCGAGTCGTGGACGACAAGGAACGCAGAAGCTTCCCGGAAGGTGCAGGAGGGGCGAAATGGTAATTTCGCGAGGCTGCACAAGCGGGAGAGGGTTCTGTTGGATTTAGCGGGCGTAACAGGGTGGAGACTCGTTAGCCAAGGGCTATAAATAGGAGGGAGTGGCTGCATGCCCCCTCATGGATTTGGGAGAGAGTTAGGGTTTTCTTGAGTCAAAAGAGGCTTTGAGAGGTTGTTTTCCCTTTGCTCTTTAGTGGTTGTGGGCAGCAGGGAGTGTCTCCCACGTTCATCCCCTCTCTGTGTTTGTTCTTCTAAGAAACATGTAGAGTGTGTGGTTCTTGAATTTGGGAGAGGGAGAGGATGAGTTAAGAATCCATGTAATCATTCCTCTTGTTCTAATGTCCATGCGTATGGGGACTCCTATGTATTCCTTGTTTTGTTGGAATGAAATTTCTGAAGTTCTTCTCCCATGCTCCTGTTTCCCTTCGATGCCTCTTTGCATGATTTCTTGAGATTTTTGTTTTCTTGTTGTTTCTTGCTAGCCAGGTGCAAAATGGGTTGCTCAGTGATGGAATTGCATTTCTAGACCCTTTGGTCAATTAGTTCCAAGAGCAAATCAAGTTTAATTTCAGTTCTTGATTTTTGACCTTCTCTGTTCTTGTTTTGCCCTTTTAGGGTTTTAGTGCAAATCTCGTTTTCCTCTTTGAGATGGCTTGAAGTTTGGTACCTAGAGTCCAGAGGCTATCTATTAGGTATTCCCAAAGTTTCATGACCAAAGGATCAACGGTTAGCTGGGGATTTGAGATTTGGGGTATCTCTCTGTGTTGTTGTTTTCCTCTGTTCATATTTCTAGGGTTTGGTGTGTTTCTCGATTCCCTTTATGAGATGCCCTGAGATTTGTTGTGGAGAGTCCTGTGGCCATTGCTAATATAGCTGCAAAATTTCAGGTTTAGAGCATGTGTGATTGTTGAGTAATTTGATTTTTTTGTGCTCCTTTCTGTTGAAGTCTCAGTTTTTGTCAAAATCTTAATTGGTAGCTCTTTTGGTGAAATCCCTGGATTCAAAGGCTCCCAAGGCTATTTGAGACAAGTTCTTAGCCTTATGGTCATAAGGGAACACATTCTTTTCACCTTGAAATCTGCTAGCTGCCATATTTCCTATTTTCAATCTGCTGCTTGCTGAACTCTCTGCTGTCTGAATCGAGAGGCGGTCTGACCGGTTCAATACCGGCGGTCAGACCGGACCTCCAGTGGCGGTCAAACCAGCTTGGGATGAGCGGTCTGACCGGCGGCAGTTCAGCGGTCTGACCGGCCTGATAAGTGCGGTCTGACCGGCCCACCTTTCCAGCCTGTCTTGCTAGCTTCTTTTGATGAGTTTTTGACTCTTTTTTTGTATCTCTGTTTGCAGTGCCTTTTTCTCTAAGTGCTTGAGTTTCCAGAGAGCCTAAGTTCTAGTCTTCATGGTCTTTTTGTGATCATAGGAGAGAAGACTTATTTTTAGTACTTGGGGGGATTTTTATTTTTAAAGTCGACATTCACCCCCCCTCTGTCGCCAACATCGATCCAACATGTTCTTCTGAGATCTCGAATGATCGAAAAACTTCTATCAGTAGCTGACTTTTCCGAACTTCGATAACCTTTTTCCAAGAAACAAATATGATCTCAATCTGTTCCTATGCAACTATTCTAACTATTCTCCAAAATACGGACACTGCTCGGCAAGGATTGAGAGGGGTCCCAGACATATTGATATCACACGCATCCGGCGACGATGCCGAAGAATGAGCGGACAATATCTTCAAAAGAAAATAGAAGTGTTTGATTCTTGAGCCAATTCTTGGTGAATTTAGATTACGATCACATATTAATGTGATAATTTCTCTAATTAGTCAGGCTTCGAACTCTAGACTACCTTACTTAATATCTGAAGACAAGCAACAGTGTTATTTTGTTAAAACTATTTACTTCAAGTAAATCGCATTCATATCAATAATATATTCATGCTTTGTGATCTCTGAAATTCAGAATATATGCTTCTTTTGTTAGCCCATTAGGCTTATTTTGTCATTTAAATGCTGGTGGAATTATGCTTTAAACTGAGCAATGTATAGAGATCAAACTATTATCTCTCAACATGAACAATGTAATCAAGCCAAATGACAATATGCTAAACTGAGCACAAGCATGAGCCTTTGTAATTAACATAATGCATAGAATACTCAATCTGACAATTTATCCTCGTCAAGTAATGATAAATCATTACTAGCAGAATACTCTCTCATTAGTCACAATGATCTCAACCCGACAAGTTATCCTCAACAAGCATAAATCAAAATTGATGCCCCGTGGTGATGGTCCTTTTAAAGTACTTGCCAAGATCAATGACAACGCATACAAGATAGAGCTTCCGGGAGACGATTATGGGGTGAGTACTACTTTTAATGTTGCTGATTTACCACCATTCTTTGGACAAGATGGCACAAAGTCGAGGATGACTCCTTTTCAGTTTCTCCCTTGCTACTCTCTGTGACATAACTGATGATCAGTTAGAGCAGCTTGCGGATGAGCAGTTAGCCCTCCTAGCTCGAAGATTTTCCCATGCTTACAAGAGGAGGAGGGATGGAAAGAGAGGAGGACCCGTGATTTTCTTTGAGTGTGGTGGCCCCAACCACATTCGGGCAAACTGCCCCAAGCTGGGGAAGGGCAAAGGCGACTACGACGGTTCGGGCAAGAACGACTACATCGACAAGAACCGCAACAAGAAGCCCTCAGCTCCGCACAAGGCAAGAAGAAGTTCGCGACCTTGGCAAAGCCAAGAAGCTCTTCCACCGCGTCCTCACGCCTTCGGCGACCTCGATCTCAGCGAGGTGGAGGGTGGAGCGACGACGATGGAACGAACGAGCAAGAACCCAAGGGCGGCGACGACTTCTCCGGCATGTGCTTCATGGCCCTTGAGGGCGAACTGAGCGACAGCGAGTTGTACTCTGACTCCGATGAGGTATCCCCCACCTACGACCAACACAATCATGCTTTTTTTAAGTTAGGTGGATTTCATGCTTGTCGGGCCCCCGAATTACCAAACCCGGACCCTCTGTGTATTACAGCACTAGTCCCAGATCAAAGCTAGTGCACACAGTCAAACAGAATGGAAAACATCACCATTAACGATTTATTACAATAATTAAGAGTACTGACCACAGGGTCACATTATTACATTGGAGGTTTAAGACCTCGCACACAAGAAATAAGCGGAAGCAAAGATAACTCGAGGACGACCCATCAAGATGCCACGAGCGATTGGTCGAGAAGCGCGACCTAGTCCTCGGGAAGAATCCGTCGCGACCACAAGCGGCGATAGTCATAGTCACCTTCTTGAGTTTCAACTTCCTCCGAGATTTTATTTTTAAGTGTAGCATGTGAGTACATAAAGTACTCCGCAAGTCTTGGGAAAAATGCATAGATGCAAGGCTTAACAAAGGAAGGCCATATGGTTCTTTTGCACAAAGCAATATTTGAAATCTCAATTACAACTAATTATTTTCGAAGGCATCAGTTTAATAAAGTAAATGTTTTAACAGAATTAACTTTCTAGTGAAGGTTCCAACTACCAACACTAGCTAACCAATTACCATTGGTCAAGTTTTAAACTGCGGGTTCCATCCACCCTCTCTGGCTCCATCTGCCAGGATTCCCTTCCGAGAGTTCCCTCCACTCTCGGGATACAAAACTTTTGATTTTAAATCCAAAACAAGAAATCTACCATGTGAATGCATTCCTTGCCCGCCCTTGACCGTGGGCACGGCTATTCGAATAGTTTTACACTCTCCAGAGGTTGTACAACTTTTCTCACAAGAGATAAATTATCCTAAAAGTCAATACGCTTCCTTTGGCATGAGACCCAGATAAAATACCACAAAGCCTTTACCTTATTCTAATCTAGCTAGACACCACCCACGAGGTTTCACCGCAGAAGGGTTAAATCCAATCAAGCCCCTCTTGCACCATATGAGTACAATGAAATCCTGTCCCTCACTCATGAATAACCACCATCCACGGCATCCACTTTCCACTGGTGGCACCTAAACTAGACTATCATAAGTTAGTCGGCTAGGTCGCATACCATATAGACTTGTGGTTGTGCGGTTAATGCTCGATTTGGACAAACACAAGCGCCGGTCCTTAATTGACTAGGGTGGAACATACACTTAACAAGTTCTCGTGCTTCTGCACCAACCCAAACAACCATCCACCTAATCTAAACCATCTTTCACATTTTATTTTATTTTAAAGGATCAGTGGCAACTCAATTACCACTACATTTTGCAAACACAAGCCTATTACAGTAAATCATAATTTCCCATTTTCAAGAGTTTCCAAAGTTATTAGATAGCATGACTAAGCATTAATCTACCATTCTAATATTCACAAAGATTAATAGTAATCTCATTATTGAGACAAAGGAAGTTCTAGGGTGACAAGGTACATGGCAATCAATGTCAAATGAGGGCATAACAAGGTTGGAATAACTAATTCCTAAAGACTTGAACTAGTAACTTTATGTAAATAGCAATGCACATAATTTAAAATATTTTAAAAGCATTTCAAAAGCATAGGCTCAAAATGATCAAAGAAGACTTGCCTTCTTGCAGGGTTTCTGGGTCTTCTTCTTTCTGTGAAGAGGGTTCGTTGACAACGTTGGAATCTCTGTGAGAAAAGACGCAAGCAAACAAAGCAAGTAAATACAAATAAAATTCAAATAAAATCCAAAAATTCAACAGAGGCCATAGTTGGATAGATTATGATTTTAGATGAATTTAGAAATTTGAATGGCTGGATTTGGAGTTAAAATGAGAAAGTTATGCTCATTTGAAAATCTCAGATTGAATAAATCTAGAAATTCCCAAATTTCTCGGCGGTAGGGCCCACTGGAATATTAGATTTTAATTTCTATTTTTATTCGAGAGACGACAGTGGGGTCCATCGTCGGTGAGTCCACGAGAGTGTCACGACATGTGGGACCCATCGGGCGGTGAGCCTGGCTCGACCTCGACACATGGGACCATCGACTCAGGCCTACTTGTCGGTGACTAGCGCAGAGGGTGGGGCCCGATCGGCGGTGGCTGCGAGGGCGGTTTGCCAGCGACGGGTGGGGTCCACTTGTCGTCGCAGATTTATTTGAGAAAACTCAACCTCGCGTGCGAGCCAGGGCTCGAGCAGCGAGGAGTCGGGGAGGGAGAGCGGCGGTGATAGCCAAGTGGCGGGAGGCTTTGCCTACCCATAGGGCAATCAAACCTTTTGAGTTACTGCGGAGGAGGAAAAGGTGGCGGAGAGGCGGTCGTCGGCGGCGAGGAGTGGCGGAGGGTGCGGATGATGCGTGAAATGCAAACCGGAGCGAGACGAGTCCAACGAAGGTCGGCGGGCTCGGGGGCGAGCGGAGGTGGCCGCGATGAGGAGGGCGGAGCTGGCTCGGGTCCTCGGTGGCGATGGCGCTCGGCGGGGGAGGGCGGCGAGGTGTCGGGAGGATCGCACGGCGAGAGGAGCTCGGGAAGTGACGGCAGCTCGGGGATGGCCGAGGCGCGCGAGGCTCGCCGAGTACTTACGGGACGCGACGGGAATTCGCGGTGCGACGGCGCTCGGGGCTTAGGAGAGGTGGAGTATGCAGGTGTTGGGCGGAGGAGGCGGGCGAGGGGCTTTATAGAGCGCGCAGGGGGAACAGGGCGGCAATCGCTCGCCGTCTTGTGGCCGGAAAAAGGAAGGAGGGAAGAAACGGAAAGGAGGCGAGAAGGAAGGGAGGCGGGCGTTGGGGATTTGCTTCGCCGGGCTCGTGAGATTCCAAAACCGGAGAGGCGGGGAAGGCAAGGCGGATCCGCGCGGTCTCGATCGGCCGCGAAAAAGGAAAGAGGGGAAGGAAAAGGAAGGCGCCGCCCGCGGGACGACGGCTCGACAAAGGCGGCGGTGGCAGCTGGAGCGAGGCGAGCGCTTGGCCGACAGCGGGGCCAGCGGGTCGATGGAGTGAGGGGGGAGTGAGAGCGGCGGCTGGATGGCCCGCGCGAGACTCGGCTCATCCGAGCCGTCCACGCGCGGCGAGGAGGAGGAAAGCGGGCCGCCGGCCGACGGCCGCTCGCTGGACGAGGGGAGAGGAGGTGCGGCTGGATCGACCGAGCGGCGACGTGGGCGGATCGGGCCGTCCACGCGTCGGCTGGAGGAAAAAGGAGAGATTTTATTTTCAGAATTTGATTTTGATTTTGAAAAGGCTAGAAAATTATTTAGGCCTCGAAAAATACGAAAATACCTCCAAAATTCCAGAAAAATTCACGAAGCTCTGGACATATTTTGGACTAAATAAAATTATTTCCAACTACTGTTGATATTTAATTTTCATATTTTGAATTACTTTTATATTCTGAAAATAGTTTTAAATTCCGGAAAATCCAGAAAGGCAAATAAAAGCCAAGTAAAATCCAATTACCTTAAAATAATTAATTTGAATTTAAATTTTTCAAAAAGCCAAATTTTGGGATGTGACAATGCTAGAGCTAGAGCTAGGGTTAGCGAGTTGGAGAAGGAAGTAGGTAGATTATCACAGGAGCTTACTTCACTTACATCTGCTCTCTCTCATGATGATTGTGATATATGATGTGCTCTGTTGGGTGACATGGAGAAATTAAGGACCTCGCATGATAGTCTGTCCTCCGAGCTTGACATGGTTAAGGTGGAGAACATTAGTCTTCTTGCTGAACTTGAGATGAGTAGGGTAGCTCCTTCGTCATCTACTACTGTTGAGACTATTGCTTGCACCTATTGTGAGGATAAGGATAATGCTTTTAGAGGTCTTTATACCATGCTCCTGGATCTGCCTGAGTCTTGTGAAAACTACAATAATTTGAAATTGAACTTAAAAAGGGCAGATCATAAAATTGCTGAGTTGCATGCTTTTTTACTTGAGCCTGTTGTTTCTTGCACCAACTGTCCAAAATTGACACTTGAGCTTGAGTATGTTTCTAAGCAATTCCAAGATATGGTTGATCATAACAACAAATTGGCTCAGTTTGTGACTAATGATCCATGCGAGCAAGGAACTCAGATATATTCGTCCAAGAAAGTCTCAACCAAGCAGCCATCGAATCAATGGAAGGCCACGTGATCACAAATCTCATGGTATGCACAAGATGTGGCCTGCGTGCCCAAAAGCCAACCGAATCCACCTCAATCTCGGTCTTGTAATAGGATAGGGGCTTAGCCCGAAATTAAAGGAAACAGACATGCTAAATTTTAGTAATTGGAATAGGAAACCTTGACCGAATTAGAGATTGATTCGGCCAAGGCTTTCCTTGCGTGAGTTCGGGGAAGCACTATAAAACCCCCTTGTATCCCTTTTGTTTGAAGGAGACCACATTTGAGAAAAATCAATCTACTAAAGTTTTCGAGTTTAGCATTGCTGCCGAAATTCCTTATGGAATTAGGAGTATCTTCTTCAATCAAGATCGTTCAGCCTTTCCACTGGGAATTGGGTGCACGATAGATCTTCGCTTGGTGGTCGGCGAAATCAACACGAGTGTGTTTTGGCGGATTAAAGAGTGTCCATCCCTTGCACTAGCATTGGAGGATCATTACGATTCATCAAGACTCCCGTGAGTATCCATCCTACGTCGAGAAGATCGGGCGACCCCGTATCACACCTTCTCATATACATATATAAACGCAAATACGGATATGTCACATAAATATTTCATTCATTAGTCCACTTGCTTATTTCCTTTAAAAAGTAGCCCTTCATGATGATCAACGTGTATTTAGGTACTTTCATCGCGCTCTGTCTCTACCCTTATGCCGTTTCTGTAAGGAGGCAACTGATAAAATTGATTGTATTCTTTCTCGTCCACTACATTCTCAACTCCGATAATCCTTCTTTTTTCCATGAAGAATTACGTGGTGCTTCTTATTTATCTGGTCAGAAACATAGAAAACTTGAACAACTTGGTTAGTAAGTACGAATAGTTTGTCTTTGTATCCGACACGTTTGAGGTCCACGGTAGTGACACCATACTTGTTGACCTTCACCTACGGGAGATGGACCCAACGACACTAAAATAAGGAGATCTTCAAAAGCACGTAGTCGAGTTCCTAAATCTCCTCTATGAACCTATAGTAGGAGTTCCTCAACGCATCGGTATTGAACGCATCTATATGGACGCTGCTGTTCTGGTTAGTGCTCTTTATATCCTGAGACTGCGTGTAGAATGTGTACCCATTTATGTCATATCCTTGCCATGTACTATAAATGTTGCCCCTGTTGCCGACCATGTCAGCATATCACTTGAGTAGCTCCTAGCGAGTCACTCCTTCAACCATTAATTAAACCGATTGTTGTGTTGTCTTATGATCCAAACATCCGGCCGCTCTAGATTCTGTTACCGAAGAACACCCTTGTGTTAGTCAATATACGAGGACACTTTAGTCATGTATTGCAAGACTGTGAAATGGGCTTGAGCATACGCATCCATATCTGGAGTATTTGCTTTCCTTCCGATGGTCCCGATACCCTTGAGCCTCCCCTCATGGTGAGATAGAGGCACACCTATTGGTTTGACCTGAGCCGTGTAATCGACACAGAACTGAATGACTTCTTCGGTTACATAACCTTCGATGATGCTGCCCTTCGGCTGAGATTGATTCCGTACATAGGATTTGAGAATTTCCATGAACCTCTTAAATGGGTACATGCTACGTAGGAACACGGCCCCACACATTTTTATCTCCCACACAATATGAACAATGAGACGGACCATGGTATTGAAAAATGATGGAGGGAAATACATCTCAAGATGATATAGTCGTCACCACTTCGATCTGTAGAGCATCTAGTCTTTGGGATCGATGACCTTCTGAGCAATTGTGTTAAAGAAATAACACAGCCTCATGATTGTCTCTCGGACCTTGATCGGCAAAATACTTCTAATTGCAATAGGGAACATCTATATCATCATCACATGATAATCATGAGACTTTATACCAATTAATTTCAAATTTTCCATCGAAACAAGTTTCTTCATGTTGGCAGAGCAAACAGATGGAACTTTCACATTATGCAAGCACTGACACAGTTTAGTTCTCTCGACCTTAGACAGAGTGTAACAAGTAGGGGGAAGATAAGTTCGTCCTTTATTAGTCTTTGTCGATGCTAACTTAGGCATGATGTCCATATCAACCAAGTCAAGCCGTGTGTTGACACTGTCCTTTGTTTTACACGAATGTTCAGTAAGAGACCAATCAAGCTGTCACATACATTCTTATCTACGTGCATGATGTCGATGCAGTGGCGAACTTCTAGGTGCTCCCAATAAAGTAAGTTCTAAAATATTGATCTCTTCTTCTAGATGTTCTTCTCACGGGTTATCGATTTACGTCCCTTTTTAAGTTCAATTTCAAATTATTGCAGTTTTCACAAGACTCGGGCAGATCTAGGAACATGGTATAAAGACCTCTAAAAGCATTCTCCTTATCCTCACATGAGGTGCAAGCACTAGTCTCAACAGAAGTAGATGAAACAGGAACTACCCTACTCATCTCAAGCTCAGCAAGAAGACTAATGTTCTTCACCTTAATCATATCAAGTTCAGAGGACAAACAATCATGCGAGGTCCTTAGTTTCTCCATGTCATCCAACAGAGCACAACATGTATCACAATCATCACGGGAGGGAGCAGATGTAAGTGAAGTAAGCTCCCGTGAAAGTCTAGCTACTTCCTTCTCCAACGCAGTACACCTAGCCCTAGACTTAGCATGAAATCTACCGAGCTTAAGGAAAGCATCATTAAGCTGGTCGTAGGTAGGGGATACCTCGTCGGAGTCGGAGTACAACTCGCTGTCGCTCAGTTCGCCCTCGAGGGCCATGAAGCACATTCCGGAGAAGTCGTCGCCGCTCTTGGGGTCTTGGAAATTTGTGAATCTTTTGGAAAGATGGTCCGGGTGGGATGCCCGTGGATAGGTTAGTGTTAGGTTGTTGCCTGCACTAACGTTACTATTTTAGTTAAAAGAATGTGTTACATGTTGTATCAAATTCAGCTTTTACACTTACTTTACTATATTTACTCCAATGATGCTGTTTATGCAAATAAACCATAATATGCCTTCCCTTGTAACCCCTCATACATGCATCAAATCATTATGACTCTGGTGTAACTTGTGGAGTACTTTATGTGCTCACCTTGCTTAAACTCTGTTGCCAGAGGACGACGACGTCGACTTTGTTGAGGATTGTGACGAATAGGCCACATCTTACAGTCATTCGCCTGTGGGCAGGCAGGATGGGCTGCTCCTTTTATTTATCTTCCGCTATTTACTTTTATGTTTGGCCATGAAGCCACCTTATTGTAAACTTAGCCATAAGGCCCGTACTATTGCCTTATAATAAAGTTTGGTTATCATGCATGATATGTATCACTGTTCAACCTGTGTGCACTAGCTTTTCCTGGGATAGTGCGATTACACAGTGGGTTCTGGAGTTGTTGCTCCGGGTCCCAACAGCATCCCATATCTGTACCCCTTCGATCCACAATATTTTTAGATCTTCCACCAACAGTGCTAGGCACACATCAATATCGTTCCTAGGTTGCTTTTGCCCTTGGGTAAGTATTGACAGCAAAATATACTTTCCTGCATTCATAACCAAGGAGAAAGGTTGTAGATGCAGAGAGTCACGGGCCAAGTGATATGTCGACCGCTCATATTACCGAAAGGATTCATTCCATCTGTACTCAATCCGAACCTTATATTCTTGGTTCTGCACCAAAGTCTGCAAACCTCCTATCGATGTTTCTCTATTGGGTAGAATCAGTAAGGTGTCTTAGCATTCCATCCTTCTTACGCTCTTCCAAGTGCCAACGCAACAGTTTTGCCTCATTTGGGTTTGCAAAAAACAGCTTAAAATGGGCAATTACAGGAAGATACCATGCCATTTTAACAGGAGGTCCTTTCTTCACCTCTATTCTCTCGTCGTCATCTGATTGATTCTTACGTTTATATCGGGATGTGTTACACACCGAACATACATACATGCTTGCATACTCTTTACGGTAGAGGATACAGTCGCTCAAATATGCATGTATTCTTTCTACTTCTATTCCCAATGGACAAAAAACCTTTCTTAGCTTTGTAGGTGGTTTTGGGCAACTTGTTTCTC
The DNA here is from genome assembly GCA_036346575.1 of Dendrocalamus sinicus. Taxonomy (NCBI): domain Eukaryota; kingdom Viridiplantae; phylum Streptophyta; class Magnoliopsida; order Poales; family Poaceae; genus Dendrocalamus; species Dendrocalamus sinicus. The sequence continues at coordinate 16,411 of JAYEVI010000478.1, read as the reverse complement.
TCTGGAAGCATATCCGTTAAAAGACCTAACAGTGCTGTGAAACTCTTGTCGGATCAACTATTGCTTGCCTTTAACTTCACCAGTTCAAGTATGGCTGATAATCTCGTGTACTTTGACTTGCAGCATGTGAACAAAGGTTTCTTCGAGTCCTCCACTAAGCCCCAGAATTTAGCATACTCTCTCTCATCATAATTTCCTTCTGTATCGCAAAGCATCTGATCCAGATTGTCATCATTCAACTTATCTGAATTGGAACCACAATCGATATGATCATCCGGTAGTATGTCATTGACTTCATCAGATGTCATTATTACTACGTTCCTGTGTAATCTGCTCTTCACCATGACTGGTCCAGCATATATACTTTTTTTTGAAATCCATTCGAATCAAATGCGCTTCAATCCGCACTCAGTTCTTAAACATCTTTAAATTCTCACGGTCAATGCATGAACAATACATATATTCCATTCTCTTATTCAACATATACTCCTTGGCAGCTCTTGTAAAATCAGAAACATCATTAATCTACACTTCACTCACACGGTTTCCAACGTATTACGCATATAACAATTTCATATAATATATTCAATAAATTAGTAACTATACTATATATGTATGATCTAAATTAAGTAGCTATATGTAGCAATAATAGTTAATTGAATTGAATTAAGTAGACATAGACTATGATTTGACTAAACCCTAAATCCTAAACTTTGCTAGATGTAAAATAATCTTATCTCTACATCAAGCTAAATAAATCAACCATCTTCAATTATCCTTTCACCAAAAGCTATAAATGTAAATTATAATACAATTATGAATAAATTACTAATCATAGTTAGTAAAAAACTTAGTAGATCTACAATTACTCTTGCCAAATAGTCTTATTTTACCAAATCGCCTCAAAACCCTGCCTCCAGCTCAAAGCAACAGCATAGATATGAAATTTAAGAGAGAGGGTCGACGGGTCTGGGTGTAATTAATATAGTGAAATTATCACAGACAGTTTTTATACAAACTGTCTGTGAAGTATCACAGACGGTTCAAATAAAAGACCGTTTGTGATATTTCCAAATATCATAGACGGTTCTTGGTAATAATCGTTTATGATACTTCACAGACAATTTTAATCAGAACTATCTGTGATATTTCCTCTTCACAGATGGTTTTTAGGGCTGGCAGCAACATAGATGGTATCTAAACTAAAACCGTCTGTGATTGTATTTAATACAGATGGTTTTGGGAACTGTTTGTGATGTGGCGTCTAATATACGACTTTTTTTTGTAGTAGTGTTAGAACTGCACTCGTGTCCGCACCTATGGGCTGGCGTGGTCGGATTCACTCGCGATTGGCACGAGTCACACTCCTTTGGGTAGGGGCACTAAATGTCATTTCAAAAGTCTTATCTCTCCTTTTTAGCTCGGAAATAATACTATATTGGTCTGAATGTCTTCTAGCAAATAACCACAACAGTGCAGTGTCCTGTGGCAAAGATGCAAAATGAGAATGTCATAGGGTAAATGCCATCAATTTACGATATCCTATTGCCAATTTTGTCAATAATCAAATAGAACCTTTTGAGTGACAAATCGTTGAGACAGTGGCAAATCCTCGTATTTCCCTGTTGTATAACAGTAGCGCGAGGGGATCAACTCTGTACCGTGATTTATTTGGACCGTCCATTCTTTTATGGACCGACAGGATCGGGTTCTGGTGACACTGAGCAACCGTTGAAGCCTGCCCTCCCAAATTCCTTACCCCTAACCCGAACCGGGAGATTTGATGATCATCAATTCTTCCAGAACCCGAAACCCTAGCTCGCATTCTGATCTCACACCGCCCACCTCGCCATGGACGCCGCCGGCGACGGCCCCTCCGGCGAGACCAAGAAGAAGCCTACTACGGCGACCGCGAAGGGGAAAGCCACGGGAAAGGCCAGCTCCAAGGCGTCGCCCAAGGCCAAGGAGAGCAGCCTCCTCAAGCAGAGTTAGCTCCCGCGCGCTCCCTATCCCTTCTTTTCTTCGAGAATTTCGTGCTTGTTTCGGTTCTTTTGGCTTCTTGTGTGCAAATTTTGGATCTTTTTTCGGGGTTTGTGCTGCAGAATCGCCCGCCGAGTTCTTCGCGGAGAACAAGAACATCGCTGGGTTTGACAACGTGAGCTATTTATTCCCTACGAATTTTTAGTCTTCTTTGGTGAAATGGTTAATGCCGATGCGTTCATGAAATTTAGATAGATGCTGCTCACTTACTAGTCTTGTAGACCATGCCATTTAATTGCTCCTGGCTTCAGCGTAGTGTTATTTAAACATTGAGCATGGAGCTTACTGGGAGCAGTAGGCAAGAACCAAGAAAAGAAAATTAGTTCCTTGCTTTTATCGATGGATAGTATAAAACGTAATATAATTTTAGGAGGGAGTCTGTTATATATGAGTATAATCCTTCCATTGACTTCACAATGCTTGCCAGCCTGGTAAATCGCTGTACACCACGATGCGGGAGCTAGTTGAGAATGCGCTTGATTCAGCTGAATCCATCTCCGAACTCCCTGAAATAGAAATTACAATGTAAGTGATTTTCATGGGTATGCTTCGTTGTATTTCTTTTGGCAATGTCGGACAGCACTCCATGGCTCTTTTTGTCACATTTTGCCAGAGAAGAGATCACGAAGATCAAGTTCAACACGATGATAGGACTAATTGATCGAGAGCGTGTTGATGAAGAGCTCTATGATGACTTTGAATCAGCTAAGGCTCGCGAGGTAATATTACAAGTTTCAATTTTAGTACATGGAACAGTATTAATTGAATGAAGTTTTCATATTGATGATACCTTTTCCGTATAAAGATTTTGTCGAATCCACTTAAGAGTTAGAGGTGTCATGGACTTCACACACTTGATGTCACTTTTTAACATTTATCTCTCTGGACTATCCACTTTTTTTATTCTGACTGTATTGTACAATTTCGCAATAAATAGAAACGCCTAGCCAAAGAAGCACGTTTCCAAGAAATACAAGCTAAAAATGCTGCTCTTGGGAAGAAAGTTAAGGAGGCTCCATCTGCTCGAGGAAAAGGTCGGGGTGAAGCTGCATTTTTCAGAGTGACTTGCAAGGTATTGTCCATGATGACTTGGTTTGTATGATGAAAATCTATCTTATTAGCTTCTAATCTTGAATGTTTTTGTGGATGTAGGATAATGGTCGAGGTATGCCACATGAAGATATCCCAAATATGCTTGGTAGAGGTAAGTTTCCAATGGGATCTTTGTCTGCAAACAGTGGAACAGAAAAAATTTAGTTTTTCTTTTTAAAAAAAAACTGAACAAGATATGGTAACATGCTGTGCAATATCACTAGAATTGTTAAAATTTGGTGCAGTGTTATCGGGCACAAAGTATGGTTTGAGGCAAACACGTGGAAAATTTGGACTTGGTGCTAAAATGGTAAACTTTCCTCGTACACATTATTAAGTAATAAGATGCTTTCTACATCTAGATTGCCGCCAACTGCACTTTTATAGAAATATATATAGCATGCATTCCTTGTAAAAGAAAAGAAGGAATGAAAACATTTAGCTGATATCTGCCCTTTTCTTTATAAAATTTTGACATTTTTTTTTTTGGATTTAAGTTCATAGCTGACTGTTTTATTGTTTATATTGGATAGTGCAATTGTGCTGCCATGCAATATGGTTGGTAGCATGGAGGCATTGATCATCTTGTGCTATTCATCATTATTTTCTTTGCTTTCCTATATAGCCATGTTAGAGATAAGAAGAAAAGAAAGTTTGAGTTACAGTTACAAAAAAAGGCATTCCAGTTTATAAAATTTATCCTTTTCTTTCACTAAATTCGTGTTCAGCCTTCAAGCAGTGACCAAATGTCCAAATGTGTTTTCCGCTTGTCTAGTGGGTGTTCTGATGGTTAAGCTGTCCCATGTATACAAGATGCTTATGATAATTTGCCTCTTGAGTTAAATAGCTACGGAAAGCAAGCTAGGAACATGGGACCTTTAATTAATATTCTGTTGAATTGTTTCCTTATTCTGTTACTCTGTAGTTGTAATCATGTTTGCAGTTAGGGCTCTTTGCTGGCTGTTTGTTCTGTCTAATTTAATTTTAAATCCACTTCATTGGTGAATTTCAGTGAGTTTAATGTGAATTAAACAGGCACTTATATGGTCAAAGATGAGTACAGGCCTTCCAATTGAGATTAAGTCATCGATGAAAGGACAGAGCTATATTTCATTCTGTCGCCTCGATATAGATATTCATAAGTAAGTACATCTTGTTGGATAATGCTTCCGTTCAACACAGTAACTGACTGGTCATTACTGTTTATCTTCATTTATGTCGATTTGTTAACTTCTGCTGTTTATCATGACTGATATTGGTAAATCCCACAACTCAGAAATGTCCCTCATGTTCATTTACATGAGAAAAGGGATAACAAAGATCACTGGCATGGGGCAGAGATTCAAGTTATAATTGAGGGAAATTGGACAACTCATCGTGTGAGTAGCATCTCTTTTTTTCTTTTGCAAATTTGACATATGGAATTATACTGCCAGGCAAATTCAATAATTTATTTTTCCTGCAGTCAAAGATACTACATTATATGCGACAGATGGCTGTCATCACACCATATGCTCAATTTTTTTTTAGATTTCTCTCAGATGCAGCAGAGTACGTGTTTTCTCCTAGGGTTATTTGTGTTCTACTTAATTGACGATCTTCTAATTCTTTTCAAAATGACTTTGGGTCTTGCAGCAAAAATTTGACAATAAGGTTTGCACGAAGGACAGATGTTATGCCTCCTGTTCCTCTCCAAACAAAGCATCACCCATCTGCTGTTGATTTACTTCTGATAAAGAGCTTAATTACAGAGACTACAAAGCAAAACCTTTTGCAGTTCCTACAGCACGAATTTGTGAATATAAGCAAATCACATGCTGAACGTTTAATTGGTGAGTTGTATGATATGCAGTGTGGTTGGGGGATGGTCAGGGTGAAAAATAAATAACTTATCAATCACTATCTTCTTTGACAACCATGGTCTTCTTAGTTCATTTTTCTAGAATAATGTCTTTTGGAGATCGTGAAGTAGACTGCCTTTAGCAATTACACTAAATGTCTTGCTTTATACAAGGTTTTGAGTTTGACTTATGTTTCATGTGTTGCTATTTTCAATATACCCAATGTCTAGTCAAATCTTTTATTTAATCCTATGCAAAGCCTGCTTGTTGGGCTGAAAATGTAGTTGTACTGTCATTACATACTTATGTAACATACCTAGGCTTGCTAGTTCTATTTTTGTATATCACATATTTTAAACTTAACAGGGGAGATGGGACCTGATTTTAGTGCAAAAATGACAGTTAAGAGCCTTACGTCACAGCAAATAGTTCGAATACATCAATTATTTCGGCAGGCTAAGTTTGATGATCCGAGTGGCAATGTATGCATCCCTTTCCACCTTGATCTGTTTATCACTTACAGCTGTTTATTGGCTACTTTATCTTTCACAAATATGCATTAATGATCACAGTATGGAAATCAACCAATTCTGTAGTGTCTTAGTCCTGCAGGTGAATACAACTTACGTCTAGGTATCATAAAAGAGCTACACCCTGATCTGGTTGCAACACATGCGAGCAGGTATATCATTTTAACCAGACAAAATCCCAGACGATGTTTCTATCTTAATTGTATTGAATATCCTAATAACATTATGCTATCCTCTGTATAGCCCTCAGGTTTTTGAAGGGCATCCATTTATTGTTGAAGCTGGAATAAGCATTGGTGGAAAAGATGTTAAACAAGTAAGAAAATACTGGTTTTTATTTCACATGGAGCACTTTCTGCCTGTATTTATCATCTTCGAATAAAAAAAAAATCTGGAAACATGTTACCTTATGCTCGTTTTGTTGTGGCACTGGACAAAGGAGAAACAACTCATGGGAGCAGCAGCGACACAGGCATAGTTCAGGAATAGTAGTTTTGTTTCAGTCGGATCTGTTAAGTAAGGACTTATTTTTTGTTAGGGAGTCAGTTTTTGTAAGATCGAGTCTTGGAAAGTCACGCATCTCTAGCAGTTCATAGTCCAGGTGGATTGGAAAGTCAACACATTTTAGGGACTCCTCTCCAGTGTTCGGATTACCGGCGGTTACCGGCCGGTAACCGCCGGTAACCGTTCTTCCCGGCGGCGAGCGGGATGAAAATACCGGCCGAGATGGAAATTTGAAATTTTTGAATTTGTAGATGGTGGAATGGGTTCCAGGGGGCATTTGTAGCTACTTTGGATGGCTAAGCATATGTTTAGGAACATGTTGGGCCCATGGGTATGAAACTTTTGTGATTTTGTCTATTGCATCATTTGCATGTGAAGAAACAAAGTACTCTGCAATTTCTGCATGTGAGGGACATTGGATGCTGCAGCAGTGAAGTGATTGCAATCATTGCATTATTGGGTCTGTGGCTCTCTGCATTATTGAGTCTCTGCAGCAGGAAATAACAAAGAGAGGAGAGAGAGCAGCAGCAGCTACTAGCAGCAGCGAAGCAACCAGCAGCACTGCAGCAGCATTAGCGGCAGCAGCCAGCAGCAGCAGCAGCCGGCAGCACCCAGCAGCAGCAGCAAAGCAGCCAGCAGAGACCGGTTTTTCTGGGTTTTGACCGGTAAAACCGGTAACCGGCCCGGTTACCGACCGCCTCCCGCCCCGACAAAAAAAAATGTTTGACGAATTTCAACCGGTTTAAAACCGGGATTTCCGGTTACCGGGCGGTAACCGGCCGGTTACCGGTACCGCCCGGCGACCGGGATTCTCTCCGGAACCGGTTTTTCAAACCTTGCTCCTCTCTACAAAAGGGGGATGTCAATCTATTTTGGTTCAAGCAAGGAACAATCTAGTACTCTATCCCTATCTATGCACCTCCGTGTACGTTTTTCCTACGTATGTGATTTGTTTTGCTCTATCTACCCTTCCTGTTTGTCTCCTCCCTGTCCTCTATTCTTCTTCCTCAACCAAGTCTCAGCTCTCCTACATTCTTATCTATAGTACACAAACCTTTGTTTTTCTAGCAGCTTTCAGTGTGTGATGGAAGTTATTGTAAATGCCAAAATACATGGTAGTTTATTGTGCTTGTCTCTTATTTTGTATGAAGTTTCTATATTAAATTTGTGGATTAGGCTCTTTATATCAGATGTTATATTGAATCAAACTCCTGTAAGGGCTGGTGTGTATCAAATAATGAACTATTTTGGAATTTGAAATTTACAACGTATGAATTTGCATCTAGCAGACCATGAAATGTGTTGTTTGGAAGGGATATCAAATTCGACCACCCTGAAAATGGAAGATGAGAGCTAGCAACCTTGACCATTTGTTGAGATCTGGGTGGGCCCTATTATGCACTAAAAGCTACCTGAACTTTTAAGATCCCCTGAGTTGTTCCACTTGATTTCATGGATAAATGTTTGACCATATGAGTGAACCTATTATTTGTGTTAATATCATACACTTAGCTCCAATTAAGGGGGATCGCCTTTTCATTTTCTGTATTTTCCTTGCTGACAAGATATGCTTAAATAATATTATTCTCCTGATGATTGAAATTCTTACATTTGTTCTATTCAGGGTCTAAATATTTTTAGGTTTGCAAACCGAATACCACTTCTTTTTGAACAAGGTGCTGATGTCATCACAAGAACTGCTCTAAAAAGGATCAAGTAAGATTTTTTGTAAGTACTTCAGTTATAGTTTCAGATGTTAGATCTCCTCTATAACTGTTGCTTTTCCTTTTCTTTCAGTTGGAGTAGCTACAAAATTAATCAGCAGCAGGACAAGATTGGTGTCTTTGTGAGTATTGTAAGTACAAAGATACCTTTTAAAGGAACTGGAAAGGAGTACATTGGGGATGATATAACCGAGATATCATCTGCTGTTAAGGTGCATTCAAACATCCCTTATGAACTGTCTTTGTATGGTCGTCTAATATCGATCCTCTTGAACCTACAGTCAGCCCTTAAGCAGTGCTGTCTTCAACTGAAGTCAAAGATAATGAAGAAACTTCAGGCTCGTGAACGGCAAGACAGGAAAAGGAACCTGAACAGGTAATTCTGTAACAACTCGGCCCAACGTTTCAATACTAAAAATAGCGTAACTTTCGACTCCTAAGACCTAACATGGCAAACCACATCAATTCTGCAATCTACACAATATTTCTTACAATTCCATAGTTGGTCACAAACCCTGATTAAACCATTTAACCCCTCGTCTTTAACTCCAAAGATAGTTCTTTTACCTTACTGGACAGCAGGCTTAACAATTTCATATATATATATATATATATATATATATATATATATATATATATATATATATATATATATATATATATATATATATATATATATATATATATTCTTTCTCAAAATCAAAGAGATGAGAGTCTTGAAATAAAACCTACAATGCTAAAACCTAGGTCAGACATCTTGCTATCCTAGTGAGAGCCTAAAATCACTTTGCTTTCTATATATATATATATATATATATATATATATATATATATATATATATATATATATATATATATTCTTTCTCAAAATCAAAGAGATGAGAGTCTTGAAATAAAACCTACAATGCTAAAACCCTAAGTCGTACATCCTGCTATCTGAGTCGAGAGCCTAAAACACTGCACTTTCTTATGGTTTCGATACATGGATCGCTATATATATATATTCTTTCTCAAAATCAAAGAGATGAGAGTCTTGAAATAAAACCTACAATGCTAAAACCCTAAGTCGTACATCCTGCTATCTGAGTCGAGAGCCTAAAACACTGCACTTTCTTATGGTTTCGATACATGGATCGCTAACTTCCATGCACTCTTATCCAAAGCTAATTCTTATCCATGCGATCTTAGCTTGTCGAACCCGTAACCTAAAATGAAAGTCGAAGACTACCAACTTATGTTGCTGGACAACACTCTCTAGGTATAACCTTATAGTCTATATAGGCTCATGTGTCCTCCCTCCTAACAAGAATAAAATCGATTTGGCTAAGGTGCTGACCTCTGCTAAAGGTAACTAAATGAGAATGTCTCTTTCGAAAGGTGTTAACTATCAAGAGATCATAGGCTATGACAAAGTTTAAGATATCTTCTTCCTCTTGATTCCTATCACCATAGGCAAAACCCTCGTGCACCCTTTGAAACCTTCTACTTGTATTGACATACCATTGAAATCACCTAAGAAAATATTCTCATTGATAGGCACACTTTCAATCATGTCTAGGTCTTCCCAAAATTGCCTTTTAGCGGTCTTATTTAACCCTACTTGTGGAGTATTTGCACTAACAACATTCAAAACCAAGTCACCTAAATATAGGAAAAATACTTTTCCTCCCGGGTGTAATTACACCCACCTCTAATATACCACCTAAACAAACTTGAAATACTCCTTTATCACTTTAGGTATATTCATATACTAATTGTAAGATATATATAGGAAAAATACTTTTCCTCCCGGGTGTAATTACACCCACCTCTAATATACCACCTAAACAAACTTGAAATACTCCTTTATCACTTTAGGTATATTCATATACTAATTGTAAGATACTTCAATGTGAACCACACGAAAAAATTGCAAGGAAGTCCATAGTTTTTAGCGTATTTTGTAAATACCTTCACATACACATATAAAAAGGAGTATGTCGAAAAAAATGTACATACCATCTCTGAAAAATTGTTCATACCACCCAAATGGCCTTAAATACTCGTATACTACATGTGCATACCCTCCGTTACGCAAGATACTCCCTACGTTGCGAGATACGACATATATATATATATATTCCATCCAAATACAACAAAGTATACCACTTTTTGGAATCTATAGAAAATTATCTACCCTTAGTTATGCTCAAATTTAATTTGGCCATCTACCAGGCCAAACAGTTTTCCACGATTGCATTCAGCAGCAACTGATTTCTGAACAGCAATCTCTCCAAAGCCATAACTTCTAATCTACCCAACCAAAACTTATGTTCTTGGACTACGGGATTCTTAGATAATTATCTATAACTTTCATGTTATGTCCAAGTTATGAAACAGAACTTAAAGGCCCCAAAATTAGGCTGTAATCTCTAGGCAGTAACCTCAACGAACCACGACATCAATAATTCTCCCCCAAAGCTGACCCTCTATACCAACCGGTACTAACATGGCAACCTAATCGATCTACAACGTCATCACATCAAGGAACGACAATGGGGGGGGGGGGGGGTTACATACAAGTCGACGAAGGGCCAGACCCATTGAAACCGCCAGAACTTCACAAATTCCCTCATGTTCCCTGCCTCGACACACTGTCCGAACGCCCCCAACCCGTCCCCCACAATCCTCAACACCCCCTGCACCAAGTGGCGTGATTAGACCTCATGAACAACGCATGGGCCAACGGGGCATGCGAGATGCTGAGGAACTGCGGCGGGTGTGCACCAGCACGGCGCGGCGTGGCCTAGCTAGGGCACAGTTGGGGCATGGTGCAGTGGCGATGGTTGGCGGTGGCTCACCTCGGCGGCAGCTCTCGATGAGGCGTGGTCTCCCTCTAGTGGCGGCGGCTAGGGCAGGGAAACAGGTAACGACGCCAGGAGAGAGGGGCAAGGTGGCGGCAGCTGACTGGAGGCACCGCTAGGAGCTAGAGGCGGCGCCAGGGGAAGGACTAGGGGCGGCGGCTCCCCCACCCAGACCTCCTTATATGGCGACGTATGCCTATGACACGGACGGTGACGCCGAGCCCACCACATCTCCTGCATCAACCGGAGATGGTTTCGGTCGGCTAACCCCCTCTCAAAACTTTGTATCCCCTTTTTACATATCCCTTTTCTCTATTTACGCGGAGGTCCCTAGGAGGGTTTATTTCAGAATGTTACAAATTCCTCTGCCGAAAAGTCCATACTGGGATGTTCCTTTGGGATCTGGTTATACATATTATCAGGCTGTTTGTATTATTATTTTGGATCAGTAAATTTGCTCAATCACACATTCCATAATGCTTGTTGAATATTGATGTTGGTTAATACATGGTGCCATTACTGAGATTTAGGCTCACATTGGAAACTTCAAGTACTAAATTTGGCAATATTTATGAAGGGCTGATATGGGAAAGATGATTATTCAAAAACTGATTTATGAACATGCTTTGTCACACTGGCACCAGATACTCCGGAATTAGATACACTTCTCTTATTTTAATGGTTTCATTTTGGCAGATATATTCCTGATGTTGCAAGGGCAATTATGGAGACTCTTGGAGAAATTGCAGATGAGTCTCCCCCCAAGAGGCCGCGGTATGATAAGGAAGATGAGGAACTCCTTGAGAAAGTAAATTCCCAGGAGGTGACAGAAATGACTTTTAGAGATTGCTTAACAGAGCATGTTGAACAGGTAAGAAAAAAGTTAACACGAACAGAAATCAAAGCAAGACCCATTATATATTTTCCTTGCTTGTTGTATTCTACAGCAAAGCCCGTAGTCTCACACCTTTCTGTTACGACAGTGTTGCTATATAGATGTCATATCTGGTTTAGAACAAATGTGTCGCTACACACGAAAATACGTCATTATATAACATCTTAACGATCAATTGCCTTTCCTATTCCAAAGGAACTTTTGGCCCTGAATCCTGATAGAAACTAAATCAGGCCTCAAATATTTTACTATCTTTTACTGATTTTGATTTGTTATTGCACTGATTTTGCTGGTTCCAACATCAAACCGCCAGGTTGACTATGAAATGGCATTGGAGTACGCCGTGCAGAGCGGGGTAAGCGAGGAGCCTCGAGAAGCAATCTATTTGAACTCGCTTGAAGGAACTTACAAGTTCATCGACTTCCAGAGCCCCGTCTTTGTGTTTAGGTTTATTCCCTGAGGGCAATTTACGCGTCCATCTGTTGTCACGTTTATTGATAATAAAGTTCCCACGACATGACTCTTAACATAGACATTACAGGTTGTTCTTTTACTACGCTACACTCACCCATTGATCTGCATTGCTGTGATCGGTATTTCCTGCATTCTTCTCTTGAGAATTAAGCTCGTGGATTTTTTTAACCGACCAGAAAGTTGGAACATGCAGCGAAGATTATGCAAAAATAATTTCGGACTCCATTGGAACGCGGGAATAAAATTGTAAAATGCGGAACTTTTCCTAAAAATCCTGCCATCCCAAATTAAGGTCCTTTAGGTGGCGTTCGGTTGGGCTGATTTTTTGTGGTTTATAGTTAAATTTTTACTGTAGCTGGTTGAAATTATACCGTAACTGATGGTGGTTTATTTGATATAATTAAAATTAAAAAATTAAAAAAATGGAAAAAGGGTTAGTCCAGCATGTATAATATAAACGAATACGGAAAAAAGAACCGGTAAAAAAGCTTAAAAAATCTAAAAAGTTAAAAAAAGATAAAATTTAAGAATAGGAAAAATAAGAAGCCCGAGTTTTAAACGAGGGGGGAATCTCATATTTGGGTGACTGATAGGGTCGGAGTGTGGAATCCCGACCAACCAATCATCACCACACCTCTTCCGTTCCCCGCTTTTGCAACTTCTTCGTGGCAGTAAAGCTCCCTTCAAAGGGGGGCGTGGTTTTTTTTATTTTTAGGTTAAAATGATCATCTAGCGACTATTAATTTTTTTTACTATTCAAATAAAGAAAAATAAATAAATAATAGAAAAATAAAATAAAAAGCACTATTATATCTTCATGGATAATAATGTAAAAGAAAAAAAGAAAAGAGAAAGAGAAAAAACACACGTTAAGAGACCAACGCGTTCTAAACGGTTTGTGACTTCTAAAGTCAGAAGTTATTTGAAACGGAGTCTAACAAGTTCGCACAAAGTTAGATTGCTAGAAATGTAAGATTATCACATGAAACAGTATAGTTTGAACATACTTTTTACGAAATTCTCATGTTCCAATGAGTTTATAACCTCATATTTTTCATTTTTTATACTGTAACGATTGAAAATATATTACAATTGTTGTTAACTTTTTTACATAATTAAAATTTTAAAAAAATAAAAATATCATATTATCATAAACAATAAAAAAAGAAAAGAAAAGATAAAAACCAAAAGAAAAATAAAAAATAATAAACGAAATTAAAAAGCTAGAAGCGAGAGGTAAGCTCAGAAGCGCCTAGTCAGATCTGATTTCATTCCGGCAGTAGCGGTTTGTTTGGTGACTTCACTCTCCAGTTCTGCTCTAAGAGAGAGAGAGAGAGGGCAAGAACCGAGGAGCAAGAATGCCGGGGGGCGGCGACGGCGCGGGGCTTCCCCGGATCGCGGTGGTCGGCGCGGGCATCTTCGCGCGCACGCAGTACATCCCCAGGCTCCGCGAGATCGCGCACCTTGTCGTCCTCAAGACCATCTGGAGCCGCACCCAGGTGACTCCCATTCCTGCTCTCTCTTGTATCTCGTATCGTATCTGTAGCTGTTTCTTGCTTCCATTGTCATCATCAGAGCAATCTCAAAAGCGGATTTTTTTGTTAATCTTGTGGTAATTACATGAGAGGGAATTCTTTGCAACGAGGTCGAATCTAGTCCGTAGTCGGTAGAGCACATGCCAAGTGGCCAAATGGGGTACTAATCTGTTGTTTGTTTGGGTTATAACCCCTTTGTTGCTGCCTGAAGTTCCAGTTAAATTCACCTCATGTGTGTCAGTACAGAGAAATGCACTTGTATTGTTCCCCGAAAAGCTAATTGGGAAGAGAAATGCGAAAGGAACCCGTGATTAAGTGCATAATGTTAGTTGCCGGATGGGCTGGTGAAAATCATTGCTTTGTGATGTACGCATTATCCTCACAAAAAGAAAAGAGAGAGATACACATTACAGCATTTTGTGTAGCTGACCAAACTATCGTTCAGGAATCTGCCGAGGCTGCCGCAGAGCTTGCTCGTGATTTTGCACCCGAGATCGAGTGCAAATGGGGTGATGCAGGGCTGGAGGAGATAATGGGTGACCATTCAATTATGGGCGTTGCCGTCGTTCTTGCTGGGCAAGTGCAGGTCTGGGTCATGGAAAATTCCTTTAACTGCCTTATTATGAGTGCTATTCCCTGTGGATTCAATATTTCAGCAAATGTTCCCTTACCTTATCTCTTTTACGTATATATTACTTTGCAAATTTCACTTTGCTGTCCATTTGTATAAAGAGATTATACAGTGCTAGTCTGCCAAAAAAAAAATCCAAAATCTAGTTAAATATTTCACTCGTAGTTTTCCAAATATGCAGGTTGAGCTTTCCCTAAAGATGCTCAAGGCAGGAAAGCATGTGATTCAAGGTAAGCGAGAAAACAAAAAGAATCTTAATGATCTGGATTGAGGTAGAGGACTGGTAGCCACAATAAAGTGAAGTTCTTTCTCTTGGTTGTCACATTGCCTAGTCATGTGGTGCCAAATGACAGAAAATCTTGTTACATGAAATTTTCTAATTTGTTCCTTACTGTTTGCATGATATATTTTCTGGTTCTGTGAAGAGAAACCTGCTTCTGGATGTAAGTACTTTTAGCTTTTCATTATTTCTTTCATGACCATAGATAAGATGAATATGTATGTGATCAGCGTTGTCAATGAAATTTCAGCGACAACAGAAGCAGAAACTGCATTGTCAATCTACAACTCATTTCCAAACCAGTTCGCATACAAACCAATTTGGGCTCTTGCAGAAAACTACAGATTTGAACCTGCCTTTGTGGAGGTAGACATTCACAATCTTATAATTCGGTTCTTTATTGGTAGTTTACATAGGTAATCTCTACCCTTATCAACAGTCAAGCAAGTTGATGAATGATATTGGTGACATGATGAACATCCAAGTTATTATTGAAGGATCAATGAACAGTTCAAACCCATACTTCAATAGCTCCTGGAGACGAAATTTTGTGGTAAGGAATCAAGTAGCAAAATCTTTTTTTTCCTGTGTGACATGCTTTATCTGCAGTTTCTCTTACCATACCTATCACTTAATTTAAATTTCCAAGCTACAGTGCAAATGTGCGAACTAGACAATGGTTGGGACTTGGGAATGATCTACGTTTCAGCTTACAAAAACAGCATGGATGAGTAATGTATAGTTCGTGGGGTTTACTAATTAGCTGCTAAGGTTACTAAATATCAGACATTCAGATGTCGTACCAAATGATGATTTTTTATGCACGTCTTCTCAATCAATATTTTTTATACCCTAGGGAAGTCAGCACAATATTGAATGAGTTACATTTTTTGTCAGTATCAATCCAACTAGTTAGTCAACAAAGTTTGAAAACTCTGTTTGCTTACCTGTGCAAAAGTTTGCTTGGTTTTTGTACATATATAATTCAAATCCATAGAGGTGCTGGTGCCATACGTTTGGTCACCATTTACTCAATTATCTAGTTCTATCAATTTTATGTTTCTTATGTACTGGGATCTTTCTGTTGGCTTCGAATAGCAGTTTCATGCATGACTGCAATAGCTAGGCCATTCATCATCTTCGGTTTTCAAGAATCCAAACACTGTAGTTGTCCTTTGCAATATCTATATTTCTGTGAATTATTTTCTCTCCAGTTCTGCGAAGGAAGAATCATTACAGATCCATTATGTAGTCTGTTTGACATTACAAACATTTCACTGTAATGATCTCGAGATGTCTGCCCCTGGTCCTTACTATGATAACTTTAAATTGCAGGGTGGTTTCATACTGGACATGGGTGTGCACTTCATTGCAGGACTAAGAATGGTAAATTTCCCTTGTTATTTTTCGAGAAGGTGTTGAGTGTTGACCAGCTTCTGGCTTTTGTGAATATCAGTAACGTTAAGGAGTTATTGTATTCTATTTGGAGGATTTGGTATTCAACATCGACAAAGGAAATATAATCTTGAAAATACACAGCACAACTGCTGCTATTAACTTTAGTTGAAGTAGGTCTGATTTGCCACTTGCCCACTTTGGTACGACATCTATGATACATGGAGACTAGTAATCCTTGCATCCAAGTGGCTTGCCAAGGGTTCTATTTACCAAATCAGTGTGCTATTTAAGATTATGACTGTATTCAGCTGTTTTCATTCCAACTTTGTTAAGATAATGAGCTCTTCTGTAACAGCTTGTTGGTTCGGAAATAATAACTGTATCATCTATCTCCCGTCATGTGGATATGGGTTTACCACCACCTGATAACATATGTTCACTTTTGTAAGTTTTCAAAATACAAAGTGAATTTTGTAAATGGTAAATTTTCAGATCTTACAGATATTTTATGGTTTGATGCAGTCAATTGGAAAATGGATGTGCTGGGGTCTTTGTATTTGCGGTCAATTCGAGGTCACCAAAGGTTAACTTAGATCTTATGGGAAGCACATAAACAGCATATTT
>JAYEVI010000477.1:0-85894 GCA_036346575.1 Dendrocalamus sinicus | reverse complement strand
AGTGAATGACAAGCCCCCAAAACATCACATGCAAAACCTATCAGAGCCACCTACTATGGTGATATATTCTGGAAGCATCAAATTTAAATACATTTTGTATTTGGAGATGCATCGCTACTCTGTCAAACTTCTCTCCGAGCTTAGGAATGAAATCAACAAATTATATGGTTCTAAGGATGGTGTAGAAATGCTTTCCTCAGCATAACCACTGGATTAAGAATGAAACCAACAATCACCAACACAGGACGTCCACAATAAAGAATAATAAAAAATTCGAGGAATTTACAAAGGAATACAAGATTTTGGTGCTCAAATACTAGACCATACTATTCTTCAGTGACACCAAATAACTTGTGGATCACAAAGCTGGAGACATACAAACTAAATTCATCTAGCACGTATCAAGAGATACAAACCTTACGTTGCTGTCCTAGAGTGCTTGATAAGCCAATCGATGACAACATCTATGTTCACTGAGTCCTTGCAAGAGATCATGTAACAGCAAACTTCGTGGTCCTTCATAAATTCCAGCCCTCTGAAAACACAGAAGAAAGAGCACCTTAGTTGAAACATCATTCAGAAAGAAGGAAATGCTACCATAAGTACTTTCAGGAACGACTGGCTCATACAAAAGAAGATTATACTCACAGTTGATCAACCAATGCCTGCTTAGAATTGGGTTAGTATGGCGTGACTTGTAATCTTCATACAATTCGTTTCGACGGAGACTATTAAAGCACCTATCATACTATTCTATGAGCTCCGAAAGTGATAGCTTTCTCAAAGCTTTCTTACACACATTATTCATGCCTTCACTCCTTTGAGTTGATGTTGCATCAGCACAAAAGAATCACACCGATGAATAGTAGCCCATTTCTCACGCAATGCATACAAATTTTGTAACCAACGGTTTCCTTCAAGATTGTAAGCACACAACAAGTTACGCTAGTTGTCATTGAAGTGACTAACAGACATACCTTCATACACACATCTTTTAAATTCAGCAAGGAATTTCGGATGGTTCTGATCACATGACTAAGATGCTTAGCGGCATTTTGATATATATATGCCATAAACAGAGCGATGACTTGTGCCTGGGAAAACCATGCTGATTGTTTTTGCTATTGCAGCACACTGATCTGTAAAAATTGTTGTAGGATGCTTACCTGACATTGCGATAAGGAATGTTCTAAAAACCCACAAATGATTCTGTAGATTCATCATATAACAGAGCACCTACAAAGACAATGGTCTGCCTATGATGATTTGTTCCAAGAAGTGGAGCAAAGGGCATATCAAACTTATTTGTTTGGAATGTGGTGTCAAATGACACGACATCCCCAAAGCAACAATAATCCACAATGGCTTGACCATCTGTCCAAAAGAAATTAACAATGCGACCATCTTATTCATCTAATTGTACGACATATAAGAATGAAGGATCATCTACTTGTTTGTTCTTCAAGTACTCCAATAATATTTGTGCATCATTTATTTCCATGTACTTTTTACGCACACGGGTAACATAATTGTTGCAATCGTTTTGCAAGAAAGGTACATTTTCAACTCCACCAGATAGTTGTTCATAGAATTTGAATACTTCAGCCAGTTTGATTCCTGCTGCTCTCATATTATCAACCATGCATTTGTCAGCTTTTGATAGACGACGTTGCGACCTCAGCATATGACATTTACATGGACTTGCTAGATAATGGTTATGTTCAAGTGCCACCTTCTGCACTGTCCAAATCCCATCCTGCGAAATGTTAAATTGGAGACGAGCCTTACAACTTGTTCGTGTGTTGGCCCGCTCTGTTTTGGTTTCATATCTAGTATGGCTACTCCTTTCTCCTTCATTACTCTGAGACAAAATTTTGGAACCCAATGTGCCATCTACTGCAACCTCGAGTGGCTCCTTCAATATGCTAAATCCAACTGTTCTAGCATATGAATTGTAGAAGTTATATGCATCATCTTGATTCAAACATCATGGCAAATTTTGGCACATTTTGAGAGGGCGAATTTTGGTCATCAACCTACAACGAAGCCATAATGCGCCACTCGGTTTCCAAATTTGGAGTATTTGATTAACAATTCATTGATCACACACACGCACTCTACACCGAGCATTCGAATTTGGAGTATTGGATTGCATATCTTGAAAATCGCAGGATCTCCTTTTGATTCTTCCACGATGGGGTGAGCCCTCTGGCGCCCGATGACATCGACGGTGGGGGGAGACCTCTGGTGCCGAGGTCGCCGGCCGACGGATGGAGCTTGCTCATCAACGGTGTTGGACCGAAATGGCGACGAGGGGGTGAATGTCGACTTAAAAATAATTCCCAAAAGAAACCTTGGATGAAACTCCTCTCCGGTAGCTCTGAGCTATGAAGAGGACTTCAAATACTCGAGGAGACTCCAACAAGCAAATGTGCTCACAACCACATTCTTTCCAATAGCTATCAAGAACTATGAAAAGAAGATCATGAACTCATTGAAAAACCATGAAGGCCAAAGAAGGAAGCATAGCATAAAGAAAACAACTAGAAAGCACCACCAAGGGAAGAATATCCTCAAGATATCCACTTAAGACTTTCTCACGAGCTATAAAAGCTATGATGAAAATATCTTAAGTTCACGAGAGAAACTCAAGCTAGACAAAAACAAGAAGATTCGACAAGGGAACCGAGCGGAAAGAAAAACCTGCAGCGAAAGTCCTTTGGCGGTCATGCGGTATGTGATGGCAGTCGGACCGCAGCGTACGTCGGTTGGACCGCGTTGCTTGGCGGTCGGACCGCCACATTGGGCGGTCGACCGCCGACACTGGCGGTCGACCGGTTAGTTTGAAGGCACGTTGAGGACAGAGCAAAACGAGAAAATCTGAAATCATGAAACTTGGAGAAATAGGCAAGATTGATCTTCTCCGTGGATACCTTACGGCCAAAGAGTGTAAGCTTATTCTAAATACCAGAGAGGCTTTACACCACACAAGAATTCATTAGAAACCCTAGAAAATTGAGAAAGGAGTCAAACATTGAGAAAGTACAGGGAGCTGCACCAAAAATCAAATTCCCAATTAATCTCTAATTCTTTGAGCATGAAACTTGGAGATTATCTTGGGAATAGCCTTGGGAGACAAAAACTACAACCTGGGCACAAACTCTTGAAGGAAATTAGAAAAGCATCTCAAACCCTAGAAATGACAGTGAAGAACAGAGAATGCCCAAAAACAGAATCTGAAATTAAACGAGGTTTGCTCTTGGGGGAATCGATCAAATGACCTTGAGACATCATCCCAACATAGAGCAACCCATTTTGGGCCTTCTCAGCGAGAACCAACAAGAGAAAGCAAAAAACTCAAAAATCACCAAAAGAGGGGAACAAAGAACAGACAGGAGCACGAGAGAAGAACTTCAACGATTTCATTCCCAATCAAACAAAGATTACAAGGAGTCCCGATACGCATGGACATTAGAACAAGAGGAATGATTACAAAGGATCTCCTCTACCTCTCCCTCTCCATCTCAAGAACACAAGCTCAAGAACATATGAACATACACAGGGAGGAGAGAACTACGGGACACAACACACAGACAACCCTCTGTCCATTTCACCCATTCTCAACAACTAAAGCTCAAAGGCAAAACAATCTCCGAAAGGTTCTTTTGACTCAAGCCAAACCCTAACTCACTCCCAAAGCCATGAGGGGGCATGCAGCCACTCCCTCCTTTATATAGCCCTTGGCTAACAGGTCTCCCACCCGTTACGCCGCTAAACCCGAGCAGAGCCATCTCCGTTTGTGCACCTCACAAGTACCAATTCGCCCCTCTTGCACCTTCCGGAAGCTTCCGCCTCTTGTCGTCCAAGCCTCGCAACCACCTCGAGTCTCCGCCGTCTTCGACACATCTCGACCGTTCGACCTCGACACCACCGTGTCTGGTCCGGTCACCTCGTGTCTCGCCACGACTCGCCTCGGCGTCCCGCGGCCATCATAAACAAGAAACACATCAAATAGCACCGCTCGATACATGTAAGCACAAATGCATTAATGAACCACATTAAGCATGAAAAGAGCCCAAACTGCCGAAACATCGAATATTCATCCTAAGCACTTTGACCGGGTTTGACCAAGTCCGACCGAGCCCGTTACACAGCGCAAGCGACATGGTCCGAACCACTCAACACAAACTCGACTTCCTAAACCAATGTCAATTACTCATCACACACATGGGATGACCTCCACATGGTCTCTCAAGCGGCGGCGTGAGTTGTTGCGCGACACAATTGACATTGATGGCACGATCGGTGGCTGAAGGGAGAGGAAGGCGGTGCCACCGGGGCTGAACGTTGGCGGCACGATCACGATCGGTGGCCAAAGGGAGGGAAGGCGGCGCCACGGGGCCGGAATGTCGCGGCACGATCACGATCGGATGGGTGAAGGGAGGGGAAGGGGCGGCGCCACGAGGCGAACGTTGGCGACACCACGCGGATCCAACACCTCAGCGAGGCGAGGCGGCGAAGAACACCGGGAGCGCGGTTTTTTGGGGGGAAAAGTGGGAGGCATCCAGGAGCTGAAGCGGCTCACGAGACGGGAGAACCCTCGCGCGGAGAAAAGAAGACGGCACGGGAGAACCCTCGCGCGGAGAGATTCGTGCGGAGGGAAGACGTGTAGGCCATTCGACCGGTGTCCCCATTTCCTCTCAATGGGGTCAGACCCCAGAGGAGTCCCCTCCGGGAGGCGGCTGCCAGGAGACATTGGGGATTGGAGGCGTAGGGGGTTCAAAAAAATGTACAATTGTTAGGGGGTTTTGAGCGAAAATACATAAGTGATTAGGGGCTTTCACTCACACAAATTCAAGCTGTAGAAGCTAGATTCAACGGCCTTGGTTCACGTTTGTATGTTACCACTGAATAGCCCATTTATAATATATATGTGTGTGTGTGTGTATGTATGTAGATATATTACAGTGGAAGTCTCACTATGGACTAGGAACTAAAGTGGAAGTTGGTAGGAGGCTAGATGTTCGAAGGCTTTGATCTCCGATGAGCTGAGTCTGGTTGTGGAGAATATTGAGGCCATAGAGAAGAATTCCCTTCGGGTAGAACTAACTAGGGTGATGATAAAAATTTATCTCATGTGATTATGACTAAGAATGCTTAGGAAAAGATTAGCTACTTCTAAAACAAATTAGCAAGAAATATGGTGAGTACCAAGTAGGATTTTCACAACACTGCTGCACTACTGGCTGTCTTATTGATTTCGCCAACCTACAAGATCCTGATAAGAGTTACTATTCCTACAACAGTAACTTTTAATATCCTCAACATAAACTTTTAATATTTTCATAGAAATCCTGAATAGTAACTAGCATTATATAAATAGAAATCCTGAATAGTAATTACTATTCAAATAGAGTTATGTAAATAGTGTTGTATAATATTGGTAAAAGTAATATATTTGAATAGTGTTGTATAATATATGTATGTATGTATGTATGTGTATATATATATATATGTGTGTATATATATATATATACATATATACACACATATATATATATATACATAAATACACACACACACAAATATATATATATATATATATATATATATATATATATATATATATATATATATATATATATATATATATATATATATATATATATATAGGCTAAACCATTTAATTTGTGGGCCATTGGCTCATTGGGCCTGGCCCAATTTCCCTTTCCTGCCTCTGGCCCAGCCTGGGCACACCAGTGCGCGCACGGCGCGCCGACAGTACTCGCGGGCGCCCGAGCTGCACTGGCTGCGCTGCTCCCATAGAGCCACGCCGCTGCAGCCGAGCCTGAGCCCAGCCAGTATACCCTCTCGCGCGCATGCCCACGCCGGAACCGACCTGTTCGTGCACCGCATCGTGCGCCACCCTCCCCGGCCGCGTCGTGCCAAGGCCGCACTGCAATTAACGCCGCCCCTTTCTTCGTGTGTTCACACCCCCGTACGCAGAGTCAACTCCCCGTCTTTACTCGCGCCAGGCACCGATGGCTGCCCCTGCACCCCCTCCCCAGACTCACTGTCCAGTCCTAGGCCATTCCGAAAACCGGCCGTGAGATGAGCTCCACCTCCCGCGCTGCAAGTCCTACCTCCCCGCTTGGATTCCCTCGCCCACGGCAACCATTAAAGCCCGCCGAGACGCTTCACTGCCACCATGGAGACCGGTCCACGCTGCTAGGCCCCCTCGACCACCTATAAAAGCCGAGCATAACCAAGATAGCGTTGCCAAGTCCCACTGGTCCTTCAACTCCCAGGAATTGCACTGGTGCTGCCCATAGCTTGCCGGAGGAAGTCGTCCTCCCCAACTCATTGAGCGGAGGCCGCATGGTTTCGGTAAGCCAAAACTCAATTCCATTGGCTAGCAGCATCCTTAGTACTCACTAATGCTCTCCTAACTCTTTGATTGAAGCGACGAGCGCCATAGACCACCGGTACCATGCTCCAATCCACGCCGCCACAGGCCAGCGCGCCAAGCCAGCACCGATCTCCTCGAATCCTGCGACCACCTCAGGTAGTATTGTGATGGCCCTTACATGCTCTTGGTCTCAGGAATTAGTTTGAATCACCGTCGTTTGCTGCATCGACGTCTGCCCTGTTAGGAATAAACCACGCCACGGGGTCCTGTCTGGGCGTGCGCGTTTGAGTCTGTTGCTAGGTTGATCGAGTCGTAGGAGGAGT
Organism: Dendrocalamus sinicus; assembly: GCA_036346575.1. NCBI lineage: Eukaryota > Viridiplantae > Streptophyta > Magnoliopsida > Poales > Poaceae > Dendrocalamus > Dendrocalamus sinicus. The sequence goes on along the minus strand of JAYEVI010000477.1, from coordinate 79,162 downwards.
GGAGTTCGTGGCGCCGGTTCGTGCGGAAGAAGCCGCGTCGTCCGATCGAGCGAGTGGCTCGCGACGTCGCTTGAGCGGGTCCTGCGGATCTCGTGCGCGTGGAGACTGGGCATGGAGGCACGGAGGCCGAACTCTGCGTATGGAACTGAAGACTCGGAGGTGCAGCGACTGTCTAAAGTTTCGGCTGCACACTTGGTCAGCCTGAAGAAAGAGCTCAGATTTGCAGTACCGAGTCAAGCTGGTTATAGCGATTTATCAGGAACGTAGTTAAGGATTAGTTAACATTTTGAAAGGTCTTTAAATTCCATGTAATCTGTTTTCCTGTTGAATAGAAGTTCAGTTCCCATCTTGTTCTCGTATGACTATTCAGTGTATTGACAATAGGAAAACTCTGAAGCTGTTTTTTCCTTTGCACTATGTTCTGAACTTCCGTATTTGCATTCTGTGATGTCCCGTGTATTGTCTTCCTCCTCCAAATCTTGAGCAATACAGTTGGTGAGTTAGAGTGATCCTCGGACCTCATCCCACATGCCCTGTTTCGCCATCGCGGGAGCTCGCTGTCGGCCGTTGTACCGGCCAAATTGGTCAGCGTAACTTGGCCCGACGGTGTGCGAGGCAACGATGAGCTTATTTTGTGAATGCTCACGCGCCGAGCACCCCCTCATCGGCGCGAGCCTTCCTCTCTCGCAATGGGAGGAGGAAGGAGACTGTTCATGCGTCATTAATTTAAATTCGTGGTTCATTAAGTTAATGACGTAGTTAAATGGTTAAACCTTCACTAACATGTGGGCCTCTCATTTAATTAGCATGGAGTCACTGACATGTAGGCCGTCCCATTTAAGAATTCTTTTAAAACCGATTAGTATTGTCTGAGCCACTGGTACGTGGGCCCGGGTCTACTATTTGCACAGTATGCGGTCCTACCTGTCAATCATAGTGGTGGTTTTTAATTAAAGAAAAATTCTAGAAAAGAAAATAAAGTTATGGGTCCCACCTGTCATACACAGTAACTGTTGCAAAAAGCATAACTAGAAAATTCCTGTGGAACCCACCTGTCAGTGAGAGGGAGAGAGTTCTCTATCTCCTTTTTGTTTTCTAGAATTAATTTGAAACCTAAACTTTGAAATAGCATAACTTCTTCATAGTAAGTCCAAATTTAATGAAACAAATTTGTAAATTTATCTAAAATCAAGATCTATATAATGGAACCAAAATAATCAATATTTTATTTCATTTGTTTTTCTTGGAGTTTAATTTTAATTTACTAATTTTTATACAAATTTTCGTGCAAATAATTGAATAGTGTACGACACACAAGAAGAAGCCGAAGCAAACCAAGATTCACAAGACCAAGTGACAAGTGAACAAGATGAGTTAACACTTTGATCATGTTGAGCCTACCTTTTTATACAAATTATTTTAGTTTAAATTATCAAATTGCATGTGTTAATCATTATGCAAAGTATGTTTGCTTTAAAATTTTAGTTACATGCCTACTAATAATATGTGATTATACTTCCATTCCTTGAAATAATTGTACTCTTAACCATTGTCGTCCTAACAATTACTAATAATCATAATAATTATATAATGTGTTTAAAACGCCATGCTTTGTTCTATTTAGCTAGTTTCGACCACTAAATCAGCTCCATCATCATTTCAACATGAAATGGGTCTTTGGGAGGATATGGGTGGAACTTGGCTGGTATGTTGTAATGTAATTATTTTATGCTCTCGAAAACTTTAATTTGCTTAATTATCTATGCGGATGGCATGGGGGTGTGGTGCAGTGGATGCACGAGTATGATTTATGGTAGAACCGTCCAGATAACCCTAAGGACAGAATCTAACTCTGGCCTCGCAACGTAAAATAGTACAACCAAAAGTTGGCAAAGTGTAGACCTAGATAATTAATTTGCACAATCCCATAGTGGTTATGTGAAGGTGTGCACATGTGCAAAGGGAAGGATGATCTCATCCCCACCTTTGCCATGACGGCTCAAGAGGAGACTTCTCAAGGGATGGTCTCATCATACGGAAGTGAAATCTTAGTGGGCGTAACCACACTAGGAAGATGCATTGTAAAGCTTTCATTCGCCAACTCCCGAGATGGGACTCATCCATTGCGATGCCTCATTCCCTAATGAGAGGGATTGGGAGTGCAGGCATCTTCAAAGAGTCCTCCCCGCAGCATGTAGAGTTGTGTTGGCCTACTTGTGGAGTTGGTCCAGTGAAATTCTTTCCAGGCTAGCAGTTGCCAATGAGGATGACAGATCGAGTTCTAAAACCTTCAGAAGGCTTGGAGGTATGTTAGACTTGCGTCTTTTAGAAAGTGAGAGCTTGGAAACCGAGAGGTCAGATCTTGCTTATTCAATCTCGGGCTTCTACATAAGTTGTGGACTGTGAGGGGAGTGGATTTCTTATGCTCGACATGTGCTTAGTATCAGGGAGTTGAGGCTGGGTGAAGCATCATTTGGCTGGTCAAGTATTTTCTCAATACGGACCAATGAAGATCCATGATGATGGGCCTCATTGAGAAGACGGTAGTAAGCAGTCGCCTATAACGTTGGTGGTGAATAAAGAAATTACTGAATCGTCTCTCCAAGGGAGCTCCAAGTCCACTGATCTTCAGGGTTGAAAGCAAGGCCCCATGGTCTCTTCAAACTAGGTCCTTGAGACAGTAATACAAGTTAATGGGGGAAGAGGGGCCAACCCTAGGAGGAGGGAGGCAGCTTGGAGAAGAGCGGGCTAAAGCAACTCTCAAAACTAGTGACAACCTAATGAACAAACTGCAGAAATGTCAGTTTGGGAACCTGATCTATCAGAGGTCCTTTGATGATAGCAGAAGAGGAACCAAGCTGATGATCAAAAGGAATCAAGTCCAGTGGGAGCTATCAAAGTGAGCTTTTGAGGAGTCCTCTTGTAGTTGCTAGGATTATGAGTCCGATAGTTCTACGATCAAAATAGGATTTGAGGAGATAGGTGCAGACTCTGGGGTAGCAAGCCTTGGTCAATTAGAAGGTGATCCCATTCTCCTGGCACTTATTGCTGTGGTTCTCACTGTCCCTATTGATCATCTTGAGGGGGAACCAGGAAAGGAGGTTCATTCTGAGGGTTGTTAGCTTCCTCATGTGGCAAATTAAACATATTTTAAGGGAGGTCCTCATCCCCTAGTCTAGCATCTAGGAAATCTAAATTAAGGACAAATACTTGGATAGTCTAGGTGTGAGACCATGTGGAGGTCACCCCATAGTTATGATGAGTAATTGACTTTCGGATTAGAGTATGTGTGACGGTTGAGTTTGGTTTTGTGGAGTTTTGCAAAAGATCACTTTCTATCTGTCTATGAGTTAGTCTGACCGACGATTTTGTGTTTTACAGGAGTGTTCGCTGTTTACGACTATGTGGTCGGATGGTCCGATCGGTAAAACGACCATGTGCTGGTCGAAAGCATTAGTGCTTGAACGACCATGTGTGATCGATAGTCGTAGCTTTGTAATAGATAGTCATAGCTCTGCAATGCAGTCGTGATTGGTCATAGCGATGCATTTGTGTGGTCGTAGGTCTGGTAGGAACTCGTGGGCTATGAGTACCTAATTTCTTGTGCGTCTGAGTACTCATAAGTCGTATCAGACTAGTCGGTGTGCTAAGGTTGCTCACTGGAATTAGTGGGGTTTTGGTCAGGGTTTGACCAGGATGTTCTTGCAAGCGTACACATGTGATTATTGCTTGGTTCTATGATTAGAATCAGTAATTTTGGTGCACACATTTTGATTGTGTAAATTGATGATATTTATGTATCGTGTGGTACTACATGATAGTTTGCTTGTTGGTGTTGGTTGCAGGACTTCGGAGCTAGGTCATGGTGAGGTGTGGAAGGACCAGGACTAGGGTTAGAGCTTGGTCCTCCCAAGGGAGTGGCTGTGAAACCAATCATCTGAGCACTACATCAATCTTCAATCTACACCTTGTGTATCCGTTGTTTGGTTGAGTTGGCTCGGGTTTGGTTCAGTTCTTTCTCTATTTTCTTCTCTGTTCTTCGGTTGTTCTTTTCTTTTCTTAATTCGAGTGGAAGTTCTTGCTTGTTTTTGTGATGTTCTGACGTGTTGTATTGTGTCAAATCATACTCAAGGTCATCTTGGCTATTCTTCTCCCACGAGCACGGTCTGATCATTTCCTCAATCTAGAAGTCTTTGTCTTGTGCACGCTCAGTTAAATCGCAAAAAGCTCTTAACTTGTTTACTAAGTTTTCAATCAAAGATTGGAGCAGCCTCTTGAGACCTTAACCATGTTGTGTACAAAGTTTCATGGCCAGTTGATCTTTTAATCAAAAAATATGTGGATTTTAGATCTTGCGGTCATGCGCTGCTCTGTTCTTCCTCTATTCTTCCAAATCATTTATGACCACTTCTAGTTTCGACCGCGGTCAAGTTTTTGATCACATCGCATTGGCTTTTGACCACGTTCAGATCATTCGATTACTTTGTGTTCTTCTGTTAAATCTAAACTAAAGCAATCAGTAGTCGGTGCACTCTCTAGAATGTCGATCAACTTTATGACTATGTTGGTTTCGATCGCGGTCAAGTTCTAGATTGCATCGTACTGGTTTCGATCACATTCATTCTTCCAACCACTTTGCTTTTTCCTACAGCATGGGGTTTCTGACCGCTCACGGATCCTCATTTTCTCTAGATGGTTTTTGAGTTGAATCGATCTCGCTAGTCACAGATCATTCGTTGGCCTTCGACCTCGTTGGTTGTTTGACCACCTGTTGGTTTACGATCACATCACTTATAACCATGTTGATCATTTTAGTTGTAGTTTGGTTTCGACCACGTTGGTTGTTCAACCACTCCATTGGCTTACGACCATGTTGGTTATGACCACGTTGACCATTTTGGTTGTCGAATAGTTCTGACCACATTGGTTGTTCGACCACTCCATTGGCTTACGACCACATTGGTTCCGATTACGTTGATCTTTTTGGTTGCTGACATGGTTCCAACTATGTTTGTTGTTTGACCACTTATTGGTGTTCGACCACGTTGTTTTCAACCATGTTGGTTCCGACTACACTCATTTTTGATCACGTTCGTTTGGTCTTAGTGGTTATCGACTATGATAATTTCCATTCTGTAGTCGATTTCCAACCACGTTGTTGAATCTTTGACCACGTTGTCAGCTTTCGACCACGTTGCAGCTTCTGACCATGGTCTGTTTGAAGGAATGCGCGTAGGCTACGAAAGCAGAAAACAAAACTTTTCTACCGCGCACACAAGGACATCATGCTAAGGAGGGATCATGGATCATTACCACTAGACGCGCAGCGCAGCGGAAGAAGAGTTGGAGAAACCGATCCAACCACGCGCGTCGAGGTAGTAGTGGAATTAGCCGATCGTCCCGAACAGATCGTCTCTTCCACGCGATCAACCACACCACGAGCAGATCCAATCTGTAGGTTGTTGATGCCGATCAACACCGCAACGAGCAGCGCCTCCACCGGTATCCACACGTCGGGTGGAATGCCGATCGCGAGTGTACTAGCACTCGTGAGCGGCTAGGTTTGGCTCGGGAGGTGGCGGCTAGGGTTATGCTAGAGGTTTTAGGCGTATCCTCAGCCCTCGCCACCATATATATAGACCTCCTCACTTGGGCCTTGTGGACCAAGGCCCAATAGGAGTCTATTCGGATCTCTATCCGAAATGAGCCCACATCCGAATCATATTCGAATTAGTGTTCCAACCCGTTAAGCGTGCGACCACAGCAGGTTCATGTATACTTGGTCGCGACACGGAAACGCCTTTCGGTCACCACATTAATAGCGGCCTCTAATAAGACATATTAACCCCAAAGTATACGTAAAGATCATATCACTGAACTGTAATGTTCTCATGTACGAATCCCTTTGCCTCACGATATAGATTGAGCTCAAGGCGAGACCTGTGTCATCCTCTTAATAGCTCAATTACTCTCTCGATTCCGTGATGGATTATAAACTTGTGATTGACTCCTCAATCACCTTGGCATGTCCATGCACTTTCATAATCCATTACATCGAGGGGCCCAAAGATATCTCTCCCATAAGGAGGGGGCAAATTCTATCTTGATCATTCACATCCCACTACATGTTTCATGGCAAACCCGAAGACTACTTTTATAACTACCCAGTTACAGAGTAGTGTTTAGTAGTCCCAAAATAAGCTACTACGCATGTTGGGAACCATGATGATCTCAAGTCTAAGGATTCTACGTAAACACTACTTTGAGACCAACTGATGACACATGGAATCTCTATAGTGTCTCATGGCGGGTCTATCCAACATATGTTCACTAACACATGTCCATATTATTGATTTGGTATCACCATACCATGATCCATGAGACATAATCATCAATCAATACATATGCTGATCTTTGAATCATATTTGTTCCTCATATGATATATGATCAGGGATCATTTAGAAATAGCAACATTTTAGCATTAAGAGTCTCATGAATAAGTCACATACTCATTGATCAATAATGATAATGTCTATTTCAAGGAACAAAGTAATGTATCATAAACATATTATGTGATATATACAACATCTCCATGTTGCCTCTAGGGCATATCACTAACACTGTTTTCCTACTGTATTCTCTCTATTGATGTGGTTTTCAAGTCAGTTTTCAACTCTAATCTTCGTAGCTCTATAGCTATTGGAGAAAAGGGTTAAGTGAATACTTGGGAAGAATTTGAAGGTACCATTCACCCCCTCTATTGCATATTCGGTCTTACAAGTGGTGTCATAGCCCGGTTAGCTCTTTTCAATAGATCTTAACTAGTCTTAGGAGCCATGGCAGCAGACAAGTATTCAACCAAGCCTCCTATCTTCGATGGGGTCAACTATCCCTTTTGGAAGAGTAAAATGGAGTCTTACATTTAGGGTCAAGGCTATGCGATCTGAATAAAAGTTAAGACTCGATTTGTTGTTCCTATCGATGAGCACACCACAGTGATGAATACACCAGATGTGGAGGCAAATGCTAAGGCAAGGAACCTCATCATCCAACGTCTTAGTAGAAATGAATTTGATCATATCTCTCATCGGCCTATGATATTTGGGTGACCCTCAATTCATACCATGACTATCTGACAAGACCAATACAAGCAAGAGTACAACAAATTTGAGATGCTCACTTGTGAGTCCTTAGAAGAGTGCTTTGGCAGATTTCAGAAGATTTTGAGCAACCTCTAAGTTGTTGGTCTTACATACCCAGACTCGGACAATGCTCGTCAAATGCTTTCTACCTTGGACCTCAGGGTTTTGGAGATGAAAGTGACTACCATCAAGGACACATCTGACTTGTCAACTTTGACTCTTGATGCGTTGTACTCACGCCTCAAGACATGAGATTGACGTTGTCTCTCGCAAGTCGATGTCACAATCAATGGCTTGGTCATCGATCCCAATTCTGCTTCTAGAGCATCTTCTGATAGTGCTTCTGGTTTCTCTTTGGCTGCCTTATATGAGATGGGCGATGATCAATTTGAGCAGTTTCCAAAGAGTGAGTTAGCCCTTTTAGCTAGAAAATTCTCACATGCATACAAGAGAGTTAGGGAGAGAAAGAGGAGTGGGCCAGTGATCTGCTTCAAGTGTGGTGGCCCCAACCACATTCGAGCGAACTGCCCCAAGCTGAAGAAGGGCAAGAAGACTATGACAGTGTGAGCAAGAATGACTACATTAGCGAGAACCGCAACAAGAAACTCCCATCTTATGATCAAAGAAAAGAGAAGAAGTACCGCAACCTTGGCAAGGCCAAGAAGCTCTTCCACCGCGTCCTTACTACCTTCGACAACTTCAACTTTAGCGACATGGAGGGCAAGAGCGACAACAATAGCGAGGATGATTCACACAAGGACACCAAGGGCGACAATGACTTCATCGGCATGTGCTTTATGGCTAACGAGAACAAAGATCAACGATGGCGATCTCTACACGATTCCGATGAGGTATGCCCTCCTACGACCAGCTCAATGATACTTTTCTCAAGTTAGGGAGTTTTATGCTAGGTCTAGGATTAGTTGTGGTGAGTTAGAGAAGGAGGTAGAGAGCTTGTCACGAGCTTACTTCACTTAGATCTGCTTCCTCCGTGACGATTGTGATGTATGCACTTCTTTGCTAGCTCAAGGTAGAGAACGTTAGTCTGTTAGCTAAGATAGAGATGGCTAGAGGTGCTTCTCTTTCATCTGATTCTATTGAGACTACATTTTGCACCTCATGTGAGAATAAGGACAATACTTTTAGAGGTCTATATACCATGCTTCTTGATCTACCTGAAACATGTGAGAGTTGTAATAACTTGAAGATTAACTTAAAGAAGGTATATCATAAATTGCTGAAATACAAGCTGCTTTGTTTAAGCCTGTTGCTTCTTGTGCCAACTACCCTAAACTAACTACAGAACTTGAATCTGTTTCTAAGCAATTTCAAGACGTGTGATCACAACAAGAAAATGGCTCAATATGCTTCTAAGGCACATGTTAGCTCACCATGCAATAATTGTAAAAAACTAAAATCTGAATTGATTGCATTGGATAACAAATGTGTGAAGCTAACTAAGGATCTACTAGAGAAGCCACAATCTACCTGCTCTTTCTGTGCTGAAGTAGAGGAGACATATAAAGAAATGGTAGAGACTTTTAGGAAGTGTTACGAGAACCAGATGGCTAGGATTAAACTACCTCCTGTGTGTCTTGTGAAACCCTCAAGATGGAGGCAACCATGCATAAGGAGAGATATGCATGTGCTATTTAATCTTCTGCTTCTGGTTCTTCTTCCTCTCCTTCTGGTTCCTCATCTTCTCCTTCTCCTTGTTCTTCATGTGCCTCTCTTTTTCAAGAGTGTGAGTATCTCATGAACACTCTTGAAAAATTTGTTGGAGGCAAGAAAAGGCTTAATCTTATTCTAGACAAATCTAAAATTTGCAAGTTTAATCAAGGTCTAGAATATGATTTCTTAGAAGATGTAAGGAAACATCCACCTGCTGTTGTTACACCTGTAGCAGCAAGTGTGATCAAGGTTGCGCCCGAGCCCAAGAAAATTGAGTTTAAATTTGTAGGCTTTGTCCAGGGGATTTTTGACAGTTAGAGTGTGCCAGTTGCTGCTTCGACCTCTCAAAAGGTGAAGCCACAGCATGCTGCTTCAACCTCTCAGAAGGTGAAGTATCATTTACCTTCTATCAGAAAGATGGACATAGGATTGAGAAGTACTTTAAGCACATCAAGAGACCGTGTTCTTGCTCTTAGGCGTATTCAGGGTCAGCTCTACACTCGGAGTGCTCCTAAGACTAACACAAGATTTAGAATTATAGATAGCTCCTATGAGGTGTTTAGGCAGCTTCGAGGACTTGGTTTTCCTGCTCTGTTTGTTTTTAGTCCTCCAGTTGCCTCTAGTCGGGTATCCGCCATCCTGAGGATATCTCATTTTCCCCATCGAGATAGCTATCTGCGGTGTGATCAGCATGCTACTGTAGGTCAGGCCCACTTTTCAATAGCGGTCAGATCCAGCAGAGGCTTCAGGTCTGCACCCAGACCTTTTGATTCTATGAGAGCAAGGAGCATAGGGTAGCTAGGGGTCAGTCATTTGTATCTGTGACTGATTCTTCTACTCACCATTTGACTCAGTACTGGGTTCCTAAATCTGTTCTTATTTACCCCAGTACTGTCGGACTCAGATTTTTCAATCCAGAATCCCCTGAGATTCACTGCACTACTCCCTCGATCAGTAGATAGTGCGCACAGGTATATTGCTGCATCAACTCATACATTGCATGAAAGATACTAAACCATAGTACTACAGATCAGAGTTTAAAATATACCGCGTCGGGCGATAGTTTACATAAAGGCCAAACAGGCCAAACATCTACATTACAAAGACAACAATGGAAGCAAAAACAGAAGTAAGACCATAATCCATAGGCAAGTGACTGAGGGGTAAATGTGTGCAACATATATTACCTAGACTTAGGTAATATTTGTGCACACAATCTCAATAAGTCTACTTGTCTAAGGCTGAAATCAAAGAAGCCGTCCTAGTTTCCTTTGTTGTTTTCTCCATCCATGACAGGGGTTTCCTTGTAGGCATAGTGGTCTGGTTTCTGTTTTGATGTTGGTAATGGGAGGGTGAGCACAAATCCACCATGCTCATGAGCCAATACAGGATACAATAAATAACATGTATGGCTTATCGAGGAAAGGCTCGGGTTATTTTATTTGCCGACGCTTGCTTTTAGAATATGTTACTTAGAAATCATCCAAGACCTAGTAGTTTGAACTAAATCATAATGTGTGCAAGAATGCGATAATAATAATGATCCAGATACCATCCACCATTACATGGTTTCTGCACCATATGCTAACCTTTCAGCCTTATAACTGCTTAACTTATCATTGGGACGACATCCAGGGCAACACAAATCAGGGCTTTCCACTGCCCTCTACTTTTCCAATTCACCCACAAAGTTTTTGAAATAGAACTACATCTAGTTAAGTTCTCATGTCCGCCCTTGACCATGGGCATGGCTATTTGAATAGCTTTGGCTCTGCAGAGTTGGTACACTTTACTCGTTGTGCCACACGATGCCTTAGTCATGTGGTTGAGTAGATCATCACAGTAATTGTTCAAAATACCTCGCCCCTTCTATCATGTCACCCATATGGGCTTCTCCCACTTGCAGCGGGTCCCATAAGTTGTGCGGGATGTTCTTCCCCTATGCGGGCCCCACTTCACCCTCAACGAGTGTCCCATTCAAGTCATCACACAGACAACCACTTGCACTACCTCACCTACTCCACCGATGAGATGACTTCCCAGGTCCAGTAAATCTACCAAGTTACCAAGTCAAGTTGTACTTTAGAGACTTATGATTGTACTTGTATTACACAGGAGGTCATGATGAGATTCGGTCCTTACGGTTATCTGGGTGGTTCTACCACTAACCACACTCTCGTGCGCCACTGCACTAACCCCCGAACCATCCGTCCAGATATTTAAGCAAGATGGGGGGGATTTTTTAAACATAAAATAGTCATATCAAATACACCAGTCATTTTCACCATGACTTTCCAAACCAGTTTCTCATAATTGAAGGTAATGCTTAGGGCATTTTGATGTCCCCCTATTGTCTAAGTTGTACTAAGCAATGGCGTATATTTACGAACTTATTTTCGAAAGTCGTACCTTTATAATTTTTACTAAGGTGAGAAGGTTCAGATATTCTAGTGTTCCAAATGAGTATAGTACTAACAAGTTTAGTAATGGGTATATAACTAGAAGCTAGAAATCAACATAAATTTGCACATAAAATAACAATATGCAATTTGATAATTTAAAATAGAATTAATTTGCAGAAAATGTAGGTTCAACATGATCAAAGTATTGACTCATCTTGGTCATAGTTGACTTGGTCTTGATTGTCGAGAGTTGCTTCAGCCTCAGCTTCTTATTCTTGAGCCTCATACACTATTTTTATATTGCGCGAAAATTTGGATAAAAATTAGTAAACCAAACAAACTCTCACCAAAATTCAAATGAGCTTAAAAATTATGGTTTTGGTTCCATTGCATAGATATTGAATTTAGATGAATTTAGAAATTTGTTTCACTCAATTTGGAGTTAAAATGAATAAGTCATGCCCTTTTGAAGTTCTCAGTTTAAATAAATCCGAAAATAAATAAAATCTGACAGGTGGGGCCCATAGCAGAATTTTATTTTTTCATAGCAGAATTTTATTTTTTTCTTTTATTTTTCTTTCTCTGTACCTATGACCGGTGGGATCGGTTACTGTTTAGTTTAAAGGGCATGGCCCAATGTCAGTGGGCAATCGTTTTTAACTACTCATCATTAGCATTAATTAGTCATCATTAATCCTTAACTAAGCGTGTTAGCGTCGGCTCTGATGCATCTTATTCCTCCGGCCGACGTCGGCAAGCTCGCTGTCAGCGGAGGAGACGGCGGCCGGAGCTGAGCATCCCCAAAATGGGTTGCTCACACCCACGCCTACCCGGAGACGAAGTCTCACCGGCCAATTTGGCCGGGGCGTTGCCGTGGGGGCTGCAGTACGGGGGAATGGTGGCTACGGTAGTGCACGGCACGGGAGTTCAATTAAATGAGAGGGGGAGCATCTAGGTGAGCTTGGGAGTCTACCTCGGGGGTTGGCGCGGCTAGGGATTGGCGTTGGCGAGCTGGCGGCGTGCGACGGTGACGGGCGGAGGAGGCGCACGGTGCGGGTGAAGTGCAGGTGATGAGAGTTCTGGCAGAGGAGGGGAACGGTGTCGTGGTGCTCCGGGGGTGCTTCGGTGAGGAGGAATCAGACCATGGCGGCGCCAAGCGGCGGATCGCTCGTCAGCCGGTTTTGGGGAAGAAGGTGTCGCCGGCGAGCTGTGGAGCATGGGAGGCTAATAGTTTCGAGTGGGAGGGAGAGCGAGGTGTGGCAAAGCGACCGGGGGTGAGGTCCAAGCTTTATAGCCATAGAAAAAGTGGCAGCAACAGGGGAGCAGTTAGCCGATCGAGTCCACAACATGGCGGCAATGTCACTATAGTCATTCGAGACGAGACTGCGGCCGGTATGGGCGTGATTGCACACTGGCAAAGTCAGCGCAGTTGGTGATGCACAAGTCGAGGTGGATGCGATGGAGCAAAGCACTGTGCGTCAAGGCAACGCGACGGAGTCGCTGTTCATGACGCGACGACGGCACTATGGGCACTGTGGCGGTCATCAGCAGTATTGGCATGGGCAGGCGGCGACCAGCGAGGAAACGAGCGACGACAGAGCGAGCGAAGCGAGGCTTCGGCTCTGCTGAAGTTATCGATGGGGGAAGGGAGAAGAAGTGGGCCAGCCTGGGACCCGAAGACACTTTTTAAGTTGAGACACGTGGAAGACATTGTGTACATCGGCTAGATTCGCGGGCAGCTCTAGCTGGTAGGCAACTTCTCCTTTCTTGGCCATAATTGGAAATAGCCCAACATAACGTGGAGTGATCTTGCCTTTAACTTTGAACCTTCTAACTCCTCACAAGGGTGACACCTTCTGGTAGACATAATCTCCAATTTAAAAATTTAATGGCCTACACCTCTTATCTGCTAACTCTTTTGTCTTGATTGAGTTGCATGCAATCGATCCCTAATTAGGTGAACTTTTTCTTCAGCTTGTTTTAGAGTTTCTGGCCTGAAGATATAGCCCTCTCAACCGACTAGTGTAGAGGGTTTGGCATTTCCTTCCATATAAGGCTTCAAGCGGGGACATCTGTAGGCTGGCTTGGTAACTATTATTGTAAGAAAATTCAGCATAAGGCATGCATTTATCCCAATCCTTAGTGAAATCTAGAGCACAGGCTCGAATCATATCCTCCAGTATTTGGTTCACCCTCTCTGTTTGGCCGTGCATGCGTGGGTGATAGGCGATCTGAAATCGGATGGGTGCCAAGGGCTTCATGGAGACAAGCCCAGAAGTGTGAGGTAAACTGAGAACCTCGATCTGAAACTATACTTCTTGGCACACCGTGCAAACACACGATGCGAGACATGTATAATTCTGCCAGTTTGTCTCTTTTGTAGGTGGTTTTGACAAGGATGAAGTGGGCGACTTTAGTCAGCCTATCTATTATAACCCATATGGAGTTATACCCTGATTTGGTTCGTGGTAGTCCAGTGATGAAGTCCATTCCAACCTCTTCCCACTTCCACTGCGGTATTTGCAATGGCTGGCCTCTGATGTTCAGCCTTCACTCTTTGACAAACATCATAGCAGTCTACATGTTCGGCGATGTCCCTCTTCATGTGTGGCCACCAGTACCACTGCTTCATGTCCTGATACATCTTGGTACTTTCGAGGTGAAGGGAATACGTAGAGCTATGGGCTTCCCTGAGTATTAGATCTTTAAGGTTCTTCTGATGAGGAACAAAGATACGTGTCCCATACCTTAGAACACCTTGTTGATCCTCAGTTATCTTAGGAGCCTTCTCTTTTTCCATTAATCTTTTTAACCTCGGAGCGGTTGAGTTCTCCTTCTGTGCAGCTATGATATGTTCTTCTATACTTGGTTGTATCTCCATGGCCGCTATGGTGCCTTGTTCTATTATCTCTAGATTGATAGCCATAACTCCTTATAAAGCTCAGGTGCTCTTGAATCATAAGATTATTGCAGTAGGCTTTACGACTTAGGGCATTAGCTACCACATTAGCCTTATCCGGGTGATAGTGAACACTTAAGTCATAATTTTTAATAAGCTCTAACCATCTCCTCTACCTCAGGTTGAGGTGTGAAGAAGTACTTGAGGCTCTTGTGATCGGTATATATGTCACAATGGTTATCAATCAAATAATGTCTCCAAATCTTTAGGGCATGCACCACTGAAGCTAACTCCAAATCATGGGTGGGATAATTCGCTTCATGAGGGCGAAGCTATCTAGATGCATATGCCACCACTTTGCCCCCTTGCATCAGTACATACCCAAGGCCTTGATGTGAGGCATCACAATACTCCTCAAAGTCTTTGTGCATATCTGGCAGGACTAGCATAGGGGTGGAGGTTAGTCTCTTCTTTAATTCTTGGAAACTTTCTTCACAAGTCTTTGTCCATTCAAATTTCTGCTCCTTCTTAAGTAGTTATGTCAATGGCCTGGCAATCCGAGAAAATCCTTCTATAAATCTCCTGTAGTATCTGCCAACCCAAGAAAGCTGCGCACTTCCATGGTAGAGTGGGTTGCTTCTATTCCACTACGGCTGCTATCTTGGCTGGATCGACAGATACTCCTTCGGCGGACACTATACGGCCTAAGAAGCTGATATGTTTTAGCCAAAATTCACACTTGCTGTATTTGGTGTATGTAGGATCGGATATGGCAACAGAAGGGGGGTGAATAGTGCCTTTTTAAAATTTGCCCCCAAAGTATCCACGGAACATCTCCTCTCCAATAGCTACAAAGCTAGGAAGAAAGAGTGTTCATGCTCACTGGTCCCTCAGAGAAGAAACGGCAAATAAAGCATTGAAGCAAAGCAGACTGCGGAAACAAGAACAGAGAAAAACAGCTGGATCAGTCAAACTGCAGAAAGTCGGCGGTCGGGCCAGGTGTTACTGAGCGTCGACGCCCTTGAGCACCGGTCGGCCGGTGTTGCTGAGCCAATCTGACCGCCCACCCAGTCTGACCGCCCTTCAGGGAGCGGTTGGACCGCTCAAACCCTAGCGGTGAAAAATTGAATACAGAGCATGCGCAGCCGTAGACATAGTAACTACCACAGAAGACAGAAAACAAAGGAATCTGTAAAATCTGCTAACCTTCTCAAACCGAATGAAGGAGACTTTGGACTGAATACTAACTAGACCTCAGGAGCAATAGAATCCAAACCAAAAGAGCAAGAAATCAATAACTGAGCACAAAATTGAAAACTGACTGGAAATTTGACTCATAATCAAATTTCTTGCCAAACTTGAGGTCTTTCTCCATGAATCTTTGCATTCAACAGGGAAATGATTTCAGAGGAGAGAATCACACCCCAAACTCTGCTTTGCATCTTGGAAATCAGAGGAACAAGAGTCCCCTGCCATCAAACCCTAATTTTTAGCAAACAGAGGAAATGGAGCGAGGGACTCAAAAATCATAGAAAACATTGAATCTTCTATTTGCTCTTGGGAATGGAATGGCCAAATGGCCTTGAGTATATTCCCATCACAGAGCAACTAAGAACCAACCATTCAAGCTAAAGAATCAACTCAAATTCATTTCTAGCAGGTAAGAACAGAGAGAAGACTGAAAAATAAATTCATCACAGAGGGAGCAAGAAATGAAAACAACCCAACACAATCCTTCTCATATTGATATTGAGGAAGAGAGATGAATGATTACAAATGGTTTAGCTCACATCTCACTACATGCTTTACAAGCTGAGAGCACACACACGCAGAGCACCTCACTCTTTTCTTGCCTGGCTCTCTTGCTTGATATATTGACCACAGCTCACTCCTTCTCCTTTTTAACAACCAGGGCACACCCTCAAAAGAGAAATACAAGAAGTGGCATACTACCTCCACTCACTCTCCTCACATCCACATGAGGCAAATAGGAAGTCAAACCACTCTCAACCAGATTTTGGAGGGAGAACCACCCACTCCACTCATTTGCTTGAGTTAATTCTCCAAATTGCCCTCAAGCACCTTCCCAGAAGCTTCCTGCAACCGGTACCTTGACCGTCTGGACCTCGACTCCTCGCTGAGTCTAGTCTGGTCCGCTCCGCTGCACACGACCGCACCTCGGCATCTTGACCGCTCGAACCTCGGCTCCTCCTCGAGCCTAGTCCCGGTCCACCTCGCGCTGCCGTTGTGTCCACGACACCGGCGAGACCACGACTCCACACGAGTCTAGTCCTGGTCTGTTCAAATGCGCACATGACCGCAACCGACATCCAACCGTGCGGACCTCAAACTCCTCCCGATCCTAGTCGGTTCGCTCATCGTTGCCGTCGTGTCCACCACCGGTAGCTCTAGCTCGGTTCCTCGCCTCCCAACTCGCAACCACCTCGGCACCTCGATCATCTTGGCATCCTTGACCGTCTGGACCTCAACACCTCCTGTGCCTAGTCCCCAGTCCTCCTCATCTCACCATGACCTAGATCCGAAGTCTTGTAGTCACACAGATAAGCAAACCGTCACATAGCACCGCACGAAACAACATATCAACAATAGCATAAATGAAAGGTACTCAACCCTAGAATACCCAAAACAAACTCAAACTCACTAACACAACCGTCAATTACTCATCACAAACATGGGGACACCTCCACATGGTCTCTCAGTGTGCTCTTTTAGCTTCTCTGGTACCAGGCGTAGGTGCTCAGCATGCTCTTCGGCATTCTTGGAGTAGATGAGAATGTCGTCAATGAACACTACCCCAAACTTGTCTAGGTATTCCATAAAGACTTTGTTCATGAGATTCATCAAATAAGTTGCGGCATTGGTTAGGCCAAAATACATGATCGTAAATTCATATAGTCCATATCTAGTAGTGAGAGCTATCTTTGGAATGTCTTCGGCCCTAATCTTCAACTGATGATAGCTTGACCTTAAGTCGATTTTGGAGAATATGGTAGCTCCCCCAAGCTGGTCAAATAGATCGTCAATTCTAGGAAGGGGGTATTTATTCTTGATGGTCACTTCATTCAAGGACCGATAATCCACACACATCCGGGTAGTGCCATCCTTCTTCTTCACAAAGAGTGCCGGAGATCCCCAGGGTGAGGAACTAGGTGTAATAAAACCCTTGTCCTGCAGCTCTTGTAGTTGTTTCTTCAGCTTCTCTAGCTCATCAACAATCATTCTATAAGGTCTTTTAGAAATGGGGGCAGCACCGAGCTTTAGGTTGATGAAGAACTCAAGGTCCTTGTCTGGCGGCATGCCTGGCAATTCTTCAGGAAACACCTCAGGATAATCCTGTACTATCAGCATTCCTTCTAGAGGTATGCCCTCATAATGATAAACTGCATGACCCCAACGATTGGGTCGATCCACCTTTACTTCTATGGTCAATCTAGGACACTTGGTTAGACTTACCCTCCTAGTAGCACAATCTAGTATTCCCTGATGCCTTGCTAGCCAGTCCATCCCTAGTATAATATCTAAGGTCTGGGAGTTCAACACTATTAAATCTGCTAGGAAACCAAATTCTTCCATGGTAACTTCTACCGCAAGGCATAGTAGCGTAGCAGTGATAATTCTAGCAGGTAAGGTAAGTACCACTAGTTTATTTAGTGGGCAAGTAGGCAGACCAAGCTTATCCACATATCCCTTCGCTATAAATGAATGTGAAGCCCTAGAATCAAAGAGAGTATGTTATGGTATTGACTTGACAAAGAATGTACCCATCAGGACTCCTACAGCCTCCTGAGCTTCCTCAGCGGTGATGTGATTAACCTGGCCATGGTTAGGTGTTGAGGTAGTCTTACTTTATTGATGAGTCTGGTACCCTTTACTGGGCACTGATGCTTGGCCTCGAGCGGATGTGGTTCCTATATTGAACTTCATTGGCGTGTTCTTACTATAGGGGCATTGCCTAATGAAGTGCCCCTTTTCACCACAGCCGAAGTAGTTCCGGTTAGCAGCAGGGTTCATCCCAGGAGATTGGCCTGTTGGGCGTGGGGTCTGGAAAGAGCTGCTACTTGGACAGGGTGCTGGGGTTGGAATCTTGGGTTGACTTGTCCTTGACAAAGAGGAGTTGTTGAAGAATTTCTGGATAAATCTCCCTTGGGGTCACTAGGCCACTTGCTTGTGCTTGTGGCTGACTTCCAAATTCTTCCTCTCGTTCTTTAAGATCAATGTTTTGTTCACCAGTTGATGGAAACTGGAGAAGTCCTGAATGATCAGCTGTACCCGTAGGTCCTCATTCATGCCCTCGAAGAACATGTCAATGTTTTCTTCCTCATCTGCCACATCTTTTGGGGCATAGCGTGTGAGTTGGTTGAATCTGGTAAGGTATTCACTGACTGACATATTCCCTTGCTTTAGGGTGCAGAATTCATTCTTCTTCATTTTCATTACCCTTGCTAGTACGAAGTTGGCTTTGAAGGCTGTCTTAAACTCTATCCATGGAATGACTTGATGGGCATGCTGGGTGCGAAGGGTTTGGTTGGCTTGACCTGCTCCTCCTCCTTTTGCATTTTCTCCTGCAACTGTCCCTTGCCTGTCTGCTTCTCCCTCAAAGTCATCTTCAGCTATGATGTCCTCGTGCCCTCGAGCAGGTAAATAGTTTTCCCACCAGGCTGCTATGGCTCCCTGAAGCTGGTGAGCGGCGAAGGCCACCTGGTATTCCTCTGCACATCTGGCCAGCTAGAGTTTTCTTTCTGTATCTCTAAGCCAATCCTAAACCTTGAGAGGTTCATCTACTGAGACGAAGGTGAGAAGTCGGGTCCTCAAGAAGTCAGCTAGGTTGGAACTATGGCTGCTAGCGTTGACTTGCTGACCGGCATATATAGCTTGTAGGAGTTGTGTTTGTTGCGCCATGACCTGCGCCATGGTGGGGTTGACCGGCGGGGGTGGAAGGTCGACTCCTTGGCCTTGGCCTCTACCCCAGATTGCAGGCGGTGTTCCCTGATTGGCATTTACTTCAGCCTGTATGTTGAGGTTGGCACTAGCCTAGGCTTGAGTGACTCTCTGAGTGGCCAATTGCAGATATAGCTTTACAATTTAGACACTAGTGCTAGACAAGTGCGGTATCAGCCCTAACAGCTTATGTAAAACCAATCGTAATATAAATGACTTAGCAATTTTCAACACAAGGCCTATACTTGGCCACACATCATTCATAATTAAAAGTCTACATAGCTCAGCTCATATAGCCCTCAGGTTAAGTTAAGCTTTATAGTTACACATAACACTTAAAGTTTTTAACATTCATGACTACAGTACTAGTGGACTACATAGCCTTCTACTATTACAGGGGGGTTAGTGCTTGCTATCATTATACAACATCTGGAAAGCACTTGCTAAACTATCTACTGCTCCATAAAACAAGCTCCGGGGCAAGAAGGGCTGTAGTCTGGCGACTGAGGGCGGGAGTGACTACCACTAAAGTCCAATGAGTTTGAGTATGAGTGAGAGACCATGTGGTTGTGACCCCATGTTTGTGATGAGTAATTGACGCGTGTTCAGGAAAGTTTGAGTTTTGTTTGAGTGGTTCGAGCCATGTCGTTGCGTGGTGCAGTCGACTTCGGTCGGACCTTGTCGAACTAGGTCGAATGTGCTTAAGTTGTTTATTTTTTGTTACGATCGGGTTGGGCTTTGAGTATTTCGTCTGATGCTAATGTATGGTTATAATATTTCGAGCGGTGCTATGTGATGTGTTTCTTGTCTGTGATGGCTGCAGGACATCGAGGCAAAGTTGTGGCGAGGCACGGGATGACCGGACTAGGCGCAGGTGGTGCCGAGGTCAAAGCGGTCGAGGCATACCGAAGACGGCGAGGGCTCGAGGTAGCTGCGAAGCTTGGGCGGCAAGGAATGAGGAAGCTTCCCGGAAGGTGCAGGAGGGGCGTTTTGGTGAATACGCAAAGCTGCACCAAAGGAAGTGGATTTGGTTAGAGTTAGTGGGTAAAGCGCAAAAGCTTAATGGGCAAAGCAAATGTGAACCCATTATGAAGGGCTATAAATAAAGAGGTGCTCTCTAGTGCTAGTGTATGATTTTGAGAGATGGCTTGAGAGAGTGGATGTAAGTTTGTCTCCTGTGCATGTGTGCTATGAGTTCTTGATTTTCAAGCATGTATGGGGACTTAGTTAGTGTGAGATTGAGAGAGAGATGAGCTGAGAACAACTCATTGTAATCGCGTATCTCTCTGTCTCAATCTATGATAGATGTGTTTTGTGATATGACTACTTGTTCTTGTTTTTGTTGTTCCTTAATATGATGTGTGCTCTGATTTTGCCTTGTTGTACTCTGTTCTTCTCTCGTATGGAGTTGGTTTTATTCGGTTTTGGTCTGCTCTTCAATCTCTAGTAGAGCATCTGTCTTTTCTCGAGCAAATTAGAAATCAAGGTTGATTCTTGCGGCTGAACATTTCACTCTGTTTTTCCTTCTCTAGGCCGAGTATTTGTCTCAGTCGATTTTTCAGCTGTAGCCTAGTTTCTTGATTCAAAAGCTTAATCGCAAGTTTCTTCTTTTCAGCTGTATAGCTATCCATCTCAGTGTCTTCACTTCCTGAGATGGGTAGGCTTTTTGTTTAAACTCCTCTTTTTAGCTCACCTTGTTGTTTGGGTATTAGTTCTATTCTTGTTACTTGAGAAAAGCTGCAGACGATGAACATTAATCACAGTGTTATCTCGGCTTAGATCTTTGCAAACCAACAAAAGTAACAGCTGTTGACTGCTGTATTTATTGCAGCAAATCAGTGCACGGATGCTTTTCCTTTTTAGTCTTGTCCCTATTCAGGTTTTTCGGTTGTGCATGCAGTCTTTCTGTGCAGGTCGGCAATGGCTGTAATATATGTCTCTCGGTTGCATGTGTCTCTAGGCTGCAGCTGTTTTTAGTGTCTTTTGATTTTTCTGCTGTCTGTCTTCAGTTGCGTGTTCCTCTTTTCTTCTCACTGTTTTTGCAGATTTTCAGAACAGCCACCTTTTCTTTTTGGTCTATCTCTTCTCATTTGCTTTCAGTTTTGCTAGGCCTTCTTGTTTGCAGGTTCTATCTGCAGTTTATGTGCCTTTTGTTTACTCCTTTTGCTGCTTCATGCTTTCGGCAAGAGAGACTCCTCTCGGGTGTTTTCTTTTGTGCCGAACTGGGCAGCAAATAGCAGTAAACTGCATGCACCTTGTTTCATTCTTTTCTCTGTCATTTTGATCTTTAACTTTATATGCTCACTTCTTGAGATAG
The DNA here is from genome assembly GCA_036346575.1 of Dendrocalamus sinicus. Lineage (NCBI taxonomy): Eukaryota > Viridiplantae > Streptophyta > Magnoliopsida > Poales > Poaceae > Dendrocalamus > Dendrocalamus sinicus. The sequence continues at coordinate 57,772 of JAYEVI010000477.1, read as the reverse complement.
GCCGATTATTTAATTTGAATCCTCAGTTACCTTGGCCTGAGATGAGCAGTGTAAGATCAAAATTTACTCTGTGCAGTTCTTGTTTTGGCAAAATGGTAGTATAATTTTACTTGTTGTCGGTTTTTGAGATCTCTCCAGTTTGGTGTCATCAGTTTGGGCTCTGTTTCGTCAGTTTATCTGTGTTTCTCCAGTGAGCCCATTTGGTCTTTGATGCAAGTCGATTTTATGGCATACAATCTTGCTTTAGATCATCAGTGAGCATAGATTCTCTTTCTTCTTAGCTTACATAGCTATCGGAGAGTAGAGAAATCGTGTGAATACTCAGGGTAATTTTTAAAAGGGCTCCATTCACCCCCCCCTCCGTCGCCGTTTTCGATCCAACAACGAAGCGAGCAGCGTGCGGCCTCGACGGGCCTCCCCATGTGGATGGCTGACCGGGTCTAGGGTCGCGACGCTCTTGCGAGCGGAGAGCCTCGTCGAGGCCCGCCGATCCATGGCTGAGGTGGAGCAAAAGTCGTGCAGTGCCATGGGGGGCGGCAGGATCGTGGTAGTAGTTGTGGCCCATTGTAGCTTGGCGAGAGTGGTGGCCTTCTCCGCCTCTGCCTCTGCAAGCGCCTTCTCACACTTGCGAGCTGCTCCTAGATTGTCTCCACCTAGCTATAGCTAGTGAGTAGGAGCTATCGAAGATCAGTAATATCCTCGAGTGCGGCGGTGTAGGTAGCCCCCATGGTTTGGGTGAGATGCACCTGGTGTGTCATCATCGGGTTGTCCTCCGCCGTCAGCATGAAGGTCTCATTGTAGCTGGCCCCTTCCTAGCAAGAAGGATAGTAGCGGAACGGGGACTGCACTATTGGCGGTCTGTGATGTCGCATAGCCGAGCCGCGGCTAATTGAGCGGTGTCCTGAAGACCTGTCGTAATGGTGCTCCTCCTGTGCAGAGTCCTGAAGACAAGAGGCGGATTGATGAGGACATCACTTCTTCGGATACATACAACACTCCTCCACTTGACATTCAAGGACCAATCACTAGAGCTCGCGCCCGACAATTGAATTTACAGGTGAGCTCGTTCCTAAGTACTTCCTTTTGTTCATTCGAGAATAGATTGCTACCTAATGATTTAATTATGATTAGAAACCATGGAGAGGACCTGGAAGTCCTTGGAGAAGGGCTACAAGGCGCACAAGTCCAGCAAGGGCGGTCGAATCATATAGGAGGCCCAACTCAAACCGACTTCGAATCCAATTCGGAGTCCAGGACCAGACCGCACTAAAATGGACGCCCAGATCGCATCCGGACTCCGTTTTGGACGTTCCACATATGTATGGAAAGCTGAAGACCACCTTTCCAATGGATTTGGTCCCATGTCAAAATTCCTTCTGAGTCAACGGGAATCGTCGAAACAAGTGGGCGTTCAGAATCTGTCAGGGTGCTGCGCCACCGTCTTTTGGGCGATCGGCTTTGTATCGTGTTGGAGCCCATTAGGGCGCGTCCAGGGTTTTGCACGCCCTAACTCCTTTATATCCAGCCGCCACCCCACCATTAGGGTTGGGTTTTGCTAAGAGTTAATTCTGTCTTTGAACAGTTTCGCCGTTCATCGGTTTGTGAGACCCCAACTTTGAGTGCTAAATCAATACATCTGCAATTCAGTTGTGTTCTTCCTTGTTCTTGCTTGTGTTCTTCAATTCGCAGGCAAGGATTAGCCTTCTTGGCGAGGTCAACCGCTGCGCCACGGTTGATAACCTGAGAGACGTGGTGCTGCGATTGCGGGGTTCGGCGTGTCGTTCGGAAGCGGATCGAATTGTGTCGTGCCTCCACCAAATCGAACATATCCAGAACCTGTTGGAAGATCGGGACCCCGTTCCCATCACGGATCCTTTTCATCTAGGGCATAGATGAAAACCTCCGTAATCCATAATTCCCTCGCTCTCTCGGGGGCCTTACGCCCTCGGTAGATGGGCTGGTCCTTATAGCACAAATAGTGTAGTAGTTTGTATAAAATGCCTGCAAACTCTCCCTCATGTTGTCCGTGAGCAAAGTAGTCCCACTGTCCCTCAGTTGCTCCTCCAGACATTTGTAAATTAAAATACTAGTGTTAGTATCTTTTCAAAAATACTAAAGAAATATGGATGAGATCAGATCTGGGAAGGATAAGAAAGGAAGTATTATGCTATATTTTAGAAATTGCTTTTACTAATTTCAAAATTTTTAGTCCTAGGTCCCTATCTAGTGACCATCCTAAGGCTTTACCCTACAGTCGTATGCTTTGATACCAGCTCTGTTGGACCTGGATTTTTCAATCCAAAATCCCCTGTGATTCATTGCACTATTCTCTCGATCAGTAGATAGTGTGCATATGTACATTGCTACATCAACTCATACATCTCATGAAACATACTAAACCATAGTATTACAGATTAGAGTTTAAAATACACTGCGTCGGGCAACAATTTACATAAAGGCCGAACAGGCCAAACATCTACATTGCAAAGACAACAACAGAAGTAAAAAAATAGAAGTAAGACCATAATCCAAAGGCAAGTGACTGAGGGGTAAATGTGTGCAACATATATTACCTAGACTTAGGTAATATATGTGCACACAATCTCCATTAAGTCCACTTGTCTAGGACCCGAAATCGAAGAAGCCGTCCTAGTTTCCTTCATTGTTTCCACCATCAATGGCAGGGGTTTCCTCGTAGGCATAGTGGTCCTGGGTTTCTGTTTCTGATGTTGGTAATGCGAGGGTGAGCACAAATCCACCGTGCTCCGCGAGCCAATACACAGGATGCAATAAATAACATGTATGGCTTATCAAGGAAAGGCTCAGGTTATTTTATTTGCCAACAGTTGCTTTTAGAATATGTTACTTAGAAATCTCCTAAGACCTAGCAGTTTGAACTAAATCATAACGTGTGAAAGAATGCGATAATAACAGTGATCCAGATACCATCCACCGTTACATGATTTCTGCACCATATGCTAACCTTTCAGCGTTATAACTGCTTAACTTATCACTAGGGCAACACAAATCAGGGTTTCCACTGCTCTCTACTTTCTCAATTCCACCTACAAAGTTTTTGAAATAGAACTACATCTAGTTAAGTTCCTGTCAGACCCCCAGATTTTACAATCCAGAATCTTCTGTGATTCCACCGCACTATTCCTGGATCGGTAGATAGTACTCACGATTACGATTACGAATATCAGGTACATATCATGCGGAAGCATAAATATAATAGTAGACTTACTCATGGGCGATGAGGCCGAAATCAATAAATTGCAGCAATGAAGAGCGGCACACAGGTGGGACCTTCGAGGACATGCCCACAGTGGCCAACCGGAGGTGAGCGACCTAGCCCTTGACATCTTCATCTTCTCTCGCGACTTTCCAATCTTGTTGCTTTGAGACGAGGTGATTTGATTCTGATGCTGAATTTTGTCGCATAAGCGAGTGTGAGCACTCCAACCCCGTGCTCCGCGAGCCAATACATGAATGCAAATAAATAGTATGCATGGCTTAACAAAGGGGAGGCTCGGGTTATTTTATTTGCCAAAAATCGCTTTTAGCAGCTTTGTTATTATTTCATCATAGTGTTATTGTTACTGCCTATACAACACCTAGTGACTTCCATAATCGACTTAATCCACCAAAATACACTTTCTTTATTGATTGCTGTCTAAGACTCCAAACAGCGAATGACATCATTTAATCAGTCCACCGATCATGCTCTTTCCATATTGATTGCTATCTATGACTCTTAAATAGCGAATGACATCATTTAATCAGTCCACCGATCATGCTCTTTCTTTATTGATTGCTGCCTAATACTCCAAAAATCATGAATCCATTTGGGCTCCACCAAATTTATTTCTCCTAGACTCTGCACTATCATTATCCCTCTTATGATCAATCATGAATCCACCAACTTCTTTATGTGATTACCATAAATAGCCATATTCCTTTCTTATGACTCTATTTGTTCTTCCTGACGTTTTATTTGTGAGAAATGTTACCATTATTCAAAAATATAATACATAGAAATTTCCTGAGACCTAGTAGTTTTGAACAAAAGCATAATGTTCAAGAAAATGCAATAATAATAGTGATCCAGATTCCATCCACCGTTACATGGCATCCGCACCATATAGCATCTTTCAGCGTTATAGCCGCTTAACTTACCACTCGGACGACACCGGGACAATTCAAATCGTGGGCTTTCCTTTGCCTCTTCCACTTTTCCATTCCCACCCACAAAGTTTTTGAAATAGAACTATATCTAGTTAAGTTCCCATGTCCGCCCTTGACCGTGGACACGGCTATTCGAATAGTTTTGACTCTGCAGAGTTTGCACACTTTACCCATAAGAGATAGTTTACTCGTTGCCCCACACGATTCCTTAGTCATGTGGTTGAGCAAACCATCACAGTAACCGTTCCAAGTACCTCGCCCCTTCCATCATCTCACCCTAGGGGCCGTTCCCACTTGCGGTGGGTCCCATATGTTGTGCGGGATGTTCTCCTTCTAAACGCCTAGCAAATGACTACCACACTGCTAGCACGCCACAGCAGAACCTCACCCTCCGCGGATGTCCAATTCAAGCCCACCACACAGACAGCCGCTTGCACAACCTCACCTCCTCCACCGATGATGATGACTTTTAGGGTCTGGTAAATCTACTAGGCCAAGTTGTACTTTACAGACTTGTGGTTGTACTTGTTTTACACGGGAGGTCATGACAAGATTCAGTCCTTAGGGTTATCCGGCGGTTCTACCACAAACCACACTCGTGCACACCGCACCATACCCCCGAACCATCCGCCCAGACAAATAAGCAATTTGAGATTTTTGGGAGTATAAAATAATCATATCCAACATACACCAGTCATTACCACCATGACTGCCCAACCAACTTTTCTCATGATTAAAAGTGATGCTTGGGAGCTCTCGCGCCCATGAGTATCTAAACAATACTAAGCATGGCATATAATTACGGACTTATTTTCGAAAGGTTACTATTATAATTTTTGTTGTAGGGGTGGCCCCCACCTAAGCCCAGCAGGCCTGTTAGGAGATTATAAGAGCCAGAGTAACATGTGTAATGGCATAAGTGCCCCTAATGGGGATGTACGGATGTAAGGGCATAACTGTAAAAGCATACTCCATGTGAATATATATATCGATGAGGGGAGGGTGAGACAGAACACTCCTACCTCTCCACTACCATCTCTCTCGCTTGGTCAAGAACCACAATAGCTTGGCGCCGTCCGTGGGAGGACAAGGACAAGCTGAAGACCGAAGAAGGATGGCACCAAAAGCTTCATCAGCGGCGGCGGGAAAGAAGACGGCCGGGTCGGAGCGGGAAGCGAATACCGTGGCTTCGGCATCGGCCGCGAAGGAGCCGGCGGCGGCATAGCGTAGTGGTCGCGTCGGCGCTCGCGCGCGACAACGACCGACCCCGCCGCCGCTGCATAACGACACCCAACCCATCGCAGCGCAACGCACGACCCCGCCACCCTCGCCGGCGCGCAGTCAGTCGCGGTGGGGTAGCCGCAATGAAGCATCCGCCGGATCCGAGATCTTGAGGCGATGGTCCCTGCACCGACCGCCCGCTGGGTGTTCCGGCGGCCAGCAAGACCTGCGGTGGCAAGCGCCTACTAGCAGCCCTCGGCGCGCTTCCAACGGGAACTAGGGACCGTCGCGAGCTGTCCGAGATATGCAAGAGGCTCGGGCCGCAGGCCGCGCCCGATGTCGCACCCGAGCCTCGCTAAGCCCCCACGCCAGCCGCGCGCTGCGACAGCGTGAGCCGAGTCCCCGCTTTGGCGGGCTGCGCAGCGGCATGACGAAGACTTCAAGTTTCCTAGCGTCATCGACCGCACAAAGCGACACGGACCCTCGCGAGTTCGTGCACGTGTACGAAACCACGATCGAGGCCGCGGGCGGAGACGACACCACGAAGGCGAAGGGACTCTCCCTTGCACTGCAAGGAGTGGCGCTATCCTGGTTCTTTACCATAGAGCCGGGCTCCATCTACGTGTGGGAGCAGCTCCGCGACCACCTTCACAACAACTTCCAAGGAAACTATGTCGAGCGAGTCGATGCGGACCAACTCTTCGCTGTGAAGCAAAGACCCTCGGAGAAGCTCCGGGACTACTTCAAGCGCTTCGCCAAGATTCGATGCCAAGTGAAAAGACGTTAATGAAACCACCGTCGTTAATGCAGCCATACAGGGCCTTCGCCCGGGCCCGATGGCCGAGTACAACGCGCGGAGGCCAATCAAGACAGTCGCCACGCTCTTCGACAAAATGGACGAGTATGCGCGGGCGGAGGAGGATGCGTGAAGACGCAGCATTACCGCCCTTGACCTCACCCATGAGGAGCGCCCCCCGCGCGAAGTAGGGGCGGGTGGTCCCCTCGGCAGGGGCGCGGCGGGAGCCCGAGGAGGCCCTCCTCGAGGCAGCGATACCGGGTGCAGGAAGGCTCTTCAAGGAGCGAGCATAAACCTCGGCACCGCCAACAAGCAGTCACAAAGGCGCCCATCGTGTCCTCGACACCGAGCGCGCGCCAAGGACCCGACCCGCCTCATGGAGGGGAGACCGGGATCGGAAGGCGGACTGCGGTTGCGCGCCAACCCCACGCTAAACAAGAGCTCCTACACTATGGCAAGTGGTGTGAGGTACACGCTACGGTGATCATTACACAAGGGCATGCACCGCAGCTTATGGAGCTGCAGAGGGTGACGGCCGGTCTCGTGCTCGCCTCCTCGGCCCGCCGGAGCCCACGGGGCACCCAAGGGGTAGCCCCATAAGAGCCACCACAACGGAGGGCGCGCAGCATCGCACCTCAGCGTCATCACCGGAGGTTCCTCCTCAAGGGCCCCCGGGGAGCAGCCGCAATTGTGGATGCCGCCCGCAACATCACCTTCGACTTGAACGACACGGGGTGTGGAGTACCTCACCAAGACCCTCCGGTCATCCAGCCCACATAGCACGCCGTGACGTCAGCGCGCCCTGTCGACGGGGAAGCTCCACGAATATCTTGTTCGCAGAGGCCCTCGACCGTATGGGGATCCCCCAAAGCCGGCTAGAGCAGCCAGAGCTCCACTTCAAGGCCTCGAGGTCAACCGCCGCGGAGCCTTGAGGCACGTGTCCCTTCCGGTCACTTTACTATCGGGAGGGCAACAAGGGTAACATCCGACCGAGCATGTCATCTTTGACGCCGAGATATCCCACATCCCTACAACGCCATACCGGCGACCCGCCATCAACTCTTTCGAGGCGATCCCACACTACGCGCTTTTTGTGTGTGAAGCTCCCGAGCCCAGAGGGTGTTATCACCGTCTTCGCGATCAAGACACGGCGAGACGTGCGAGGTCGGCGGCCGAGTTCCGCATCGCCGGCATGCCCTCTCTGCACGCCGGCGATGGGCCTCCGCCCGGTGGACGCCCAAGCCTCGGCCCGAGGGCGAGTCAAGAAGGTGCCGCCTGGCGGAGGGGCGTTGTGTCCATCGGCGAGGGCTCCACCGGGTCGAACGGATCCGCCTGCGAGTGCTTCGTAACAACGCGACATTTTTGCATGGTCCCCGAGGACATCAAGGGCGTGACCGAGCAATGTCGAGCATCGCTTGGCGGTCGCCCGACGCTAAGCCGGTCAAGCAAAGGCTTCGCGTATGTCGATGGATCGGCAGCAGGCAGCCAAAACAGAAGTGGCGAAGCTTCTTCGGGCCGGGGTCATCCGCGAGGTCCACCATCCAGAGTGGCTCGCTAACCTGGTACTAGTCAAAAAGGCTAGCGGGGCCTGGCGTATGTGCATCGACTTCATGGCACTCAACAAGGCGTGCCCAAAGGACAATTACCCCTTGCCGCGCATTGATCAGCTGGTCGACGCCACCGCTGGGTGCGAACTAATGAGTTTTCTAGATGCCTATTCCGGCTACCACCAGGTATACATGGCCAAAGACGATGAGAAGACCAGTTTCATCACACCACTTGGGACGTTCTGCTTCGTCAGAATGCCCTTGGCTTGAAGAACGCAGGCGCTACCTTTACCCGCCTCGTCGCTATTGCCCGCCGCCCGGCTCGGGAGGAACGCCGAGGCTTACGCCGATGACGTGGTGGTCAAACCCGCAGCTTGCTCGCATGGTCGGGACCTCCGTGAGACCTTCGACAACCTCCGAGGGCGGGCATCAAGCTCAACCCGACAAATGTGTCTTCGAGTGCAAAGCGGGCAAACTCACGGTTTCTCATGTTCGGACGGGCATCCAGCGAACCCGACAAAGTAGACGCCATCCCGGTATGGAGCCGCCCAAGACAACGAGGGAGGTCTAGAGGCTGGCGGGCCGCATGGCAGCACTAAGCCGCTTCCTATCCAGGGCGGCGGAGCGGGGCCTACCATTTTTCAAGACACTCCACGGGTGCGATGGATTTCGTTGGGACGGCGATTGCGCGAAGGCCTTCAACGAGCTCAAGGAGCACCTGGCAAGCCTCCCCACTCTGGTCGCCCCAGCACCAGAGGCTCCTCCTCGCTCTATTCGCCGCGCGGCCACCGCGATCGCTGCCGCCTCGTCTTAGAGGAAGGCGCCATGCAGCGGCCCATGTACTTTGTCTCTGAAGCCCTCCAAGGCGCCAAGACAAGATACACGGAGCTTGAGAAGCTCGCCTACGCGCTGGTCATGGCCTCCAGGAAACTTCGGCATTATTTTCTGGCCCACCCGATCACAGTGCCTTCCTCATTCCCCCTGGCAGAGATGTTGCACAACAAGGAGTCCACAGGGCGCATCGGCAAATGGGCTACCGAGCTCGCTCCCTTCTCCTTGACGTACGCTTCACGAATGGCAATCAAATCCCAAGTCCTTGCGGATTTTCTTGCCGAATGGACCCCGCCGGCCCAACCCGTCCAGATGCACGATGACCCCGTCTGGACGCTCACCATTGACGGAGCTTACGGCGTCGCGGGCGCGGGCGTAGGTGCGGTGATCGTCACGCCCGAAGGACAGCGTTTGCTATACTCGGCGCGCCTTGCCTTCCCCGCCACCAACAACACGGCCGAGTACGAGGCGCCGCTTTTTGGCTGGGCGGCTCAAGGCAATCGGCGCAAGACGGGTGCTAGTCCGCACCGACCGCGCTGGTGGCTGGTCATGTGGACAAGTCATATCGTGCCAAGGACCCCGAGTTGGCCAAGTACCTGCGCGTGTGAGGGCGAGGGAAAGGCACTTTTGGGCGCCACCGTCAAGGCCATCCCCGCGCGAAGAACGAGCAGCCGACGCCCTCGCTAAGGCGGCCACCAAAGAATCGCCCGTGATGGGGCATTTTACGAGATATTAGTGCAGCGCCATCGCGGCAGACAACCGGGACGCGGCACTTGTCCACCACATTGACCGCCGGGTGATTGGCGAGCCCATCTTCAATTTCTTGCAAGGCATCGCCGAGCCGAGGACCCAGCCGAAGCCGGCGTTTGCAGCACCGCGCAAGGTCCTTCTGTGTGTTCAAGGATACTCTACAAGAGAGGGTTTGCGCACCGCTCTGCGCGCTCTCGACGGAGGGGGAAAGGAGCCTTGCGGAGATCCACGCAGCGCGTGTGGGTCCCACTGCACCGAGGTCATTAGTCGGCAAGGCATTCGTGCAAGGCTTTATCGCCAATCGCCATCACCGACGCCAGACCTCGTGACGCCGGTGCCAAGGGTGCCGATGGATGGCGCGCATCATCCGCAGCCCCGACGAGCCTCAACCCCATTCCTCCGGTGTGGCCACCGCACGCTGGGCGTTGACATAGTAGGACCACTTGCCCGAGCTCGTGGGACCTCCGGTTCGTGGTAGTCGCGGCTGAGTATTTCTCGGATGGCGGAAGCGGTCGCCATGGCTAAAGTAACCTCTGCGGCCATACGCTTCCTCGCAAAACATCATATGTCGCTTTGGCGTGCCCGAGCTCACGGTTGACAATGGCTCGCGATTCGATGCCACCCTCTTCAAAGAATATTGTGACAGATGGGCATCACCCTCGATTCGCCTCGGTAGGGCATCCCGACCCAACGGGCGGTCGAGCGGCGAATGGCGCCATCTTCGCTACCATCAAAAGCGCTGGTCGGGTTGCTGAAGGGCAAGTGGCTGCGAAGCTTCAGCGTTTTTGGTCGCCGCACAACGGTAACGCGTCCGACGGGGTTCACGCCGCTCAAGCTCCTTTTCAGCGACGGCAAGCGGTAATTCCCGAGGAAATCAAGGCTGGCTCGCGGAGGGTCCTCGTCCAAGCACCCGACGAGGAGCACCGGTGTCCTTGGACCTCCTCGACGGGCTGCGGCGATGCAGCCCACCATGTCGAGAATGCGCGCGCGCATAATGCGTGCTCGAGACCGCTCTATATGCCCGCGGGATTCAAGCCTCGGGATCTCGCTTCTCCGAGTGCCGCTCCGGCGAGACCGTTGGCAAGCTAGAGTCCAAGTGGGAAGGCCCGTACATCGTGATGGAGGCATTGCCGAAGGGGGTGTACCGCCTCGTCACGCTCGAAGGACAAGCCCTCCAACACACATGGAATGCGAACAGGTTGCGGCGATACTACGCCTAGAAGTAGGACGACAAGCGTAGAGCCACCAGCCCTTTGTTATACAATGCTCGCCCGCGCAAACGGGAGTTCAATAAAGATTGCTGTCCCCAAGAGCGTTGTCTGTCCGTGTTGTGCATAACACAGTCCATGGACTCTAAATAAGACGTAGCGTCGAGGTCCGCCTCCGCACGTGCGAGTCTACAGACTATAAAGCAAGTCGTAGCGCCGAGGTCCGCCTCCACACGCGCCAGTCTGCGGACTCTAAATAAGACGTAGCGTCGAGGTCCGCCTCCGCACGCGCGAGTCTATGGACTATAAAGCAAGTCGTAGCGTCGAGGTCTGCCTCTGCAGGCGCCAGTCTGCGGACTCTAAATAAGACGTAGCGTCGAAGTCCGCCTCCGCACGCGCGAGTCTATGGACTATAAAGCAAGTCGAAGCGCCGAGGTCCGCCTCGCGCGCGCCCGATCTGCATGGACTCTAAATAAGATGTAGCGTCGAGGTCCACCTCACACGCGAAGTCTACGGACTATAAAGCAAGTCGAAGCGCCGAGGTTCGCCTCGCACGCGCCAGTCTGCGGACTCTAAATAAGACGCAACGGGGGGACGCCCTCGCGTGCCCGCCACGGACTCTAAATGAAGTCGTAGCGTTGAGGTTCGCTTCCGCACGCGCCAGTCCACGGACTCTACATAAGACGTAGCGTCGAGGTCCGCCTCCGCACGCGCGAGTCTCCGGGCTATAATGGAAGTCGTAGCGTCGAGGTTCACCTCCGCACGCGCGAGTCCACGGACTCTAAATAAGACGTAGCATTGAGGTCCGCCTCCGCACGCGCGAGTCTCCGGACTATAAAGGAAGTCGTAGCGTCGAGGTTCGCCTCCGCACGCGCCAGTCCACAGACTCTAAATAAGACGCAGTGGGGGGACGCCCTCGCGCACACTAAGATGTGGATGTCAATCCCACGCACCCTCTGAAGTATAAACAAGATGCGGAGGTCTTCCCTTCGCGTTCGGCGGCAGGTAACACTAGGAATAAAGTACTACTTGGTTTCATTGTAAAAGCAAAGGGGTTATAGGGTTACAAGCATAAGAACCAGTACATCATCCCCCCGCCCTACCCGACCAAACGCTCAGCCTTGGCACGGTGCGGACGAACTCGTGCCGCCGCCGCGTGGCGCTGAAGGACTCTTCGAGCCAGCGGAGGAGGTCCCCTCCCCATGCAGCGTTATCGCACGCGACCCTCACCGCATCTTCCCCGGCGGCCCGCATCCGCTGATGGAAGTTCTGCAGCTAGGCCCGATGGAGCGAATGGCGTGCGACATAACCTCCGTCACCGGGAGGATCCAGCTGAGGATTCGCCACCATGGGTATGTCTACACCCACGAGTGTGAAGAAGAGGCGGCGAAGCACGCACCAAGATAGCCGCAGATGCTCGCCAAAGGTTACGGCGCGCGAAGAGCAACGCCGCCCCTCCTCGATCAACCCGAAGCGTCTCGGCGTGGCCTCGGCCGTGTGTAGTGTCCGGCACTGACGCACAGATCTCGGAGGCCTAGTTCGAGAGACTCCATGGCTCGCCACGCCGACATGGACGCATTTTCCAAGACACGCTATTCCTTGCAGCAGACTCCGCTTGGGCTTTCTCCCTTCTAGGACGGCGACCGCTGCGGGAAGGCGGCGTGCTCCTCACCGCGCGCATTTGGCTTCCGTGGCTTGAGTTGTGCGCTCCATGGCGCCCTCGATCGCTGGCTCTTCATCCTTCGCTGCAAGAGCATTGTGTGCTTCACGGCGGTCGCTTCGAGCCCTCCGCTCCCGAACACGGGCCTCGTCAAAGGACCACCGAGGCAAGCGTATGGCAAAAACAACACGCCGGCAGGTGTCGGGCCCCGGATTATCAAACCCGACCCTCGTGTATTTCGCACTAGTCCCGGATCAAAGCTAGTGCACACGTTAAGCAGAATGGAAAACATCACCATCAACGATTTATTACAATAATTAGAGTATCACCAAAAGGTCTCATTATTACATTGGAGGTTTCAAGACCTCGCACAATCCAAACACAAAGTGGAAGCAAAGAAAACTCAAAGCGCACTCCATCAATATGCCACGAGCGATTGATGAGAAGCGCGACCTAGTCCTCCGGGAAGAATCCGTCACACCCACGATTTAAGCAAAGAGTTGTAATCACCTTCTTGAGCTTCATGATCTTCCGAGATTTATTTTAAGTGTAGCATGTGAGTACATAAAGTACTCCGCAAGTCTTGGGAAAATGCATAGATGCAAGGCTTAACAAAGGAAGGCTATATGGTTCTTTTGCACAAAGCAACATTTTAAAATTCAATTACTACTAAATATTTTAGAAGGCAATATTTTAACCAAATAATTGTTCTAACAAAACTATCATTAATTCTCTAGTGAAGGTTCCAACTACCAAAGACTAGCTAACAACTTGGACCAGTTAATACTGCGGGTTACTTCCACCCTCTCTGCTCCATCCGCCAGATACCCTTCCGAGAGTTCCCTCCACTCTCGGAGTACAAAACTTTGATTTTAAAACCAATACCAGAAATCTACCATGTGAATGCATTCCTTGCTCGCCCTTGACCGTGGGCACGGCTATTCGAATAGTTTTACACTCTGCAGAGGTTGTACAACTTTACCCACAAGAGATAAATTATCCTAAAAGTCAACACGCTTCCTTTGGCATGAGACCCGGATAAAATATCACAAAGCTTTTACCTTACTCTAATCTAGCTAGATACCACCATTGAGGTTTCACCGCAGTAGGCTAACCGCCCAACCGAAGCCCCTCTTGCGCCATATGAGTACAGAAATCCTGTCCCTCATCGTGGATAACCAGCCCATCCTCGGCACCCACTTTCCACGGTGGCACCTAAACTAGACTATCATAAGTTAGTCGACTAGGTCGTACCCATATAGACTTGTGGTTGTACTTAATGCTCGCTTTGGACAAACACAAGCGCTCGGTCCTTAATTGACTAGGTGGAACATACACTTAACAAGATCTCGTGCTAATCGCACCAAGCCAAACCAACCATCCACCCTAATCTAAACCAATTTTCACATTTTATTTTATTTTAAAATCACAGTGACAACTCCAATTGCCACCTCATTTATAAACACAAAGGTTTCATAAACCATAATTTCCCATTTTCAAGAATTTCCAATGTATTAGATAGCATGACTAAGCATTATACTACTGACTACTATTCACAAGTGGTTATAATAATCTCATTAATGAGACAAAGGAAACTTCTAGGGTTACAATGGTACATGGCATTCAATCTCAAAGGAGGGTATAACAAAGTTGGATTAGCTAACACCTTAAGATTTGAACTAAGGTTTAATGTAAATAGCAATGCACATAATTTAAATTATTTAAAAATATTTCAAAATCATGGGTTCAAGATGATCAAAGGAGACTTGCCTTCTTGCGGGGGCTCTGGTCTTCTTGTTGAGGAGTGGGAGGTCTTCTTCAACGTTGGATTCTACGCACGAGGAAAAGCAACAAAACAAATAAATTCAAATAAAAATTCAAACAAACTCAAAAATTCAAATAGAGGCCATGGTTGGATAGATCAGGATTTTAGATGAATTTAGAAATTTGAATGGCTGAATTGGAGTAAAATGAGAAAGTTATGCTTGTTTGAAGTTTTCAGTTTGAATAAATCCAGAAATTAAGAAATTTCGACAGTGGGAGCCATCGAATATTCAAATTTAATCTTTTATTTTAATTCCGAGAATCGACAGGTGGGACCCAGGCAGTAGACCCTCTCGCGGTCATCGCCGACATGTGGGACCCCTCCCGCTGACCTCATCTGCTGGTCATCGACAGTGGGACCCATCGGGATCCGGACCCACTTGTCGACGGCCGACGCAGACGTGGGGCCCCGATGACAGTGGCCGCGCAGAGCGGCCGCCGCGACGGGTGGGACCCACTTGTCGCCATGAAAATAAACGAAAACTCAACCCAGTAGCGAGCCGAGGCTCGAACGCGCACCGGAGTTGAGAGCGCGCCGTTAACTGGGGAGGGGAGGCTTTGCCTACCCATATGGGGTAGCAAATCCTTTGAGGGGTACCTTGGGTGGCCCGGCGGCGATGGTCGAGGCGACGGCGCCGCGGCGAGGGAAGGCCGGACGTGCTCGGTGCTGCGAGATTGTAATCTACGCGGCGAAGGGGGTTCGCTGGAGTTGGCGGTCCGGGATGAACGGAGACGGCCGGCAAGCGGGAGGGAGCGGAGGTAGCTCGGGTGCTCGGTGCGGCGGCGCCCGGCGACGGAAGAGGTGGCCGAGGTGCGGGAGATTCCCGATGCTCGGAGAAGTCAGAGGTGGCGCTACGGGCTCGGGAGGTCCGAGGCGCGGGAGAGCTCGCCGGAGTTGGGCGGGGCTCGGAGAGAGAAGCTCAGCGGCAGGCGTCTCAAGGCTCGAGGAGAGATGGAGGGTGCCGGACGGTGGTGCGGGAGAGGCGGAGGTCGAGGGGCTACTTATAGGGCTCGGGAGGGGTGAGGCAGCGGGAATTCTCGCCGGTCGCGCCGGGTTCGGTTTGAATTGGGGATGAGCCGTCGAGTCGACGCGAGCTCCGGTTTTAGGGGATATGGAGCGATCTCCCGGAATTCAAATCCTGAACGAATCGAAGATTGAGGCGAGTTCGGGTAGGATTCGCCGCCGTTTCTTCGGAGAGAGAGAGAAAGGAGGAGGAGTCCGGCGTCCGCGCGAGACGACGGAATCGGCCAGCCGGGCCTGCAGCCACGGCGAGCGGTGTGCGTGGTGCGGATGGCGCCACGTAACCCGAAGGGAAATCGCGATCGAGCCGCCTAAGTGGAAGGGGACGGTGGATTGAGGCCAGCGCGGGGACGCAGCTCATCCGGCCGCCCACGCGCGTCGAGCGAGGAGGAGGAAGGCGGGCGCCGGTGACGGCGCCGGCCCGCTAGACAGCGAGGGAGAGGGGTGCGGCTGGATGGGCCGAGCGGCGACGCATGGATTCCACCCGTCCCACGTGGCGGCGGAGAGAGAGTTGGAATTTTTATTTTTAGAAATTGATTTAGATTTTCTTAAAAGGCTAGAAAATTGTTTAGGCCTCGTAAAATATGAAAATACCTCCAAAATTCCAGAAAATTCATAGAAGCTTCGGGGACATTTTGGACTGAATAAAATTATTCCCAACTATTGTTGATATTTAATTTTCATAGTTTGAATTACCTTTTACTTTTTAAAATAGGTTTTAAATTCCGAAAATTCAGAAATCCAATAAAAGCCAAATAAGCTCCAATTATTTTAAAATAATTAACTTGAATTTAAATTTTCCAAAAGCAAATTTTTGGGATGTGACAAACCTACCCCTTAGAAAGAATCTCGACCCAGAGATTCGGATGGCTGGGAAAAGATCGGGAACTCTTCTCTTAAATCATCTTCACGCTCCCAAGTCGCCCGACCCGAGTGATTGCTCCATTGCACTTTACAAAATTTTATGACCTTGCTTCGGGTTCGACGCTCGCTTCTTCCAATATCCTCACGGATACTCGATAGGTTAGGTCCTCATTCACATTTACTTCTTCTAGTGACATCTGCTCCTCCGTACCCGAGACATTTCCTCGCTTGGGACACATGGAACACATCATGCACTTTGGACAATTGAGGTGGAAGTTCAAGCCGTAGGCAACTTCTCCTTTTGCCGTAATAGGAAGGGTCCAATGAATCTAGGGAAAGTTTTCCACTAACTCCAAAACGCCGCATACCCTTGAGAGGTGAAACTTTCAGATAAACGTGATCCCTGTGTACAAACTCTAATGTTCTTCGACGATTGTCTGCATAACTCTTTTGTCTGGTTTGAGCTGTTTTTAATCTGTCCTGGATTAGACGAACTTGTTCCTCCGCTTGCTTCAACACATCTGGTCCAAATACTTGTCCTTCTCCCGTCTCCTTCCAATACAATGGGGTCCTACATTTTCTGCCATACAGGGCTTCGAACGGAGACATTTGCAAGCTAGATTGGTAACTATTATTATAGGAGAATTCTGCATAGGGCAAACTCTGATCCCAATTAGCCTTGTTTGCGAGTACACAAGCCCTCAACATATCTTCCAAAATTTGATTTACTCTTTCAGTCTGACCATCTGTCTGGGGATGATATGCTGTGCTAAAGTTTAGATTGGTGCCCAAAAGTCCATGTAACTTATGCCAAAATCTCGAGGTGAATTGAGTCCCTCGATCTGACACAATCTTCTTTGGAACTCCGTGCAAACACACGATTCTGGACATATACAACTCAGCGAGTCTGTCTCCAGAGTAGGTAGTCTTTACGGGAATGAAATGGGCGACTTTCATCAAACGATCTACAACAACCCAAATCGAATCATACCCTGATCTTGTTCTTGGTAATCCTGTTATGAAGTCCATTCCAATTTCTTCCCATTTCCACTCTGGTATCTCGCAAAGGTTGTAGAAGCCCTAAGCAGTCTCTCGATGCTCCACTTTAATTCACCGGCAAACATCACATAAAGCTACATACTCTGCAATTTCTCTCTTCATACTTGACCACCAATACCTTTCCTTGAGATCTTGGTACATCTTTGTACTCCTGTGGTGAATTGAATATCCGACTCATGGGCTTCTTTCAGAATTAAGTCCTTTATTTCTTTCTTCTCTGCACGATAATTCTTTTACCAAACCGATGATACCCTCCTCATCTTCCGTAAATCCTCGTGCCTTCCCTTTCTTCATATTTTCTTGAATCTCCTTGACATACTTATCTTCTCCTTGAGCTGCCTTGATCATCTCCTCTAGAGTTGGTTGAACCTCCAGTAGCCGCCAGAATCCTTCCTCTACTACCTCTAAGTTGAGTTGCTGAAATTCTGCTGAAGTGCGGGCATACCGCCCTTGATCCACACCATCGCAGTAACTCTTTCGCTCAATGCATCCGCTACTACGTTGGCCTTTCCCTGATGGTAATGTATTCCCACATCATAATCTTTTATCAACTCAAGCCATCTCCTTTGCCTCATGTTAAGATCGGCCGGGTAAATATATACTTGAGACTTTTGTGATCGGTATAGATTTCACAACGGTTACCAATCAAATAATGCCTCCATATTTTTAGAGCATGTACAACGGCAGCTAGTTCTAAATCGTGGGTTGGGTAATTTCTTCATGGGGTCGTAGCTGCCCGAAGCATATGCTACTACCTTCCCTTCTTGCATCAAAGACACATCCTAGTCCCCGCTAGACGCATCACGTAAAACTTCAAGTCCCTTCTAATATCCGGAAGTGTTAACACCGCGCAGAAGTCAACCTTTTCTTTAGTTCTTGAAAACTATCCTCACAGCTTTACTCCATTCAAACTTCTTCTCCTTCTTTAGCAACTGAGTGAGAGGTCTTGCGAGCTTGGAGAATCCTTCAATAAAGCGACGGTAGTAACCAGCCAAACCCAAGAAACTTCTGATCTCAGATACTGACTTAGGTTGTGTCCATTCGAGCACATCATTTACTTTATCTGGTCTCATCGACACTCCCGGCAGAAATCACGTGACCTAAGAAAGCCACTTTCTTCAACCAAAACTCACACTTACTAAACTTGGCATACAGCTGGTTTTCTCTGAGCTTTTCCAAAACTATCCTCAAATGTTCTCGTGTTCTTCCTCATTCTTGAGTATATCGAATATCATCGATAAATACAACCACAAACTTATCCAAATATTCCATGAACACCTTATTCATCGATTCATGAAGTATGCAGTGCATTGGTTAGACCAAAAGACATCATCAGATACTCATACAATCCATAACGGTAGCAAATGCTGTCTTTGGTATGTCTTCCGCCTTATCTTCAATTGGTGATAGCCCGATCAAGATCAATCTTAGAGAAGACACATGACCCTTTCAACTGATCAAACAGATCATCTATTCGGGGTAAAGGGTACTTGTTCTTAATAGTCACATCATTTAGGGATCGATAATCCACACACATACGAAGACTACCGTCCTTCTTCTTTACTAACGATCGGTGCTCCCCAAGGTGACGAGCTTGGTCTTACAAAACCTTTGCTTAGTAACTCCTCAATCTGTTTCTTAACCTCTGCTAAGTCATTTGCAGACATGCGATAAGGTCTCTTGGAAATTGGGGCTGTTCAAGGTACCAGATTTATAACAAATTCAATCTCTCTATCCGTGGCATTCTGCAAATCTTCAGGAATACATCCGGTATTCACATGCTATAGGCACCTTCTCCAAGGTTATTCCTTTCAAACTATTTAACTTACCCTCCTTCTCGAGAATGTGAATTTGATCAAACCTTACTTGAATCCCTTCCGTGTTGGTAAGAGTAACAAAGACGGTCAAGACAATCTATCTTTCCTTTATACTTGGCTAACCAATCCATACCAAGTATTACATCTAAACCCTTGAGTCTATTATAATAAGATTCGCTAGGAACTTAACTCCATTAATATCCACAGCTATGCGTTAGGGCAAACCGTGTTAGTCCTCATTTCCCTTCCAGAGATTGACTAGCATGGGATTCTGTAATCACGCACATCCCAATTATATTTTCCCACAACATCTCTTGACACAAAAGAATGCGAAGCTCCAGAATCAAATAACGCTGATGCAGGTACTGAGTTGACAAGAAACTTACCCAAAACTACGTCGGTTGCATCCTGGGCTGCTTCCGCGGTCACATGGTTGAGATGTCCCCTGCTCATTGCCTGCGGAGTCTTTGGAGTTTGAGGAGTCCCACGGCCTTGTCCTGTGGTTGGAGCTCGTGTTGGAGTGGTCCCCAAATTGAAACGAATCGGGTCACAATGAACGCTTCGGGGCAAGCATCGCATAGTGCCCCATATTCTTGCGCTTGAAACACCGCACTTCGCCGCTGAAGTTCGGTTCTCACGTGGTTGGCCACCACCGCTCGTCCGGGAACTTGGTTATTTGGGCGAGGTCCAGTGAATGGAGTCCGTGGCGCACTTGGTTCTGGGTTCGTGGAACCGAGGTGGTCGGCGAATCGAGAATCGCTCGCGCCTGCGTGCTTGAAACTTCCTCTTCCGACTCTCATATAGGTGACACAGCATCTTCTTGGACAAAGGCCTTGTTCACCATTTGTTGGAAAGTTGAATAATCATTGGACACTAGCTGCACCTTGAGATTAGGGTCAAGTCCCTGCATGAACCTCCAGATCTTGGTTGCCTCTGATGTGATCTCTTCAGATACATACCTGCATACCGGGTGAACTTGTTCAGTACTCAAACACTAAGGTTCCCTTCTGCGCAGCTTGGTAGAACTCTCTTTTCTTCATATCCATGATTCCCGTAGGAATATGCGCAGCATAAAAGCCTCAAAGAAACTCATTCCACGTGATAGCTTGTGCATTTCGATGAGCGGAGCGGTAATTTTCCCACCAATTAGCAAATGATTCCTTGAGTTGGTGGGCAGCATATAACACTTTTTCATTGTCATTGCACCGAGCTAGAACCAACTTCCTCTCCACATCCTTAATCCAATCATCTGCCTCCATGGGGTCTACGGACCCGGAAAAGTAGGAGGCCTTGTCCTCATAAACTCTCCCATCTTAGACCGAGGAGCTTGGTTGGATGCCCGAGGTGTTTGCTGCACTTGATTTTGAGCTAAGGCTTGAAGAAGTTGCAGCTTGCATGGCTATCATTTGCTCCAAGTCAGGCTTGAGAAGGGGTGGTGGAATGTTGTTCTCTGGCCGAGCATTGGCCTCACGGTTGTTGTCGTGGTTGCTCCTTGTGTTCACCATCCAAGGGGTTCGTGTTAGCGTATGTAAGAGGAAATAGCAAAGATAAGAGATCTGGGGAGACTAAACCACATCCCAAACCAACACTTTTAAAATCACGCAAATAACTCAGCAACGGAGTCTTTTATTAAAATCAAACTAGGCTTAGGAATGGCTGTACCACAAGTGCACTTAGGCTTGATACAGTCCATCTAGCACACCGAAACATAAATACGCGTTCTGATAACGTGGACATTTATTTGGGTACTACCGACTCTAAAGGCTACTAATCCTCCGAAAAGATGCGTTCTTCAGGGTCCTCCTCTGGTTCCTCTTCAGGTTCTTCTTCAGGTTCTTCCTCAGGTTCTTCTTGCTCCTTTACATGATGTCGCGAACAATCACAAGTGGTCGAAGCACGGGGATGGTTACGATCGAGGCGTCGAACGCGAAGCGAAGGAGAAGGCTTGCGCTTCTTGAGCGTGATGACGGTGGCGGATCGGGCGCGCGACCTTCTTGCGTCTTTGTCATCCCGACGCGAGTCCCGAAGTCGAGTGGTGCCGGTTGTTGGGAGCGGCACCGGTGATCGTGAAGACGGCGTAGTCGCGGTGGGTGAAGACGGCGTGTAGTTAGTCGCGCCACGAGACGCCCCACCAAACTCACCGCTCGCTCGAGAAGCCAGCGCGGCGTGTGTCCGAATGCCGGTAGCCGAAGTGAGAAGCATCCGAGTTGTCCAATCTCCTCCCGAGCTCTAGCGTAAGTGATGTCCATTGCCCGGTGAGCTGCACTGATGTGACATCGAGGATCGTCACCGATATATCAAAAGGATCTGGATACCTCTGCCCCAAGAGGGTTGATGAAGAAGCAAAGGGGATCGATGTACAAGATCCTCAGCAGATGGCACAGCTTCGCCAATGGCGAGGCGTCTTTGCCCCTGACAGCGTCGAAACAATGGGGACCGAGGATGGGTGATGGGGTATGTGTGGGAGTTGAATTCCCCTCCCGCATACAGGAATACTTCCATCGCCCAGAGTCTCGATCCAGATCCGCGTCTTCCGTCCCCTGGAAAATGGGCGGTTGACGGTACTCCAGACACTGCATCAACTGTCGGAGAAGGCTAGCGAATGCTCCAGCATCCTCTCCATGTGAATAGTAGTCCCACGGGGCAGCGGAGGATGAACCAGCCATCTACAAAGTTGAATAAAAGAGAAGTTTAGTAAAAGTTTTGATAAAATAGAGTTGGAGACCAGAACGAGATCCTAAGTAAGAAGAGAGTAGAAGCAAAGAGACTTATATATTTTAATATACTCTTTTTATAAATATAAGTCCTTATGGTTTGCCATTCCTAAACTAAGCCACGCCCCATATCAAATAGGCTCGATACCATCTCTGCTGGGCCCCTGATTATCAAACCCGACCCTACGTGTATTTCTGCACTAGTCCCGCATCAAAGCTAGTGCACACGCTAAAGCAGTAATGGAAAACATCACCATCAACGATTTATTACAATAATTAGAGTATCGACCAAAAGGTCTCATTATTACATTGGAGGTTTCAAGACCTCGCACAATCCAAACACAATGAAGCAAAGAAAACTCAAAGCGCACTCCATCAATATGCCACGAGCGATTGATCGGGAAGCGCGACCTAGTCCTCCGGAAGAATCCGTCACGACCACGCATTTGGCAGTGAGTTGTAATCACCTTCTTGAGCTTCATGATCTTCTGAGATTTATTTTAAGTGTAGCATGTGAGTACATAAAGTACTCCGCAAGTCTTGGGAAAATGCATAGATGCAAGGCTTAACAAAGGAAGGCTATATGGTTCTTTTGCACAAAGCAACATTTTAAAATTCAATTACTACTAAATATTTTAGAAGGCAATATTTTAACCAAATAATTGTTCTAACAAAACTATCATTAATTCTCTAGTGAAGGTTCCAACTACCAAACTAGCTAACAACTTGACCAGGTTAATATCAAGGTTACTTCCACCCTCTCCTGCTCCATCCGCCAGATACCCTTCCGAGAGTTCCCTCCACTCTCGAGTACAAAACTTTGATTTTAAAACCAATACCAGAAATCTACCATGTGAATGCATTCCTTGCAGCCCTTGACCGTAGGCACGGCTATTCGAATAGTTTTACACTGCAGAGGTTGTACAACTTTACCCACAAGAGATAAATTATCCTAAAAGTCAACACGCTTCCTTTGGCATGAGACCCAGATAAAATATCACAAAGCTTTTACCTTACTCTAATCTAGCTAGATACCACCACGAGGTTTCACCGCAGTAGGCTAACCGCCCAACCAAGCCCTCTTGCGCCATATGAGTACAAGAAATCCTGTCCCTCACTTGTGGATAACCACCATCCTCAGCACCCACTTTCCATCGGTGGCACCTAAACTAGACTATCATAAGTTAGTCACCTAGGTCGCACTCCATATAGACTTGTGGTTGTACGGTTAATGCTCGCTTTGGACAAACACAAGCGTCGGTCCTTAATTGACTAGGTGGAACATACACTTAACAAGATCTCGTGCTAATCGCACCAAGCCAAACCAACCATCCACCCTAATCTAAACCAATTTTCACATTTTATTTTATTTTAAAATCACAGTGACAACTCCAATTGCCACCTCATTTATAAACACAAAGGTTTCATAAACCATAATTTCCCATTTTCAAGAATTTCCAATGTATTAGATAGCATGACTAAGCATTATACTACTGCACTACTATTCACAAGTGGTTATAATAATCTCATTAATGAGACAAAGGAAACTTCTAGGTTACAATGGTACATGGCATTCAATCTCAAAGGAGGGTATAACAAAGTTGGATTAGCTAACACCTTAAGATTTGAACTAAGGTTTAATGTAAATAGCAATGCACATAATTTAAATTA
The DNA here is from genome assembly GCA_036346575.1 of Dendrocalamus sinicus. Taxonomy (NCBI): domain Eukaryota; kingdom Viridiplantae; phylum Streptophyta; class Magnoliopsida; order Poales; family Poaceae; genus Dendrocalamus; species Dendrocalamus sinicus. The sequence continues at coordinate 34,601 of JAYEVI010000477.1, read as the reverse complement.
TTTAAAATATTTCAAAATCATGGGTTCAAGATGATCAAAGGAGACTTGCCTTCTTGCGGGGGCTCTGCGTCTTCTTGTTGAGGAGTGGGAGGTCTTCTTCAACGTTGGATTCTACGCACGAGGAAAAGCAACAAAACAAATAAATTCAAATAAAAATTCAAACAAACTCAAAAATTCAAATAGAGGCCATGGTTGGATAGATCAGGATTTTAGATGAATTTAGAAATTTGAATGGCTGAATTGGAGTAAAATGAGAAAGTTATGCTTGTTTGAAGTTTTCAGTTTGAATAAATCCAGAAATTAAGAAATTTCGACGGTGGGGCCCATCGAATATTCAAATTTAATCTTTTATTTTAATTCGAGAATCGGCAGGTGGGACCCATGAACAGAGACCCTCTGCGGTCGCGACATGTGGGACCCCTCTCTCGCTGACCTCATCCGCTTGGTCATCGACAGTGGGACCCATCGATCCGACCCACTTGTCGACGACGCAGACGGGTGGGGCCGATGACAGCGGCCCGCGACAGACGGCCGCCGACGGTGGGACCCACTTGTCGGCGCGAAAATAAACGAAAACTCAACCCAACACGCGGGCCGAGGGCTCGAACGCCGCACCGGGAGTTGAGCGCGCCGTTAACTGGGGAGGGGGAGGCTTTGCCTACCCATATGGGGTAGCAAATCCCTTTGAGGGGTACCTTCGGGTGGCCCGGGCGGCGATGGTCGGAGGCGACGGCGCCGCGGCGAGGAAGGCGGGCGTGCTCGGGTGCTGCGTGGATTGTAATCTACGCGAAGGGGGTTCGGTTGGAGTAGTTGGCGAAGTCCGGGGATGAACGGAGACGGCCGGCGGCGAGGGAGCAGCGGAGGTAGCTCGGGTGCTCCGGTGCGACGGCGCTCCGGCGACGGGAAGAGGTGGCCGAGGTGCCCAGGAGATTCCCCGATGCTCGGAGAAGCTGTAGGTGGCGGCTACGGGCTCCGGGGAGGTCCGAGGCGGCGGGGAGAGCTCGTCGGAGTTGGGCGGGGCTCGCGGAGAGAGAAGCTCGGCTGCGGGCGTCTCAGGGCTCCGGAGGAGAGATGGAGGGTGCTGGACGGTGGTGCGGGAGGCGGAGGTCGAGGGGCTACTTATAGGGCTCGGGAGGGTGAGGCGCTGGAATTCCTCGCCGAAGTCGCGGCCGGGGTTCGGTTTGAATTGGGGATGAGCCGTCGGAGTCGACGCGGAGCTCCGGGTTTTAGGGGATAAGGAGCGTATCTCCCCGGGAATTCAAATCCCTGAACGAATCGAAGATTGAGGCAGAGTTCGGTAGGATTCGTCGCGGTTTCTTCGGGAGAGAGAGAAAGGAGGAGGAGTCCGGCGTCGCGCGGAGACGCACGGAATCGACCAGCCGGGCCGCGATCGGCCGAGAGCGGGTGCGTGGTGCGGATGGCGCCACGTAACCGAAAGGAAATCGGGCGATCGAGCCGCTAAGTGGAAGGGGACGGTGGATTGAGGCCAGCGCGGGGCGCAGCTCATCCGGCCGCCCACGCGTCGAGCGAGGAGGAGGGGAAGGCGGCCGCGGTGGACGGGCCGGGCCGCTAGGCAAGGAGGAGAGGGTGCGGCACTGGATGGGCCGAGCGGCGACGTGGGGATTCCACCGCCCACGTGGCGGCGGGAGAGAGTTGGAATTTTTATTTTTAGAAATTGATTTAGATTTTCGAAAAGGCTAGAAAATTGTTTAGGCCTCGAAAAAATATGAAAATACCTCCAAAAATTCCAGAAAATTCATAGAAGCTTCGGGGACATTTTGGACTGAATAAAATTATTCCCAACTATTGTTGATATTTAATTTTCATAGTTTGAATTACCTTTTACTTTTTAAAATAGGTTTTAAATTCCGAGAAAATTCAGAAATCCAATAAAAGCCAAATAAGCTCCAATTATTTTAAAATAATTAACTTGAATTTAAATTTTCCAAAAGCAAATTTTTGGGATGTGACAAACAGCGCCCAAAGAATACCTTACAAGTCAAGCGCACATATTTACCCTCATCTCGGAGGCTGCAATACGCGCGCTAGAGTTCCCCTCGCATGACGCACAACATCCTCGATCAAGGCCGTTGTCGGCACGCTCTGCGGCTGCGGTGAGGACGCGAAGTGTCTCCAGGCGAGGGAGGAAGTCCACGCGAGCGAGCCCTAGCCCCAACACGCCAGGATTTACCAAGGCCGCGGCCACGTCAACAGCAACAGACATCTGCGGGGCACCCTGCACAAGGCTTTGGACTTTGCGCACACCTCCGTTGCTCAATCCTTCGCCACGTTCGGGAGACTTCGTCTCGCCTGATGTTGACAGAATGAGCGAGCAGATCGGAGAGAGTCTCGCGAAGTCATGTGAAGAGAGGGACTCACGCCTACCTCCTGCGCGCCTCGTCGTGGTAGGAAGTGGCGCCGCTTCGATCGCTGCGGAGGCGGCGCCTCGGTGGTCGGCAAGGAGGTCTTCGCCGCGCGCGCACGCCGTAATCCCGCGACAAGGCCCCGCAACGACGTATCGACCCCTCGCTGGCGGCGGGGACTGCGTCCGAGGGCATTTCGCCTGCGGCGGCACAAGCGATTCTTCCGCGACAACACCAGCTACGGTTCCCATCGCCCCCAGGGTTTCCTCCGTAGGGGGCGCGTCCTCGCCGGCCGCTGCGGTTGATAACGCACCATCAACCGTGGTTTTCTTGCCGGGAACGGGGCTCCCCCCTGGGTTGGCGAGTTCCAGCTCAACGATGGCCGCAAGCACGGGTTCGTTCGCGTCGGCAGAGGGTGCCGGGGGATTCGAGGCGGCACGCTCCTCCGGCAAGCAGGCTGACCCACCGCAGTCGCACGCCGCCACCGTATGCTAGCCGCCGAGGCCTCGCTGGGTCGATACGGCAGCCGGAGCGGGCCCGCGTCGCGAAGATAACACCCCCGCAGGGCTATCACCGTCCTGAGCGCCCGGAGTCCCGGCGGAAGCTCCCCATCACCGCGCGCGCGGGCGCGGTAATGCCCGAGCCTCGCATGTGCGGTTTACCCACCCTTGCTTAGCCGCTTGATCGCGGCCTCGCGAGTCCGTGCTCCTTGCGTGTGCGGGCCGAGGAGCGCCAAACCGCTGCTCGCGTCTTCTAGCCGAACCATCTGCGCGAGAAGATCATGTCGATCGGCGGAGACCAAACAGACACAATGGCGCACGAAACGTCTTTGGGTGACTTACAAGGAGCGGAAGGCGAAGCGGCGAGATACGGATGGTGAACCGTCCTCGCGGGGCCGTCTGTCCAACATACTTCCGGGAGAGAGTGGCGCCACCCCATACATTGTGAACTCCTCGGCTAGGTCGCGCGGGCTCATTCGATGGGTGACACCGACAAGGCTCTGAAGCTTTTGCGTGTTGTCAATCTCCGCCTTCAGACTCGGCGTACTGTTAAACGAGATCGGCCCACCTCGGCATTGCATTCCGCTCTTGTCGGTCACGGTGTAGTAGAACCACTGCCGAGTCCAGCCGGACTCCCATTGCCTCGGCGAGCTGGCGCGGGGAACAACATCGCGCACGACGCCCGGAGCACGAAGTCCGCACCGCCGAAGTTGGACACCGCCCTGTCAACTTTTCTGGGACGCAGTGTGCATCGTGCAGTGTGGCGAATAAGCTCGCGCTGGGACGCCGCCCCTCTGTCCTAATCGCCCACGTGAAGACGGCTAGGCGGAGTATTGCGTGGGGCGTCGCTTGGGCTAGCTCCAACTTGTAGGCCTGGTGACTTCGCCCACGAACAACGAGGAGGGCATTCAAGGCGGCGTCGAAGAACGCGACAAAACATTCGCCTCCATTGCCCGGGCCGGCTCGCATCTCGCCCCGACAGGTAGGCGAGCCACATCGCGATCCGCGATCTTCCCCTCTCCACGAGTCGCTGCAGCGTCCCTTCGGTCGCGCGGCTCCTCCCCAACACACGGAACAGCAGCCTCCCGAGTGCTCCATGGCGCCCCACCACTTGTTGGCGCGCGAGCTCCCCGCGGCACCACTCGTACTCCACTGAAGGATGGGACACCTCGCCACAGCTAGGCAAGGAACCGCGGGGATGGTGGGTGGCGTCGTCATGGCTAGCCATCGCTCTTCACGACTGTGGAGAAAGAAGCGGTGGAAAGGAGCAATCGGCGTTACAATTAGCACGGCGAAGTAAAGCGCGAGATCAAAAAGAAAAAGAAACAAGAAAGGGTGCCTCGGCTCAACATCGCACCTTATAAAGGCCACCCGCCTCTCGTGGCTCAAGCGCAGACAGATCAAACTTGCAGCGATTCGGCCGCCACGATTTGAAAGAAGAACCGCCGGGCTTAGAGGCCGTGCGTAGGTAACCAAACAGCGCACAACGCCCCACGCCTTCAACACGCATCCAACTTCCCCGGGGAAGGCGAACGCCGCGATCACACAACGCTCACATCCCACGACGCACCATTCGTGAGTCGCGCGTGTCCCACTCGCAGATGGCAGATCGCACGACGCGACACCGACCTATGCCGTGCCAGCGCCGGCGTGATTCTAGCCACCATTAAATGCGCACTACGCATCGCAAGGTCACAACAGCTCAAAGCGCAACAATATCGGCGCCAAGCTCCAATCTTAGTGCGAGGGACGGGCGCGCGCGTCTACTCCGACTAGGCGCCAGCCTCCGCTGCCACCCGTTCGAAGGGTAGGGGATGGAGCGCGCACGCGTCTACTTCGAACTAGGCGCCAGCCTCCGCTGCCACCCGTTCGAAGGGTAGGGGACGGAGCGCGCGCGCCTAGGCTTCGACTTAGGCGCTAGCTTCCACTGCCACCCGTTCGAGGGGTAGGTGACATGCGTCATTTTTGCATATATTTTGCCGTCATTTTACCCTCATATTTTTCGCATTTCGAGATCATTTATCATCATTTACACGCTTTTCTATAATTAATTGCTCAATTTGGATCATTTTACATTTTTTTATGCTTTTCCACAGGCCGGCGCGATCTAGGTGCATAAACGATAAATCTGGACCTTCGGGCTACTCCGTGCAGAAGTACGCGTCGTCACGAATGCGTAGGATCAAACCGCGCTGAAAATGGAGCTCCGGAGGGCCAGAACAGAAGAAAACAATGGGAGAGGGACTTGTTTGCAAACCCTAGATAATATGAGGACTAAACTGCAAATTGTGAAAAATCCCATCTCCCTTGAGCAGCCGCCGCCGCCTGGGAATGGATGAGCCTGGCATTTCTCTGTCTCCCCTTCGCCCCCTTGCTTCCTCCCCCTTCTTCTCTAGCCACGGCACCAGCGAGAGCCGGGCCAGACCTCGCCGGCGGCCACTTCTCTCCACCCGCCGCTCCTCCTTCTCCGCTTCCCCCCTTGCCTCACCTCTCCACCGCTGCGCCTCCATTCTTCTCCTCTCCGGCCACCCGCATCGCCACATCCACCGTCGCCTTCTCCTCTTGCCTCACCTCGGCGCCGCCCACCTCATCGCCTTCTCCTTCCACGGCCACCTCTATTCCGCTTCCTCCCGTGCGCCGTCTCACCTCCCTTCCCCCTTCCATCTCTCTCCGCCGCATCTTCCTTCTCTACTCCGCGCCCCTAGATCCCCTACTCCTTGTGCTCCTCTTCTCCTCCCCACTTCTTCCACCGAGTCCGCGCTTGCTCTCCCTCTCCTCTCCGCCACCACTTCCTCTTCCTTCCTCCCCACTTCTACTCCGGCCATCACTCTCCACCGCGCCTCCCTTCTCCCTTCTCAACTTCCTTAGGCCGCTGCCTTCTTGCTCTCCACTCGCCGCCGTATCTCACCGCCATCCCGCGCCATCCTCTCGCTCCGACACCGACGGCCGCCGACGACATCTCCACCGAGTCACCCTCGGCGCCGGCGCCGCCGCCACCATTTCATCGACATCATCGATTTACTTCGACGAAGGCACGGCATCCCCTTCTTCCTCTACGGCCGACACCTCCACTGCTTCATCTTCTACACCGACGCTACTTCTCCTCTTTTTCGGTTCACTTCAATTCTTTTCTCCAATTTCTGTTAATTATGCACTGTTAGTTACTAATGAGAATTGTGTTTAGTGATTGTGAAATGTCAATGTTGATCTGTGATGATGAACTGGTATATGATCAGTGGTTATGTTATTGCGTCCTGTTAATCTGAGTTTTGTTATTGTGATATATGCTGTGATAGTTGTGAAATGTGTGTTCTGTTAGTAGTTTAGTAGTGTTTTCATAGTGCCAACTGTGATTTGTATTAGTAGATATTGTTATGTTAGCTTGTGGGTTGTGTTAGTTGTCAGTGTTAGTATCTGTGGATATCCTTAGGTTTGTGAGCGCGATTTAGCTAGCTGACGCCCGTCTCCCTTTTCTTGCTGTCTCAACCCCCTTGTGCTTCTCGTCCTCTCTCTTTTCTCCCTTCCGCGGTCGTTGTTAGTTAAGTTGTGCGGCGTTCGTCGTAGTTTTGTGTTTGTGTTGTCTAGCGCAATTTAGCAATTCGGCGATCGTCTCCCTTCCGTGCTTTCGACTCTCTCTTTGCTTCTAATCCTCCCTTGTGCTTCTAGACCTCCCTCCTTGCTTCTCTCGTGATGGTCGATAGTTAAGATGTCGCTCGCTTGTCATAGTCTTGTGTTTGTCGTGTGCCGTCGTTGTCTAGTTAGCCGTCGATCGTTTTCTCCCTCGTCCTCTCTCAACTCCCTCCTTGTTTCTAAACTCCACTAGTGCTTCTCAACTTCCTCTTTCTGTCTAGCGATCGGTAGTTAATTAGGTCGTTGGACGGTAGTAGTGTCATTGTTCGGTCGTGTGTCGTAGTCGTGTTGTTCGTTCGGTCGTACGACGTCCATTCGTACGATCGTTCGTCCCGTTGTCCTTCGTTTATTTAGTTCGTTCGTTGTTTCGTCTGTTTGAGTTAGAGTTCGTTTGGTCGGCTAGTTTGGCAGTTGTTTTAGGTTTAGTTTTCTCCCCTGTTTCGTTTGACCTAGCTTTAGCCGAGCACGGTAGCCTCAGTCTAGTCCCTGTGGAGAACACGACACTCGCCGCTATTTCAGTGGCAACCCGTGCACTTGCGGGTGTGGTATTTTTGCACGATCAAGCAATTTTGGCGCCGTTGCCGGGGATTAGCTTAGAGCGACAGTGTTAGGCTATAGACTAGGTCGTTTTGTTTTCTTTAGCTTGTGTTTGTGTTTGTGCTGGCCTGTCTTTTATTTTGTCATTTTTCATATTTGTGATATCTCGCTAACCCCTAACCCTTTCCTAGTTATTTCTCTCTTGCGATTTTTCGTATCCATTCTCGAGTTGATTGATATTGGTACTTATTGAGGCTATGGCTTACTATTCGATTCTCGTGGTTTTATGAGCACCCTACTTATGATACTCTTCAAGAACAGTAAATCTTTTGTCTCACGATTAGAGCGCTATGCTTTAGAGCGAGGAGTTGTGTTAGAGGCGGGCACGATCAGTATAGTTCTTTATCGATGCCCACTCTCGCTTGTTCCTATATGCCGTGCTTGTGGTTTTGGGGCCATTCACCCGCTGAGTGCGGCGTGGTTATTTGTCCACTCGAGTGTTACGGGATGAGCTTTGCTCACCGAGTGGGCCATACCCGACACTTATCACCTGGATGGCCCGAGCACTCGAGTCCATCATATGGGAACAACAACCCTGATATCTCATCATTTTCTTCTAGTATACCATTGCGTGGTTTTAGATATGGAGATCGTGGATATTTCTCATTTGTCACACCACCACTATCCTGTACCTCAAAGATCGACTCCTACTCGAGTTCGATGAGTTGTCTAGATTTGAGGAGAGGATTTCTAGGATTATAGGAGATCATGAGAGTAGAATGAGTAGAGACTTTGCATTGGATCGACACCTCATGCTGCGCAGCTCACCTATTCCTTCACCGAGCCACTTACGGTTCCTATGTCGAGTCCTTAGAGCGGTCCCATGAGCCACCTCCTTCACATGTAGATCAGCCGCTGACTTGATGCATTGTGCAAGGAATCGATGACTGTACCTCCCGGTGGTGATCGTGCGATGGCGATTCAGGATGAGATTGAGGCGATCATGAGCACCGGTTCTACTTGGATGGATAGTTTTACCATTTCACACCTTCCATTAGTACCACGAGAGATAGTTCGGATAGAGATGAGTGTCGACCTCCGAGTCTTACACGATCTTGCTAGCGAGGGCTCGTTGTTGGAGATACCACGATACACCTAGAGGCACCTCACCCAGATCCTCCGCCTATTGACTCGAGAGAGAGATCATTGAGCTAGATGATGAGGACCTACCTCCTGATGATGATTGTTTCACTCCTGACTATGAGGATGAGTTTGCGGTAGATCCACTCCTGAGTCATGATGAGCTAGATTTAGATGATGAGAGCTTCGTGCCAGATGATGACGAGTTCATTATGGATACGCTTTTGAGTTCTGAGGCTCCACATCTTTATGAGGGGGCTGCTTCCGATGTCGACGAGGAGCACATTTCTATTGATCCATCACCGGCTACTTCTTTCGTCGACATCGCCCCTCTGGAGGTTTCTACTACCATATATTCTCTTTCGCCTACACTTCAGGTAGTATGGAAACTCTTCCCCGACCACCTCCGGTTTGATTTCCTTGGCTCAGACGAGACATATGCTATTACTAGTTGTGCTCATCTCACTGATAGACCTCATGATGTACTTTATCGATATACCTATATGATTGGATATTCGATTGATGACTTAGAGGGTGTCAACCCTATCACACATACATGCCATATCTGTAAGTCTATTTGCAGGGTTACGCTTGTGTACCATCGACTACGAGCGGACATGGCTCGAGTCGATATTCCTTGGGATCCTGGTGGATTTCGAGGCATGCTGCTTCATGAGGAGGGCGGACATGTACCTTTTCCATGTCGCGTCCTCGGCCTTCCTCCCGCTACATCCAAATGAGCTTCTCTTTTTTCCTTTTATTTCTATTTTGTTTGTTAGTTTCTCCTCTTTTCTTTTCTTTTCTTTGTTTTTATTTCAGGTCCGTGCTAGATCCTCATCCTTGCATGTGCGAAGCCATGGGATGATTTGCCTACTTCCATTACATCATGTACACCCGGTGAGTCTTTCTTGCCCCTTTAGGTGCATCCTTGATTCAATGCTCAATTTAAGCTTGGGGGAGGACTTGTATGTGTATGGATGATGTTCTAGCATGTTTGTATCATATTTGTGAGCATTTGAGCTTATTGTCATGTAGTTGATGATATGTGGTCATTCATATACTTCATATTATGCTTGTGTTGATGTTATATGACCTTTACTACTGCTCTCATGTTATGCTTGATTGTATATGTTAGTCATGTGAGCCCATGTTATGATTAATTAAGAAAGGTCATGCCGAAATTTTCTTAATTGAGCTATATTGTCACTAGTTCCTTGTATGTCTTAAGTCACTTGGCATTATATTAGAGCTTGAGTTTTGTTTATTATCCTTGATGTGCTTAGAAACCTTGTGATCCTATAGCATTTGATTCATTGCGAGTTATGCATGTGTTTTAACCATTTGCGGATTGAATTGGTTCTAGTCATCGCCTCTTGAATGATCATATCTTAGTTTCATTGCTTTGGCATATGTTATTTTAGATATTGATACTTTGCTTGAATGAAAAATTTGTGAAAGGGTTAGTCCTATCTTGAGCCAATAACTTGGTTGATTTATCTAGGTATCCATGTGTCGGGACATGTGTTACTTAGCATTAATGAAAACCGGTTAAAGATGCTTAATCAAAACCAAAAAGAAATAAAAAAGAAAAAAATGTTTTGCAATGCGTGAGTGTGAAATAAGTGACTTTGTCACATTGGTTTGCAAACGTCTGAATAAGTGGCATTTTTGCCCAATTGAAGTTTGAATGTGTGAATAAGTGGCAAGCTTGCCCAAGGATTGGAATAAGTGGCACTTGTGCCCAATGTTTGTTTTAAATTTGCTAAAAATTAACAAAAATTAAGTATCATGGCTCAAGTGTGGGCTTTTTCATAAATTTCATGCAAGTATTAGTCTCTTTGTCTCAAATAACATATGCCTTAGCATGACCCTTTGCTATGCTCATTCTTGATGTGATACCTAGTTCCGATGCCTTACAATTTTGGTTGGATTCATGTGATCACTTAGTGCATTTTGACACTTGTGTGTAACTTGATTTGGTCAAATGCTATAGTTATCACTTTGACATCTATGCTTGAATGTTTCATTCTCATCTTGGATGGTTCTCAAAACTCGAGTTAGATGATTTCATTTTACATTGTGTATGCTTCTTGACTTATTACATGCATTTAACTAGTCTTTTACCTCTTGATTACTTGTCGTCCGGGTTCGATATTATCATGTCATTTACTTGAGGACAAGTAACGTTTAAAGCTTGGGGGTATGACATGCGTCATTTTTGCATATATTTTGCCGTCATTTTACCCTCATATTTTTCGCATTTCGAGATCATTTATCATCATTTACACGCTTTTCTATAATTAATTGCTCAATTTGGATCATTTTACATTTTTATGCTTTTCCACAGCCGGCGCGATCTAGGTGCATAAGCGATAAATCTGGACCTTCGGCTGCTCCGTGCGTAAATGCGCGTCGTCACGAATGCGTAGGATCAAACCGCGCTGAAAACGGAGCTCGGAGGGCCGCAATGTAAGAAAACAATGGGAGAGGGACTTGTTTGCAAACCCTAGATAATATGAGGACTAAACTGCAAATTGTGAAAATCCCATCTCCTTGAGCAGCCGCTCTGGGAATGGATGAGCCTGGCATTTCTCTGTCTCCCTTCGCCCCTTGCTTCCTCCCCTTCTTCTCTAGCCACGGCACCAGCCGAGAGTCGGCCGCACTCGCCGCGGCCACTTCTCTCCACCCGCCGCCCTCCTTCTCCGCTTCCCCTTGCCTCACCTCTCCACCGCTGCGCCTCCATTCTTCTCCTCTCCGCCACCCGCATCGCCACATCCACCGTCGCCTTCTCCTCTTGCCTCACCTCGCGCCGCCCACCTCATCGCCTTCTCCTTCCACGGCCACCTCTATTCCGCTTCCTCCCGTGCGCGCCTCACCTCCCTTCCCCTTCCATCTCTCTCCGCCGCCGCATCTTCCTTCTCTACTCCGCCGCCCTAGATCCCCTACTCCTTGTGCTCCTCTTCTCCTCCCCACTTCTTCCACCGAGTCCGCCGCTTGCTCTCCCTCTCCTCTCATACACCGCCTTCCTCTTCCCTTCCTCCCCACTTCTACTCCGGCCATCACTCTCCACCGCGCCTCCTTCTCCCTTCTCAACTTCCTTAGGCCGCTGCCTTCTTGCTCTCCACTCGCCAAGCGCAGATCTCACCGCCATCCCGACGCCATCCTCTGCTCCGACACCGACGGCCGCCGACGACATCTCCACCGAGTCACCCTCGGCGCGACGCCGCCGCCACCATTTCATCGACATCATCGACGACTTCGACGAAGGCACGGCATCCCCTTCTTCCTCTACTACCGACACCTCCATCGCTTCATCTTCTACACCGACGCCACTTCTCCTCTTTTTCGTTCACTTCAATTCTTTTCTCCAATTTCTGTTAATTATGCAATCGTTAGTTACTAATGAGAATTGTGTTTAGTGATTGTGAAATGTCAATGTTGATCCGTGATGATGAACCGTATATGATCGATGGTTATGTTATTGCGCCCCGTTAACTGAGTTTTGTTATTGTGATATATGCCGTGATAGTTGTGAAATGTGTGTTCTGTTAGTAGTTTAGTAGTGTTTTCATAGTGCCAACTGTGATTTGTATTAGTAGATATTGTTATGTTAGCTTGTGGGTTGTGTTAGTTGTCGGTGTTAGTATCATGGATATCCTTAGGTTTGTGAGCGATTTAGCTAGTGGCCGCCTCCTTTTCTTGCCGTCTCAACCCCTTGTGCTTCTCGTCCTCTCTCTTTTCTCCCTTCCGCGGTCGTTGTTAGTTAAGTTGTGCGGCGTTAATCGTAGTTTTGTGTTTGTGTTGTCTAGCGCAATTTAGCAATTCGGCGATCGCCTCCTTCCCGTGCTTTCGACTCTCTCTTGCTTCTAATCCTCCCTTGTGCTTCTAGACCTCCTCCTTGCTTCTCTCGCCGGTCGGTCGATAGTTAAGATGTGCGTCGCTTGTCATAGTCTTGTGTTTGTCGTGTGCCGTCGTTGTCTAGTTAGCCGTCGATCGCTTTCTCCTCGCCCTCTCAACTCCTCCTTGTTTCTAAACTCCACTAGTGCTTCTCAACTTCCTCTTTCGCTCAGCGATCGGTAGTTAATTAGGTCGGACGGTAGTAGTGTCATTGTTCGGTCGTGTGTCGTAGTCGTGTTGTTCGCTCGGTCGCACGACGCCCATTCGCACGATCGCTCGTCCCGTTGTCCTTCGCTTATTTAGTTCGCTCGTTGTTTCATCTGCTTGAGTTAGAGTTCGCTCGGTCGGCTAGTTTGGCGCTTGTTTTAGGTTTAGTTTTCTCCTGCTTCGCTTGACCTAGCTTTAGCCGAGCACGGTAGCCTCGGTCTAGTCCTCGTGGAGAACACGACACTCGCCGCTATTTCGGTGGCAACCCGTGCACTTGCGGTGTGCTATTTTTGCACGATCAAGCGAGGGACGGAGCCGCGCGTGTCATTTCAGCTAGGCGCCACCTCGCGCCACCCGCTCAAGGGTAGGGGACGGAGCGCGCGTCTGCTAACCAGGCGCCAGCCTCGCCCACCCGCTCAAGGGTAGGGGACAAAGCGCGCGCTAGGCTTTGACTTAGGCGCCACCGCCTACCCGCTCAAGGGTAGGGACGAGCGCGACGCGTTCATTTCCGACCAGGCGCCACCTCCACCGCCACCCGCTCAAGGGTAGGGGACGAGCGCGCGCGCGTCTACTTGCTAGGCGCCAGCCCGTGGCCACCGCTCAAGGGTAGGGGACGGAGCGCACGCGCGTCTACTTCAGCCAGGCGCCACTCCGCCGCCACCCGCTCAAGGGTAGGGGACGGAGCGCGCCACGCGTCTACTTCAACTAGGCACCTTCCATCCCGCACTCGGGCCCCCCACCACAAGCTTGGAGATATTCACAGCCGCAGGGACGGAGGGGGCCAAAGGACTCGCGACATGGCTTCGGCCTGTGAAGCCCTTCACCATGAGAGGCTCCTGTTGTAGGTGTGGCCCCCACCTAAGCCCAGCAGGCCTGTTAGGAGGTTATAAGAGCCAGAGTAACATGTGTAATGGCATAAGTGCCCCTAATGGGGATGTACGGATGTAAGGGCTTAACTGTAAAATCATACTCCATGTGAATATATATATCAGGATGAGGGGGAGGGTGAGACAGAACACTCCCACCTCTCCACTACCATCTCTCTCTGTTTGGTCAGTAACCACAACAATTTTGCTAGGGTGACAAGGTTCTCATGTTCAAATATTCCAAAGGAGGGGCAATATTAATCAAGTTAGATAATAGGCATTTAACTAAAATTCTAAATTAAACATGTATTTGCATATAAATTAACAGCATGCAATTTGATAATTTAAACAAAAGTAATTTGCAGGAAATGTAGGTTCAACATGATCAAAGTATTGACTCGCCTTGCGTGGTTTCCCGCGGTCTTGAGCTCCCTCAAATCTTTCTCATTTGTCGATCTTGAGGTTCGGTTCTTTATCTTTACTTCGATCTCGGCCTCGCTTGCTCCTTGATTCTTCCGGACTCCAATTTCTAATTACGTGCTAAGCAACTGAATTCAAGTAAAAACAAATAACTCAAAAGATCCAAATAAATCCAAATAAACCCGATTAAACTTGATTAATTTTTATTACAATTAACAGGTGAATTGAGGCATGGTTGGTCAGACGCTGCGTATTGTCGGTGCCATAGTGATTGGAGTGAAGTGGGGAATGGTAGGAAACTGTCAAGATAGAGGTCAAAGGAGGGGTCATGGGAAAGGTATACTCATGAGATTATTTTATTTTCAATTGACCTAGGGATGTTAATAAACATGCCAACCTGGATTTAGTTAAAAATGCCCTTCGGTTTAGGTTTTGTAGATATTTTGTGTACATTTTAGTTATCATTATAGGGTTGGTATTATTTTTAAGAATTTGGGTCATGAGTTGTGTTCATGATATACATTAGTTTAACTCATCAAATTAATCTCAGAACTTAGTTTGTGGCATTTCATACTGTGTTATTTTAGATGAGTTTTACTGTCAATTAGTCAACTTATTAATTAAGCGATTAACACCCTAACTCATGACCCACTGGACTATTTATTTGGTCATTGTTTAAATGTTCACCTCAGCCGATTTCTATTTTTCATTAACCCGAGACCTTTGAGCTACTCTAAGGCGACCTACTGTGCTATCCTCGGTTTTAGACGCAACTCGGATATGATTACTATTCCTAGCTATGCCTAGTATCATTGGTCTTAGGCTACATATTAGCGAGATTATTTTTATTTGCTTTTGATCTATAGCTATTACATTTTAATAACCATACACAAATATGGCTCGTTAATTGGAGTCTTAGGTAATATTGATATCTTTATCCTTTTGAATCAGCATCTTGCATATTTTAATCAAACTTTCAATTTCCTAGGACCGAGCTTGCTATACAAAATTTTATTCCACTCAATTCACTGGGGAGATTTATTTATAGGTAACATGCTAACAACAGGGACTATATTTGGACTTTCTAACTTAATGGTTTATGGCCACATCCTATCATTTAATCAGTTTTATGAAACGGCCTTTGTTATCTAATTAAATTTACTACTGAAATTTATTTAATAACGGCATGTTAAATGTTAGGGTTTACATTTTAATTATAATTAAGAATAGTCTTTTAACTTAAAGCTTTGTTTTTATTACTTTAACATAACATCCAATGCATTTCCTTAAATTTTAATATATAATTAGGTTCCTTATTAAATTTGGACTTTAAACAAAATCACATTTTATTAATGCCTCCATTGATAATTAGACCTCAAATAAACATTTAAGCTACATTAGATGCTCATTTAAATAGTCAAACATCAAATCTTAAAAATCCTTATTTTAAACCCTAGTTTAATTTATTAGCTTTTCTAAATTTATTCTCAGATTTTTCCATGACTTTCCTTACTTAAAATGGGCTACACAAGTTAAAAGAAATAAAAATGGGGGGAGAAGGGATGCAGATGGCTGAGTTCAAACTCAGCACCTGGGGGTTCTCTATGCATTGCATGCACCCGGTAGCCAAGTGAGCCTGCGATGTTTCTTGATGAGCTGTGGGGAATCAAATAATATTTGAAGAAGCAAGTGGTAACAGGGGACTAAGACAGGGGCTAGCCGGCCGAAACAGAGGAGGTCCACGGCTGTCGGGGCAAGTGGGCTTGTCGGCGAGTCCGGCGGCCGGAGGGGCGGCAAGCGGGCAAAATGGGTTGTCCCCGAAGTGAGGAAGCTTGGGGGGTTGCGTCTCCGGCCGGGAAGGCGCCGTGGGCGGCTAGCACGAGCTCGCGCGGCCGAGTAGGGGTGGAAAGTGGCGCGCCACTGTGGTGGGAGAGAGAGATTGAGAGGGGTGAGCAGGAGTGGTCACGGGGGTGCTCACCGTGGGGTTTGCTGAGCGGGGAAGAGGTCGTGGCGGGCTAGCGGCGGAGGCCATGGGCGGCGCGGAGGAGCTCACGTCGCCAGCGAGCTATGGCGGTGGGGAGAGCGGGGCGGCGCTCGGGAAAGGTTTTCCGCGACCTGGGGGTGCTCCTGGCAAAGTGAATTGAGCTGGGAAGCGACGGGCAAGAAATAGGGGCGGTGGCGGCACATTTGACCGGCGGCGAGAAATAGAGGCCTTTCGGCTACCTCGGCACACGATTTTCCAATTAAACCTACTGGGAAGTAGCTGGGGCTTAGGGGCACGAAGTAATGCGCTCGAATTTTGGAGGGGCTCGCCGGAGACGCGACACGGCGAGGAGGCGGTGGAGGCCGATGTTTTCGGGCTCGCGCGGGAGAACACAGAGAAGGGAGGGAAGGAGGCGGCTCGGGTCTTATAGCGAGTGCGCGCACGGGAAAGGGGGCGAAGCCGGGGCGTGGACAGCGGCGCGGCCGGACGACGCGACGTGGGGGCACAGAGAGGGCGACGGGACGGCAGGGCAGGCGCAGGGCATGGGCGCAGACAGGAGGCGCATGGCGACGTGCGGCTCGAGGAGATAGAGGCCGGTGGGGATTGCGCGGCAGGGCAGAGAGCAACGGAAAAAGTGGGAGGAGACGACGCGGACGGAGCTCGACCGCAGAAGGGAGGAGGGAGAGGAGAAAAGAAAGGAAAGGAGGCGCGGCCGCCTGGGGGATGGAGAAAGGAGAGAAAGGGGGAGAAAAGGGGCAGTGGCACCGGGCCCGCTGGCAGTGAAGGGAAAGAGAGAGAGAGGGGAAGGGGAGAGGGAAAAGAAATGGCCCACATGGAGGTGAGGGGGAAAAGGAAAAATGGAAAAGATAAAGAGACAAAATGTTTAAGTTAGTTTGAACTTTTTAGATTTTTAATTTAAACTTCTGTTTCATAGTTAATACTTAAAATTTAATTGGTGTGCAGATACGGAGATTTTCTATTTCTTTTATTAACACCTTCATTGTTTTTAAATTCTAAGTATTACCTCTCAACATATTACTTTGCATGCCATTTGAAATTTTCAGCTTTTATTTTCCCATGGCTTATGCTTATAATAATATTTGTATATTGCATATTTTGTTTCATTTGTGTATATATATACAGTCTTATACGTATATATACATATTCCAAAATAGGGCCTTATGTTTAATTCACGTATTTCCCTTCTTTTATGGATCATCTTTGCAGATTCAATTTTTAAATTTTAGTTTTCTATTATTTGTATATTCTGTTATGGCCTTGCTAATGTTTGCCTTTATCTTTTATGAATTTTTTCATTTCATTTTTTTTGGAACCTCAACCAAATTCGGAAAACACCATAAAATCCAAATTCCAATAGAATATATTGCAAAAATAATTCAAGAAATTCATATTTTCAAATTCAGATTTTTTAGGATGTTACAGTTCCCATGTCTGCCCTTGACCGTGGGCACAACTATTCAAATAGTTTTGACTTTGCAGAGTTGGTACACTTTACCCAAAAGAGATAATCTGCTCGTTACGCCGCACAATGCCTTAGTCATGCAGTTGAGTAGATCATCACTGTAATTGTTCAAAATACCTCACCCCTTCCATCATCTCACCCATATGGACTTCTCCCACTTGCGGCGGGTCCCATAAGTTGTGCGGGATGCTTTCCCCTATGCGACTAGCAGTTGGACTACCCACACTGACTAGTCGCCGCAGAAAACTTCCCCTCAATGAGTGTCCCATTCAAGTCATCACACTGACAGGCACTTGCACTGCCTCACCTCCTCCACCGATGAGATGACTTCCCAGGTCCAGTAAATCTACTAAGCCAAGTTGTACTTTATAGACTTGTGGTTGTACTTGTATTACCAGGAGGTCATGACGAGATTCGGTCCTTAGGGTTATCTAGGTGGTTCTACCACTAACCACACTCTCGTGCACCACTGCACCAGCCCCCCAACCATCTGCCCAGATATTTAAGCAAGTGGGGATTTTGAAACATAAAATACTCATATCAAAATACACCAGCCATTTTCACCATGACTTCCCAAACCAGTTTCTCATAATTGAAGGTAATGCTTAGGGTATTTTCATGCCTCCAATTGTCTAAGCAGTACTAAACAATGGCGTATATTTACAGACTTATTTTAAAAAATCGTACCATTATAATTTTTACTAAGGTGACAAGGCTTAGATATTCAAGTGTTCCAAATGGGTATAGTACTAACAAGTTTAGTAATGGGTATATAACTAGAAGCTGGAATTCAACATAAATTTGCACATAAAATAACAACATGCTATTTGATAATTTAAAACGTAATTAATTTGCAGAAAATGTGGGTTCAACAAGATCAAAGTATTGACTTGCCTTTGTCATAGTTAACTTGGTCTTGATCGTCGAGAGTTGCTTCAGCCTCAGCTTCTTCTTCTTGAGCCTCGTACACTATTTTTATGTTACGCGAAAATTTGGATAAAAATCAGTAAACCAAACAAACTCTCACCAAAATTCAAATGAGCTTCAAAATTATGGTTTCAGTTCCATTGGATAGATATTGAATTTAGAAATTTGTTTCACTCAATTGGAGTTAAAATGAATAAGTTATGCCCTTTTGAAGTTCTCAGTTTAAATAAATCTGAAAATAAATAAAATCTGACAGGTGGGGCCCACAGCAGAATTTTAATTTTTCTTTTATTTTTATTTTTCCTTCTCTGTGCCTATGACAGGTGGGACCGGTAACTGTTTAGTTTAAAAGGCATGGTCCACATGTCAGTGGGGAATTGTTTTTAACTACTCATCATTAGTATTAATTAATCAACATTAATCCTTAACTAACTATCCTAACCGTCGGCTACAGTGCGCCTTCTTCCTCCGACCGACGCTCGGTGAGTTCGCTGCAGGCGGAGGAGATGGCAGCCGGAGCTGAGCATCCCCAAAATGGGTTGCTCACGCCTGTGCTTACTTAGAGACAATGTCTCATCAGCCAATTTGGCTGAGGCGTTGGCCGGCGTTGGCCATGGGCGGCAGCGGAATAGGGGAGTGGTGGCTACAGCAGCGCACGGCATAGGAGCTCAATTAAATGAGAGGGGAGCATCCAGGTGAGCTCGGGAGTCTACCTCGGGGGTCAGCGTGGTTCGGGTTGGCGGTGGCGAGCTGGCGGTGTGCGACGGCGACGGGCGGAGGAGGCCACGGTACAGGCGAAGTACAGGTGACGGGAGGTTTGACAGAGGAGGAGAACGGCGTCGCGGTGCTCTGGGGGTGCTTCAGTGATGAGGAATCGGACCACAGCGGCGCCAAGCGGTGGATTGCTCGTCGGTCAGTTTTGGGGAAGAAGGTACCGCGGGCGAGCTGTGGGGCATGGGAGGCTAATAGTTTCAATTGGGAGAGAGAGCAAGGTGTGGCAAAGCGACCGGGCGTGAGGGCCGAGTTTTATAGCCATAGAAAAGGTGGTAGCGACAGAGGATTAGTTGGCTGGTCGAGTCCATGACATGGCACCGGCGTTGCTATAGTCATTCGGGACAAGACTGTGGCTGGTATGGGCGTGATTAAACAGTGGAAAAGTTAGCATAGTTGGTGACACGTGAGCCAAGGCGGATGCGACGGAGCAGGGCACTGTGCGTGATGGGGAAAATGGCGCGATGCTACGGAGTCGCTGTTCATGACACAATGACGGCACTGTGGCGGTCATCAGCAGTATGGGCATGGGCAGGCGGCAACCGGCGGAGCTCACGAGGCACGGTGAGGCAATGAGCGGCGACGGAGCGGGCGAGGTTGGCAAAGCGAGGCTTCGGCTTTGCCGAAGCGATCGGAGTGGGAAGGAGAAGAAGTGGGCCGGTCTGGGCCAGCTCGGCCAGGCCAAAATTGCCCTCTTTTTATTTTTTATTTATATGCATATATATATATATATTCATATACATATGTGTATATATATACACTACTAGCATGATCATTGTATTTATTCATTTGTGTTATGGCCTATATTTATATATACATATTTTATTCACTTACCTTTGTTTATTTTATTATTATTACTATTACTAGGCCCAAAGTGAATTTTAAATTTTGATTCAAATTATACACTTGCCTTTTTGATGGATCAACTTTTCAGATTCGATTTTCAAAATATAGATTTCTATTATTTTCACATTTTCTTCATGACTTTCTATTGGGAAGAGCTTGTGGGGAGCACCTTGTGGGGAGAGCTTAGGATGGTCTGTCCTTTTGGCTTAATCTGAGGGGAGCACCTTGTACTTTATGTATTATATTGTTCATATGCTTCTGTTTCATTCTTTTGCACATTGCTTATTGGGTGCATTTGGGTTAGTCTTTCTAGCATAGACAAGAGTGGTTCTCATTCTTAGATGTTTAGACTTATTCCTCTCATCTTATGATCCTAGGATGCTGCTTACTAGTTGCTTCTCTTCTCACTAGGTTGAGTTCACTCACTTCTTTTAGGTATAGCGAGGGTTGGGCCCCCTTGGGTAGATATGGAACGTGTTTACTCCTAGTGCTTTAGATGACCAGCTGATAGTCCTAGAGTCATATAGGGCAGATGAGAGCAAGTCTGAGCCGTAGTATTCCTTCTATCTTGGTTATACTGTAAGGACTGTCATTTCTTCTTTTTATCCAAATTTCTTCCTTCTAGCTTATTGCTTTGATTCAGGGGGGTTCATTTGAGATTTTCTAGAGCCTAATGATGATATAACTCAACTTGAACCAAAATGCTCCTAAACTTGACTCAGTTGCTGAAGGGGAGATGGATTTCCTTTTTATTGCATCATATTGCACTTAATTTCAGCAATGTGCATTGTAATATAAATACATGGAGCCCTGATTATTATCCCTATATGACATGATAAGACTGCTTTACATCTTGCCATGAGTTGTGCTAAGTTGCTAGATTTATCATGACTTTCTATGTGTAGCCTAGCTTTTATCATGCTAGCTTGAGTAAATATAAACAACTTGAATTAAATCATGTCTTGTTTGATCTTGTGACTAGTCTGGCTCTAGTGATCCTCTTATGATTAATGCCATGCCAAATAAGCTAAGTTAAGTCTTGAATCTGCATTGAGCTTTAGATTAAACTATGCTAGTTCATTAGTGAAGCATGAGTTAGATTTAATTCTTTATTCTTGAACTAATTCAAGAAAATGCAAAAATATTTTTTTGTACAAAAAAACTGATCTCACCAATTCTTTCTCATGCGATGGCTTACCATTGCACTAGGCATAAATTCAGGGGGAATTTTGAACGACCAAGATCACTTCCTTAAGCTACCTGCTTGGAGTGGTCGCATAAGGCTTGAAATCTAGCACATGGCCAAGAAAACAAAATCTTGTAAAAAAATGGTTGAAGCGAACCATGAATTTTTGAAAATGCCAAATGTGCTAAATTTGCTCAATTACAAGTGACATCAAGTACTTGAACAAAATGTCTCATTTTTGAACTTGTGGCACTCTAAATTGACTCAATTATAGCTTCTTGGTTCCACTTAGAATATTGATATAACTTGACTTATTTTTGGATACCTCTTACTAGACTATGATCTTGAATGACTTGACATGTTAAATAGCCCATTTAATTTCAGATTACGGCTTACTTGTTTTTAACTTGACTATACATGGCTTGACATGACCTAAATAGTACTCACTTGTTATGGCTTGGTATAATATCTGGAAAGTCACTTTGGATAATATTCATGGCTCCTAATGCTTAAAATGAATAAATTGCAACCACTTTATTTCATTCATGCTCTATCTTCTTCCATATATCTTGATGACTCTATTGCCAAAAGGGAGAGAGTGATTGAGAAAAGGCATTAAGGGGAACAAAAGATATTAAAGGGGGAGAATGCATGGTCATGTTGCTAGAAAAATAGTCATGGTGAGCAATTGCTCTTTACTTTGGGCCATGAGCAAGATTGGGCTTTTGTGAAGTTTTAGGTGTGATTTGGACCTTTGTTCTTTCTTGTTGTTTGCTCCATTTCACTCTTTGCTAACATGGTCATGAGTTCTTCCTCTCTTCTTTTAGACCATGTGTGGCTTTGCTTCTACAACTTCTTGCTTTTCTTTTCAAGAACAAACTCATCTTCATGGTTTGTCAATATACTCATCAAGGAGAAGGTTGTGAGACCATGTGAAGGTCACCCTAAGGTTGTAATGAGTAATTGACTTTTGAATTAGGGAATGTGTGAAGGTTGAGTTTGGTTTTGTGGAGTTTTGCAAAAGATCATTTTCTGTCTGTCTACAAGTTAGTCTGGCTGACAACTTTGTATTTACAAGTCCGTCTGACAGGAGTGTTCGCTGTTTACGACTATGTGGTCGAACGGTTCGACGGCGAAACAACCACGTGTTGGTTGAAAGCTTCAGCCTAAACGATCGCCGAGACCCGAATATACAACCGACTCTACCGTATTCCGCACTAGTCCAGATCACGCTAGTGCACACAAATAGCAAACAAAGACAAATATCATCCACATCACGATATTCTAAAGAAAGTCCAAATTATATTAATAATCATCAGAGTACGACCTTATGGCCAAGCTTACAATTATTAGCCTGAAGAGCTTTAAAGAAACTAGCAGCGGAAATCCAAAATTAAACGTAGTAGCCACTCGACATGCCCACAGGCAATCGACTGGGGAGCGAAGTCCTAATCCGTGAAGTCCTCGTAGTAGCCTCCTTTTAGCAACTCCTGCTGATCTGGTCTTTCCTCCTCAACTGAACAACATGGGCATAAAGCCGTGAGTACATTGGTACTCAGCAAGTCGTTTGTAACAAATGGATGCAATATAGTATGCAAGGCTTAACAATGGATGGCTGAAAGGTTAACTTTGCATAAAGCGACAACTTAAAGTAAATACAATAAATAGTTTGAAAAAGCAATTTAACAAAAGACACTAAATAAATAATCAAAGGAATTGAATATAACCACAAGTGAACTAACCATTCACTTCCCAACTCAAACCAACCAAAATTTCAGTAAAGACTCTACCCTCGTGAAATCACCGAGCATTGTCCATGACCGAGGACACGGCTATTCAAATAGTTTTACACTCGCAGAGGTTGCACAACTGTACCCACACGATGTGATAATCCTCACGTTAAAGATAATCACAACAAGGCTTTTACAATGATCCATCTCGCACCGATCCCACTCGCTAAGGATTCGCGCCGAGTAGGGTAACCCCTAGTCGATAATTGCCCCTCTTGCGCCACAACAACGCCAGAGTAAAACCAAAGTGGAGACTTCACAAATTATTATGCCAGTCTATCCCATACTAGACATGTGGTTTGCACGTTAAGCTCGATCAATGGCGCACAAAGTTAAGTCCTTAAGAGTTACCCAGCGAAACATCCACATCCCAATGTGCGACCAAGACCCCTTTATCGCACGATCATTCGCCCAAGTGAAAGCCGAGTTTGTATAACCAATGTCAATGACACTACCCATGTCATGACCTACAAAATTTTACAATTGTGGTTAACCACCACGTTCAAGTATATCATTAACTCAAATTAATTAACCACATGTGATGATAGATCCCAAATAACTAATAATAAGCATGGCTAAGGTAGACGCACTTCCATGTGACAACTATTATTTTATCACTAAATAATTCCCAATCCTAAGGTGTCAATGGAATCATGGTAGTCAAATTATCATGGAGGAAATAACCAATTAGGAGTATAACTACCAATACAAGGTTTTAATAATAAATAGCCATGCATGATAAATTTGAATCAAAATATTACACAATAGATTGAAATCTAGGTTCAACATGATCAAAGAATACGACTTGCCTTGGCCTTGCTCAGCTGAGGGCTCTTGATCTTCAAATCCATTTCCGCTCCTCGAACACGCGATCTAACGAGAGAAAACGAGACGAAAAGACAAAATAAATTCAAATAAAATTCAAATGAACTCCAAGAACTTTCAAACCTGAACCAAAAGGTAGGCCTCAATTTTATATGAATTTAGGAAAAGAACGGGTCAATCGGAGCTAGGACGAGGAGAACGGGCTCTTGGAAAAATTGGATTTACAAAAATCGGGAAAATAGAAAATGGCACCAGGTCGTGGACCGTGCACGGTGAGATGGGTCTACGGTGAACGCGGTGCACGGAACAAAGGCGGGCGCGGGTTGTCGACGCAGACGGCGGGCGACGTGGCGACCACGCCGCGACACGCAGTGCGATTGACACGACGTGGCAGGTGACGTGGCACCGACGTGGCACCGGGACGGCTCGCCATCGATGTGGCACCCACGTGGCGCTGACGTGGCGTGACACGTCGGCCTAGGGCTGACGTGGCTGCTTGCGTGGCTTGCTGGCGCGGCTATGCGGTCTACGGACTACGGCTGACGGGTGGGCCCGGCTTGTCAGTGACTCGGCGTACGGTGGAACAAACGCACGGGAAGGTGAAGCGGCGCGGTGACGCCAGCGCTGACGCACACAGGCACGGGGACCGAGGGGACGCGGGGCGCGGCCGAGGTGGCGGCGAGGCGCGGCGTGTTCGCGCGGCGGCGCCGGCGCGCGGGTCCGGACGGCGGTGGGTATGCGATCCGGCCGGGCGGGCTCACCGTGGCAATCGACGACGGCGAACGACGGCGGCGACGCGGCGGCGGCGGGCGAGGCGAACAACGCCGGCGAGGGCGCGCTTTCGGCTCGGTGGCGAGGCGCGCGGCGGCAGCGGCGCGGCGACGGCGGCCGCGGACGAGGAAGTCGAGGGGCGGCTCGGATATATACCGGGCGCGAGGCATCCGGACGGCACGGCGAGGAGTTCGCGACGAAGACGGCGGCGGCGCAGAGTCCGGCCGAGACGGGAAGGAGAGTCCCGCCGGACAACACACCGGACAGTGGGCCCCACTGCTGCCGGGCCGTTCTGACGGCGAAGGCGAGATGGCGCACGGCGTAGCGGCGGCGGGATGGCGACACACGCCGACCATCGGCAGGGTAGTGCGGCGCAGCGCGGCACGGATGTGCGACGCGTGGTACCATGGCAAGCATGGTCGGCTCACTGGTCCGGCTTGGTGGGTTTCGCCCATCGGCGGTTGGGATTTTCTTTTCTTTTTCTTTCTTTTCCAGAAATTCAAATAAACTATTTTGAGCTCTAGAAAATAGCAAATAAATCAAGAAAAATTCCAATAAATTCCTTGAGACACAAATTTCTCAAATAAAATAATTTTGGCAAATGTTCATGTTTAGACTAATCATATTAAATCCTTTTTAATTCATAAAAATTCCATTTAAGCTTTAATTAATTCCAGAAAAATTCAAATGGTGAATTTTATTTCAAAAGCTTCAAAAAGACTCTGAAAATCGGGATGTTACAAACCTCCCCCCCTAAACGGAATCTCGACCCGAGATTCTCGCTCTCTAAGGAATAGGTTTGGAAACTCCGCTTGAGATCCTCCTCGCTTCCCAAAGTTGCTTCCTCCTCCGAATGATTACTCCACCGAACTTTGCAAAAGCGAACGACTCTTCTTCCGTTACACGCTCGACACTTCCAAGATTTTGATGGGATGCTCTTTATAGACAGTCCTCCGGAGATCCACACTTCTATCGGCATCGCTCTCGCACTCGCAAGCACTTCTTCAATTGAGACACATGAAAACATCGTGTATCCCGCTCAAATTCTCGAGTAGCTCCAAATGATAGGCAACTTCTCCCTTACGTTTCAAAATCTTGAATGGCCCCACATACCTTGGCGCTAGCTTTCCCTTCATTTGAAATCGCTTAACACCTTTGAAAGGTGTGATCCTGAGATACACATAATCATTGGGCTCAAAACTTAAATCTCTTCACGAGTATCAAAGATAACTCTTTGTCCGGCTTGAGCCCTTTAGCCTTTCTTGAATCAAGCGCACTTTTTCTTCTCGCTTCTTGCAAACACTCTGGCCCAAATATTTGCCTTTCTCCCGTCTCTTTCCAGTTGAGAGGGGTCCTACACTTCCGACCATACAAAGCCTCAAACGGTGACATCTGCAAGCTGGCTTGGTAACTGTTGTTGTAGGAAAATTCTGCGAAAGGTAGGCAATTGTCCCACTGGGTTCCGTGATCCAAGGCACATGCTCTCAACATGTCCTCCAGGATCTGATTTACATGCTCTGTCTGACCATCAGTCTGTGGGTGGTATGCTGTGCTGAAATTCAGATGAGTACCCATTGCTTCGTGGAAACTACTCCAAAATCGTGAAGTGAACTGCGATCCACGATCTGACACTATTCTCTTAGGTACTCCATGGAGACTCACAATTCTGGACATATACAATTCAGCCAACTTATCTCCAGAATATGTGGTTTTGACTGGCAGAAAATGGGCTACCTTTGTCAATCGATCCACAATTACCCATATTGAATCGTATCCTTCCTTGGTCCTGGGTAGACCTGTGATGAAGTCCATTCCCACATCTTCCCACTTCCACTCGGGAATTTTCAAGGGTTGCAGCAAACCTGCGGGTCTTTGATGCTCTGCTTTCACTCGCTGGCAAACATCACAAAGTGCCACATACTCTGCTATTTCTCGCTTCATACTTGGCCACCAGTACTTGTCCTTGATGTCCTGATACATCTTGGTACTGCCTGGATGGATTGAATATAGTGACTCGTGTGCCTCTTTAAGCAACAATTGCTTCAGCTCTTCCTTATTGGGTACGCACAATCGCTTCTTGTACCATATGATACCCTGATCATCCTCCACAAAACCTGTTGCTTTTCCTTCTTTCAATCCAACCTTGATCCGCTGGATATTTTCATCCTCTGGTTGCGCTTGACGAATCTGACTATCCAAGGTCGGTTGCAAATCCAAAGCGGCTAACATCCCTTCCTCAACCAACTCCAAACTGAGCTTTTGAAATTCCTCGTGCAACGCTGGTTGACTCTCTTTGACCATTACTGTGTTGCAATACACCTTTCGGCTCAACGCATCTGCCACTACGTTGGCTTTTCCAGGGTGGTAGTGGATTCCAATGTCATAGTCCTTTATCAACTCCAACCATCTTCTCGCCTTAGGTTGACGCCCGATTGGGTGAAGATATACTTCGTGCTCTTATGATCGGTGTAGATCTCGTGATCTGCTACCCATCGTAGTGTCGCCATATTTTTAGGCATGCACAATCGATGCTAACTCCAAATCATGTGTAGGATAATTCTCCTCATGTGGCCTTAATCGCGCGATGCATAAGCTACTACTCTCTTGTCTTGCATCAATACGCACTTAAACCTTTGCGATGCGCTACAATAAATCTCGATATCTTTCTTGATGTCCGCAAGATTAGGACCGCGCCGTTGTCGCTTTCTTTAACTTCCAAAACTCTTCTCGCATTCAAGGCCCATTCAAACTTCTTTTCCTTCTTCAATAGCCGGGTGAGAGGTCGGGCTACACCGGAGAATCCTTCAATGAATCTACGGTAGTAACTCGCCATTCCTGTGAAGCTTCGACTGGTCATCGACGTGGGTGCCTTCCAAGTAAGCACATCCTGCACTTTCCTGTGTCAACGGACACTCCTTCCGCTGTCAACACATGACCCAAAAGGCAACTTCCTTCATCCAAAATTCACACTTGCTGAACTTGGCATACAACTTATGTTCCCGCATCTCCGCAATACCAACCTCAAATGTTCCTCATGCTCCTCATCATTCTTGGAGTAGATCGAATGTCATCGATGAACACAACGACAAACTTGTCCAAGTAATCCATGAACACTTTGTTCATCGTACATAAAGTAGGTCAGGGCATTGGTTAAGCCAAAAGACATCACGGTGAACTCATACAATCCATAACGAGTTGAGAATGCTGTCTTGGGTATGTCCTCCGTCGGATCCTCATTTGGTGATATCCCGATCTCGGATCAATCTTGGAGAACACTCCAGCTCCTTTTAATTGGTCGAACAGGTCATCAATTCTGGGCAACGGATACTTGTTCTTGATGGTAACTTCATTGAGAGCTCGGTAATCCACACACATACGCTGGCTACCATCCTTCTTCTTGACGAACAACACCGTGCTCCCACGGAGAGGTACGGGTTTGACATATCCTTTGTCCAAGAATTCTTGTATTTGCTTCTTCAATTCGCTAACTCATTGGCGTGCATTCGTAAGGTCTTGGATATAGGCGATGTGCTCGTGCTAATTCAATTGCAAACTCCACATCTCTTTTGGTGGCATCCTAGGGAGATCATCAGAAAAACATCCGGATATTCGCCGCAATCGCACTTCATTTAGGGCAATCCCTTTACTTTGGCACACCATCACTTTTTCTCGCCGCTTCATGTCGGCCTCGAATCTAACTTTGCTTCCATCGGACCGCCCAAAGTGACCGCTCGGCCTACATTCCAACAACGCTTGATGTTTCTTGAGCCAATCCATACCCTAATTACGCCCAAAGACTGGATATTCAGCACAACCAAATCTGCGGAGAACTCTACTCCTTGGATGGCTATCCTAACCTTGGGGCATCCTAGGTTTGTACTCATCTCAGAGCCTGGGGATTGAACCAATAAAATGGAACCAAGTGCAACGACTTCCAACTTATGCTTTAGAGCAAAACTCCGGGAAACAAATGAATGTGAAGCTCCAGAATCAAACAAAACTGTGGCAGGTACTGAATTTACTGGAAACTTACCGATCACCACATCTGGCGCTGCTTGAGCTTCCTCCATGGTGACGTGGTTCACCTGGCCACGTATCACGGTCTGCGATCCTTTGTTGGGTTGATTTGATCCTTGAGGTGCTCGCGCCCCGACTCGCCGCGGGCTACGATCCGTGTAGCTCCCAAGTTGAAACGAATCAAGCGCCAAAGCTGGATTCGCGGGCATTTGTTGGCATAATGTCCCGCCTTATTGCATTTGAAACAAGTGATCACGACATGGGCTTGGTAATCCTCTCGCTGGCTTCCCATGGGAATTGGCTTTGGTCTCAAGAAAATCGCGGGAGCCGGTGTAGGAGTTTTGAATCTGTCTCACGAGGGACTCGAGCTGGCTGAAAATTACCAAGCGGGCCCTCGAGCTTGGTGCATCTGCGATCCCTACTGCATCATTCTCCTCTTGCGAGATTCTTCCAACTCACGACGACTTTCCCCAATGAGCATTGCTTTGTCCACCATATTTTGAAAACTAGCATAATCATGTCCCACTACTTGAACTTTCAACCCTGGGTTCAATCCTCTCTTGAACCTCTTTTGGCGAGCATCATCTGTGGCAACATCCTCTGGAGCATAGCGGGCTAACTGAGTGAACTTGTTGAGATATTCACTCACGGACATGTTCTTCTGCTGCAACTCCCGAAATTCTTCTTTCTTCATTTCGATCACCCCATCCAGGGTATGGGCGTGACGGAAAGCTTCTGCGAACTCAGCCCAAGTGATGCTCTCTTGATCCTCATGAGCGGCACAATAGTTTTCCCACCATTCGGGTGCAGCACCCTCAAGCTGATGGGCTGCATACAACACCTTCTCACGATCGACACCGGCCAGTTAAGCTTCCTTTCCATCGAGCACATCCACCATCGGCCTCCAATGGCTCAGAAGACCGTGAATAGGTAGGAGGCCTTGTTCTCATAAACTCTGCAAACTTGGACTGCTGACGAACGGGTGGAGGCACGGCCATATCTTGATTCTGTCGATTCATCATGGCATTCATGTTCTGCATCATGGTGTTCATCAACTGAGTCTGGGCAGCCATGAACTGACTCAAAGTCGGATCTAGTCCAGATGGGTTTGCACGCTGCTCCGAAGTTGCTTGACCGCCTCGATCCTCGACTCATTCGACCACGCCTGCGGAGCTCCGGGTATCAACCATCTGAAAAGAAAATTCACTTGCTTGAGAACTGGCTTCACAGGGCTTACTAGGTAAGAGGGAAAAAGCAAAGATAAGTGGTAAGTTTGTCTAAGGGGGATATTCTAATGGCAGATCCTAAAACTAAACAATCACTTAGCCGAAAAGCTAACAAAAGAATCCGATAAATCACTTCAATAAAAAGATTGATATGACTGCAACATATTGCTTTTGAGGGCAAAACTGCAGCTCACATCACACTCAATTGCGAACAAAAATCCACTTCCTAATCGACTTTATCCTACGCTACAGTCTACTCTTCCGGCTCCCACTCAGGTCCTGCGAGGTACGGTGTGCGTTCTTCTTCTTCTTCTGCATCACTGTAGAACGTCCATCGGTTGCGGAACTGCGTTGTGGGTGCCGCCGGGATGACGAGTCGAAGGTACTCGGCGATCGTCATTCATGCGTTGCCTCTCCTCCGGCTGGGTGGCGAGGTGAAGGCGGGGTGTCCGGCGCCCGCGAGTGTACTCCTCAGTTCATACTTCCTTTGTACTCCCGAATGAGCTTGGTCATGCTGATCTTGTACCGCCGACAAAGGTGAGTAACGGCCTTGCGGCACCGCTTGTGCATTTGAACCTTTGAAGCTGTGGTGTACAACGTGATCTCCAAGCTTGGTAGTGAAGTACAACCTGGTGAGGTGGTATCCTCTCACTTCATCGTCCATGGAACTGTATATTGGTGTCCTTTTGAAACCAAGACTTCGTAGCAGCACTCGAAGAAGTCTTTTCCATCCTCCCGATCTGCTATAGTCGCTTTGCGACATCTACAGCACGGCACAAGATAAAAGTCAGTTTAAATTTTTCATTTTCGCAGAAATTCTTAGGTGAGAGGCAACAATCCCTAAGAATGAGGTAAGAGAGTAAAGAATTTGCTAAATATCAAGTTTAGTTGTTTTATCTTTAGAAAATAGGTTTTTGAATTTTTGAGATAGCGACTACACTGACTAGGGTTTCGTCCTACAGTCGATATGGCTCTGATACCATCTCTGTCGAGACCCGAATATACAAATCCAGACTCTACTGTGTATTCCGCACTAGTCCAGGATCACGCTAGTGCACACAGCGCAAACAAAGACAAATATCATCCACATCACGATATTCTAAAGAAATTCCAAATTATATTAATAATCATCAGAGTACGACCTTATGGCCAAGCTTACAATTATTAGCCTGAAGGGCTTTAAAGAAACTAGCAGCGGAAATCCAAAATTAAACGTAGTAGCCACTCGACATGCCCACGGGCAATCGACTGGGGAGCGAAGTCCTAATCCGTGAAGTCCTCGTAGTAGCCTCCTTCTAGCAACTCCTGCTGATCTGGTCTTTCCTCCTCAACTGAACAACATGGGCATAAAGCCGTGAGTACATTGGTACTCAGCAAGTCGTTTGTAACAAATGGATGCAATATAGTATGCAAGGCTTAACAATGGATGGCTGAAAGGTTAACTTTGCATAAAGCGACAACTTAAAGTAAATACAATAAATAGTTTGAAAAAGCAATTTAACAAAAGACACTAAATAAATAATCAAAGGAATTGAATATAACCACAAGTGAACTAACCATTCACTTCCCAACTCAAACCAACCAAAATTTCGTAAAGACTCTACCCCTCGTGTGAAATCACCGAGCATTGTCCATGACCGAGGACACGGCTATTCGAATAGTTTTATACTCTGCAGAGGTTGCACAACTGTACCCACACGATGTGATAATCCTCACGTTAAAGATAATCATAACAAGGCTTTTACAATGATCCATCTGCACCCGATCCCACTCGCTAAGGATTCGCCGTCGAGTAGGGTAACCCCCTAGTCGATAATTGCCCCCTCTTGCGCCACAACAACGTCAGTTGTAAAACCAAAGTGGAGACTTCACAAATTATTATGCCAGGTCTATCCCATACTAGACATGTGGTTTGCACGGTTAAGCTCAGATCAATGGCGCACAAAGTTACGTCCTTAAGAGTTACCCAGGCGAAACATCCACATCCCAATGTGCGACCAGCACCCCCTTTACTGCACGATCATTCGCCCAAGTGAAAGCCGAGTTTGTATAACCAATGTCAATGACACTACCCATGTCATGACATACAAAATTTTACAACTATGGTTAACCACCACGTTCAAGTATATCATTAACTCAAATTAATTAACCACATGTGATGATAGATCCCAGCGAACTAATAATAAGCATGGCTAAGCAGGTAGACGTACCCCCCATGTGACAACTATTATTTTATCACTAAATAATTTCCAATCCTAAGGTGTCAATGGAATCATGGTAGTCAAATTATCATGGAGGAAATAACCAATTAGGAGTATAACTACCAATACAAGGTTTTAATAATAAATAGCCATGCATGATAAATTTGAATCAAAATATTACATAATAGATTGAAATCTAGGTTCAACATGATCAAAGAATACGACTTGCCTTGGCCTTGCTCAGCTGAGGGCTCTTGATCTTCAAATCCAATTTCCGCTCCCTCGAACACGCGATCTAACGAGAGAGAAAACGAGACGAAAAGACAAAATAAATTCAAATAAAATTCAAATGAACTCCAAGAACTTTCAAACCTGAACCAAAAGGTAGGGCTCAATTTTAGATGAATTTAGGAAAAGGAACGGGGTCAATCGGAGCTAGGACGAGGGAGAACGGGCTCTTGGAAAAATTGGATTTACAGAAAATCGGGAAAAATAGAAAATGGCACTGTGCTGTGGACCGGGTGCACGGTGAGATGGGTCTACGGTGAACGCGGCGCACGGAACAGTGCGGGCGGCGGGTTGCTGACGCAGACGGCGGGGCTGACGTGGTGACCACGTGGCGACACATGTGCATGATTGGCTGACGTGGCAGGGTGACGTGGTAGCTGACGTGGCACCTGGGACGGCTCGGCTGCTGACGTGGCACCCACGTGGTGCTGACGTGGCGTGACACGTCAGCCTAGGGCTGACGTGGCTGCTTGCATGGCTTGCTGGCGCGGCTATGCGGTCTACGGACTACGGCTAACGGGTGGGCCCGGCTTGTCAGTGACTCGGCGTACGGTGGAACAGACACACGGGAAGGTGAAGCGGCGCGCGTGGCCGCCAGCGCCGACGCACGCAGCACGGGACCGAGGGGATGCGGGCGCGACCGAGGCGGCGGCGAGGTGCGGCGTGTCCGCGGCGATGGCGGCGCGGCGGCGGCGGCCGGCGGGTCCGGACGGCGCGGTATGGATCTCGGCCGGCGGGCTCACCGCGGCAATCGACGATGGCGAACGAC
The DNA here is from genome assembly GCA_036346575.1 of Dendrocalamus sinicus. Lineage (NCBI taxonomy): Eukaryota > Viridiplantae > Streptophyta > Magnoliopsida > Poales > Poaceae > Dendrocalamus > Dendrocalamus sinicus. Next base: position 1,957 of record JAYEVI010000477.1, on the reverse strand, counting down.
GGTGGCGACGCGGCGGCGCCGGCGAGGCGAACGACGCCGGCGAGGGCGGCGTCTTCGCTCGGCGGCGGCGACGCGCGGCGGCGGGCGGCGGGACGGCGGCTGGGACGAGGAAGTCGAGGGGCGGCCTCTCGATTTATACCGGCGCGAGGCATCCGGACGGTACGGCGGAGGAGTTCGCGACGAAGACGGCGCGCGGCGCAGGCGCAGAGTCCGCCGAGACGGGAAGAGAGTCCCGCCGGGGACGACGCACTCGACAGTGGGCCCCACTGCCGCCGTTCGGACGAGCGAAGCGGCGAGGATGGCGCATGGGCGTAAGAGGGCGGCCGATGGCGACCCGCGCCACCATCAGGGGCAGCAGGCGCGCGGCGCGACGGACAGGCGACGCGTGGCACGGCGGGGCAATGGGCTAGCGCTCGGGCCGGGCCGGGCTGGTGGTTTCGCCCATCGGCCGGTTGGGATTTTCTTTCTTTTCTTTCTTTTCCAGAAATTCAAATAAACTATTTTGAGCTCTAGAAAATAGCAAATAAATCCAGAAAAATTCCAATAAATTCCTTGAGGCACAAAGTTCTCAAATAAAATAATTTTGGCAAATGTTCATGTTTAGACTAATCATATTAAATCCTTTTTAATTCATAAAAATTCCATTTAAGCTTTAATTAATTCCAGAAAAATTCAAATGGTGAATTTTATTTCAAAAGCTTCAAAAAGACTCTGAAAATCAGGATGTTACAACGACCATGTGTGATCGATAGTCGTAGCCCTGTCTAGTTGTGATCGGTAGTCGTAGCCTATTTGAGCAGTGATCGTAGCGATCGGTTGTGGTAGTCATTAGCCGTAGCGATATGTTTTGGTAAGTCATAGTCTGTGTGTTTGATGTCGTAGTAGTCTGTTGTGTGGTCATAGGTCGCCGGTAGGAACTCGTGGCTACGAGTACTCATTTCTTATGCATCCGAGTACTCGTAAGTCGATCGCATCAGTCGGTGTGCCGAGGTCATTCACTAGAATTAGTGGGGTTTTGGTTAGGGTTTGACCGGATGTTCTTGTGAGGGTGCACGTGTGGTTATTGCTTGGTTCTAGGATTAGAATCAATAATTTGGGTGCATACATTTTGATTATGCAAATTGATGATCTTTATGTATTTTGCGGTGCTACGTGATGGTTTGTTTGTTGGTGTTGGTTGTAGGACTTGAGCTAGGTCATGGTGAGGCGGGAAGGACCGGACTAGACATAGGAGGTGTTGAGGTCCAGAACGATCATGGAAACGCCAAAGATGACTGAGGCTTACGGGGTGGTTGCAAGCCAGGACGACGAGAAACTGGAACAGGAGCTACCGGAGGTGGACATGATGAGCAACGGCAAGATGGATCAGGACTAGGCTTAGAGAGGAGCTGAGGCCCTGTGCAGTCAAGGATGTCGGGTGCCATCATGTGCGAGGAGAAACACATGGTGCGCCAAGTGACTTGGGTCGTTTGCAAGCGAGGACAAGTCATTGGGGCCATATGGAAGATGGCAAAGTATGGGCAAAGCTTTGTGGCAAAGGAAGCGGGAAGTTTCGCGGAAGGCGGTAGAGGGGCATTTTGGTAAAGTGCCTAATACCGGGAAAGTGCTAGTGTGTGAAATTGCGGTGTTGGTCTAAGTGGTTTAGGTCTTGTATGTGCTGAAATTGTGAAGTGGATCAAGTGTTGGTTCACTAATGGGTTAATGGATGTGTCGCTTTGAGAAGTGTGTGTGAGTAAAACCTCGTGTTAGGTGGGGTTAACGGGTTATCCCCAGTTTGGACTAATAGTTGCATCCATTAGGTCTTGGATTCATTAGTGACCCTATAATAGGGGGAGGAGAGGCAAGAGCTAGGGTTAGAGATGGTTGGCTAGGCCTTGTGGTGGCTAGCTCCTCCCTCCCATGTGGGTTAGGTTAGAGAGTGAGTGTGGGCTCTAGGGTTAGAGCTTAATCCTCCCAA